>OZ018324.1:52423466-52763466 GCA_963969495.1 Ceratothoa steindachneri
ATATGATGAAAGTTAATGCAATATCGCAAGAAAAGATGAGGAATTAAACCACATTCTCCGAAGACAATTTAATTCAGAACAGTTTCAGTGTATCTCACACCCTTTTTCAACTGACATTGGGTAGAAAATATAAGAGAAGTGCATATAAGCATAACACAAGATCCCCTCTTTTTTCCCCCAATCCCCTACTTGTGGCTAATCTGGGGGGTGTTAGGCCTAAACATATTGAAGGGCTGACATTTTACTATTTTGTTTATTTGCTTTCTTATTACAGGATTAAAAGAAAATTGACCCTCAGATAGATTTAAATTAGGAACTAACGATATCAAGCTCGATTCTACGATTCTTCTCTTAACATAGTTAGCCGATTTAAATACCATTTTACTTCCATTGAAATCGATCGTATGATTCTTGTCTCTAACATGGCAAAATATTCCACTGCTTTCGCTGCCCACTCTAATATCTCTGTTGTGTTCGTACAATCTCTTGTCTAGATTTCTCCCCGTTTCACCTATATAAACTTTATGGCAATCGTTGCATGGTATTGCATATACTCCTATGCTTTGATGTTCTTTGGGTTTCCTGGCCATCATCAATTGGTCTAAGGAATTATTATATTTAAAGGCTAGATTAATACCCGCTTTTCCAAATATGTCCTTTAAACTATTTAATTTATTATTAAATGGCAATGTTATACATTTGTTAAAGTCGTTAGTGCGGGAAGGCTTATTACCATAGAATGTTTTCCTAGCTGCAAAATGGGCAGACAATATGAACCAATCGGGGTAATACAAATTAGAAAAAATGGTCCTGATAATGACAATTTCTTCATCTAAATAGGAAGGATGACATATTTTGTATGCTCTAAGGAAAAGGTTAGAAATTACCGATTTTTTAACAGTATTATCGTGAAACGAAAAATAATGTATATAGGCATTCGAGTGGAGATGTTTCCTATACACGTCAAGTTTTAATTCACGGTGATCTTTATTAATGAGGACATCTAAATAGGGTTTTCTATTATCATATTCCCATTCATATTTAAATTTGATGGAGACATGCAAATTATTCAAATTATTAAAAAAGGTATCAAAATCATGGCCATTAGGCCATACAGAAAATACATCGTCAATGTACCTTAACCATATAAAGTTAGGGGGAGAAATTGTGGGAAGGAGTTCAGTCTCAAAATATTCCATGGAGAGACATGCCAATATGGGAGATAAACTATTTCCCATGCTAAGGCCAAATATTTGTCTATAAAACTCATTATTTACTCGAAATACATTGTCAGAGAGACATAATTCAACTAAATCGATAAATTTACTCGTAGAAATGGGAAGATCCAAATTAAGTCTAGGCATGATTTCCCGCAGAAGGCCCATGGTTTGGTCAACCGGAACTTTGGTAAACAAAGAGTTTACATCAAAGCTCACAAGTTTTCCATCCGGTAATTGCAAGTGGTTGAGGCGGTCAACGAAATCTTGAGTGTTCATAATGTGTGCAGATGAGACTCTTCCTACTGCTGGAGATAAATGCTTGGCGAGCCATTTTGAGAGCTTATAAGTGGGAGAATTAATATTGGAAATGATTGGGCGTAAGGGACATCCCTCTTTGTGGGTCTTTGGGAGCCCATACATATAGGGAAGTGAAGGGTTCGTACTCCTGAATTGTTTAATTAAATCTGCGCTTTTCAATATTCTCTTCAATTTGTTGTTGAAATTGCTTGCTTTGTTATTGAGCGGATCCATAACCAAATCCTCACATGAGCAAATAAGTGGTGAATTTCTTAGTGGCTGTATGCTTAGTGCCCTAAATTCTGAAAAAATCTGACCAAATTGGTTATCCCAAAAGATTTTAGATTGTGCTAAATAAACTTAAATTTAATAACAACATTGTTATAACCAAATCTGATGAAACGAATCAGTTAGTCATTTTGGACAAACATAGTTATAATGATAAACTAAATGAACCTCTTAATGATGTGAACACATATGAAAAGCTACAAAGTGATCCGCTCAATAACAAAACAAGCAATTTCAACAACAAATTGAAGAGAATATTGAAAAGCGCAGATTTACTTAAACAATTCAGGAGTACGAACCCTTCACTTCCCTATATGTATGGGCTTCCAAGACCCACAAAGAGGGATGTCCCTTACGCCCAATCATTTCCAATATAAATTTTTCCACTTATAAGCTCTCAAAATGGCTCGCCAAGCATTTATCTCCGGCAGTAAGAAGAATCTCATCTGCACACATTATGAACACTCAAGATTTCGTTGACCGCCTCAACCACTTGCAATTACCGGATGGAAAACTTGTGAGCTTTGATGTAAACTCTTTGTTTACCAAAGTTCCGGTTGACCAAACCATGGGCCTTCTGCGGGAAATCATGCCTAGACTTAATTTGGATCTTCCCATTTCTACGAGTAAATTTATCGATTTAGTTGAATTATGTCTCTCTGACAATGTATTTCGAGTAAATAATGAGTTTTATAGACAAATATTTGGCCTTAGCATGGGAAATAGTTTATCTCCAATATTGGCATGTCTCTCCATGGAATATTTTGAGACCGAACTCCTTCCCACAATTTCTCCCCCTAACTTTATATGGTTTAGGTACATTGACGATGTATTTTCTGTATGGCCTAATGGCCATGATTTTGATACCTTTTTTAATAATTTGAATAATTTGCATGTCTCCATCAAATTTAAATATGAATGGGAATATGATAATAGATTACCCTTTTTAGATGTACTCATTAATAAAGATCACCATGAATTAAAACTTGACGTGTATAGGAAACCAACCCACTCGAATGCCTATATACATTATTTTTCGTTTCATGATAATACTGTTAAAAAATCGGTAATTTCTAACCATTTCCTTAGAGAATACAAAATATGTCATCCTTCCTATTTAGATGAAGAAATTGTCATTATCAGGACCATTTTTTTCTAATTTGTATTACCCTGATTGGTTCATATTGTCTGCCCATTCTGCAGCTAGGAAAACATTCTATGGTAATAAGCCTTCCCGCACTAACGACTTTAACAAATGTATAACATTGCCATTTAATAATAAATTAAATAGTTTAAAGGACATATTTGGAAAAGCGGGTATTAATCTAGCCTTTAAATATAATAATTCCTTAGACCAATTGATGATGACCAGAAAACCCAAAGAACATCATAACATAGGAGTATATGCAATACCATGCAACGATTGCCATAAAGTTTATATAGGGGAAACGGGGAGAAATCTAGACAAGAGATTGTACGAACACAAAAGAGATATTAGAGTGGGCAGCGAAAGCAGTGGAATATTTTGCCATGCTAGAGACAAGAATCATACGATCGATTTCAATGGAAGTAAAATGGTATTTAAATCGGCTAACTATGTTAAGAGAAGAATCGTAGAATCGAGCTTGATGTCGTCAGTTCCTAATTTAAATCTATCTGAGGGTCAATTTTCTTTTAATCCTGTAATAAGAAAGCAAATAAACAAAATAGTAAAATGTCAGCCCTTCAATATGTTTAGGCCTAACCCCCCTCCCCCAGATTAGCCCCAAGTAGACGATTGGGGAAAAAAAATTGGGGATCTTGTGTTATGCTTATATGCACTCCTCTTATATTTTCTACCCACAGTGTCAGTTGAAAAAGGGTGTGAGATACACCAAAACTGTTCTGAATTAAATTGTCTTCGGAGAATGTGGTTTAATTCCTCAAATATATATATATATATATATATATATATATATATATATATATATATATATATATATATATATATATATATATATATATATATATATATATATATATATATATATATAGGCGTTCCAAAGGTAATGTCTCCTAATTTTTTATTCCTCCCCAAGAGGCTCGAGGGGATTACTTATAGCATTACTATGCTGATAACCTATGCCAAGGTAAATAAGTAGAGATGTACTAAAGAATTTACAATAGAAACATACAAAAACATAGTCATAAACGTACGGGTACATAGATAGATGCACGCAAACATAAAATAAAATTAATTTCTTACGGTAAATATATTTTTATATAATTTTATTGCAAGTTAAAAGTTTCGACAGAATGTCTTTGTTGCATATATATATATATATATATATATATATATATATATATATATATATATATATATATATATATATATATATATATATATATATATATATATATGTATATTTATATATATATATATATATATATATATATATATATATATATATATATATATATATATATATATATATATATATATATATATATATATATATATATATATATATATATATATATATATATATATATATATATATATATATATATATATATATATATATACAGAGGTATGCGCGATTCGAAAAAATTGAAGTCCGATTAGCGATTACCGATTCACCAGCTCGTCAAGTCCGATTCGATTATCCGATTTAGGTGCCAAAAATCTAAGTCTGATTAGCGATTATACGCTTCGATTAAATTTTCTAAATGCGATTCGATATTTTTTAAAGCGATTCAATGTTTTTAAAGCGATTTTCAATGTTTCTAAAGGGAATATAATGCTTGTTGATCCTAAATAAGACATTTCTAACTAATACAAAGAGAAACCAAGCTTTTAAGATCAAAAATAAACATTTTATTTTAATTAAAATATATTATAACAAAAAATTAAAATATACAGTACATATTACACAAAATACACACAGTAATACTAATATATTCTCTCAGAAAAAATAGGGTCAATTAATAACTTTGTTCCATATATACCTCATAATATTTAAAGTTTTCCACTCTACTTTACTCTAAGCCTGCTAGCTTAGTCCTCGTCTTCTCTTCCACCTCGTGGGGCGTCTCGAAGAGGTGGAGGTTGCCCTTCATGAAGTCGAGGGCCTCGAAGTTTGGTGCAGTGAGGGCCGTCCTCTTAGGCCTGAGGATGTCCGACCCATAGCTGAACACGCGCTCGACCGAGGCGGAGCTCGGGAGCGGTGTGTTATACTTGAGGTGAAGTGTTACCAAAGTATCCCGAAACTAGAGCGATAAAATATAATAATAAAAAATAATAATATCATAATATGACTAACCAGCCTTCAAAGCCCTTTGTTCCAAGCTAGTGGAGGAGGTGGACCACCAGGTTCTGGGCATGGACAATGCTGTCGTCGCGCGACAGCGCCTCCATGGAATCTTTGAGCACCTGGAGGTAGGGTAGAAGACACCCCATGTATGCTTTCTCCTCGCCCTGGAGACGTCTAGGCGGGCGGCAAGGGGGGGGGGGTGCGGTCACCTTGACGTACTCCGACCAGATCTGCACGTAGTCCTGCGTGATGTGCGACAGGGGATGGGGGTGCTGTCGCTGACAGATCTAGTTCATCGTGTTCTTCTTGTCTAAGTCAAGCACCTCGGCCAGCAGGCACTTGTAGGCGTCGTGGATAGAATCCCACCTGGTGACGCTAGGGGTAACAAGCTTCTTGCCCAGAGCGGATGTAATGTCGTTGGTGGTCACTGTTTTTTCTGTTCTGGGCGTTCCACACGCTCTGAGCCTTGGTGACCGGCTTGTTTAAGGCCGGCTTGGGCTGGGTGGTTCAGCCGGGCACTTTCTCCACATCCCTGGAGGACAGCAGGTTCACTGTGTGCGATGCTTGGGGAGCTGCACCACCTCTTCCTGCTGGTTCACCTCCTCCAGGGCGTCTGTCACCAGGATTGTGCTGGTGTACACCACCTCTGGGTCCACCACGTCTTATCCTTGCTGCTCGGCATCCCGCTCGATGTTGCGGTTCAAGGCGCTGATGTAGTTCGCGCCATTGTCAGTGGTGGTGCTGACAACCTGAAAAGCAAAGTAATGTTTTAAAACAAAGTTTAATTTCATTTATCAGTATGATTCCCAAGTTAATACGATAATAGTCATTACTTCATTATTTTTACAGACTTCCTCAGTTCTTTTCAAAGTATTAACGACAAACATACATAACATATTTCACGCAAAATACAGCATCAAATTCATACAGTATTACAAAGTAAAAATGTAGAATTTTGCTGGATACCTGGGCAAATACAAAGACAAATATGCAAAAATTCTTAGAGTTTACACACCTTTCTTTTGATGCCGAATTCGTCGTGCAGCTCAGAGATCGCCTCTGCCACGTAGGTCCCCGTCTGGCTCACAGTGATCTCCTTGATCCTGAGGACGGCGGAGTGCCTCTTGAAGGTGACCTTGTCCAGCCATGTCACCGTCATCCCCAGGAAGGCCTTGTTGCTTGCCGACCTGCTGTCGGCCGTGGTGGCAACGAACTCCTGTTTGGCGAGGAGCTCCGTCAGGTCGGCCTTGACCTGGTCCCCCATCGCCCTGATGTCTCGGGTGAGCTTCCGCCTGGAGGGGATCTTGAACTGTGGACAGGCGTACGCCCACAGGGCCTTATTGTGTTCAATTTCTGTCTCTGAGGCAGTCTTCATGCAACCAAAGAAGGACCTCAAGCAAAATTAGAAGTTTTAGAATAAATTTAAATTTACAAGATTTTTTTATTCACCATATCATTTTTTAGATGATTGTATGAGACATATAAATTGTTAAAACATGTTTAAGAAGTAAAAACAGAAAACTGTTAACAGTTTAAACCATCTATATTCAATTTAATGAATTTATTAATATTATTCAATCATTCATTGTCTAAACTGAGTTTCACAGTTTTAAAATTAAAACACTTAAAAATAAAAATATATATTGATACTTTAACTTGAAAAATGAAAATTACTCACTTATAGTACAGGTTAAGGCTCTTCTTCTGGGAAAACTTCTCCTTGAAGCTCTCCTCGATGCTGGCCTGCCTCCCGGTCGCGGCCGCGTTTGCTGGCACACTAGAGAGCTGCCTTGAGGTCGTGGACTTGACCAGGGTGGTACCTCTGGTAGTGTAGCTAAAAATTTAAAACAAAAATAAATTAAAATTCATATAGTAAAAACTAAAAATAAATGCCTAACTTTTAGCCTGTTTAGTCTTTGTCAAATAATTATGAATCCTGGTAAAATGTTTTAAAATAAATTATTAAATAAAATAGATTTAAAGTCACCTTCAGGTTTGAGGTTGTTCCCTACTGAATTTTGAGTGTCTTTGAGCACTTGGTGCAGGTAGCCTTGTTATCCACTACCTTGAAGAACAGGGCGATGTGCCTCCAAATGTTCTCCTGGCTGAGGCTGGAGCTGTCTTTCTCCATTGTGGCTTTGCTCTCAGCCGACTCGTTCTAGTCCAGCGACATCCGGCTCTTGCTGCGCGAGAGCGGAAGGGTCAAGGTATCCTCCACACACCCCATGATGTTGTTGTTGACCGCCGCCGCCTGGTCGCTATGATGGGAGCCCAGAGACTTCTGATTTGCACCGCTGCCGTTCCTGTTCCTGGGCTGGGTAGTCAGAAATCTCTCCATACTGGATGTAACGGACGCGTCTTCGTCTGCTATTGAGGGTGTGAAAAACTATGTCTTCTACAAGGCTTCTTCTTTTGCATGCGCTAAATTCTATACAAAAATTCAGTATTTGGAAATAAAATTACGAAAAGCACAAATAAATGCTAAGTTTAATGTAGAAATAAATGCTAACTAGCAACAAGCAAGTGCGCACAAATAGGAAGCCGATGCGCACCAATACATGATGAAACTTGTATGAAATGGCTAATTCACGAACTTTAAGCTTGATTTATCGTTACTTTATGAAACTAATAGTCTAAATATGATCATATGAATACCATTAGAACTAAATAGAAATACTAATGCAAATATTAATGGCACAACTTACTGCCGTTGGGCTGCGCAATAGCAGGAAAATGAAAACAGAAAGATTACTTCGAAGCGGTTATAAGTGGTGGCAAGAGAGCAGCGCAGCAGCAGCTTATTCTCACGATGACTGACTCTAAACTGGTGCGGCGCGTTACTTAACCGATATGAGACGCGTATGAAAAAACAAAACTAAACACGCATTATACCTACTTTATACTTGTAAAATATAACCTTTTTATTATATATGATTTAATGATAAATCGTGATATTTTACGCCTTATATTATAGAGAAATACGAAAGTGTGAATAGAATAGAATAAAACGAAAAAATATTTACTTGAGAAATATATAGAAAAATTTATTAAGAAACTGTTATTGCATAAAAACAAAGACGACATCGACCTGAATTAATCGCAAATCGCTTTAAATTTTCCGCAGTCCGATTGCGATTATCCGATTCGAAAATAGGTCTCCGATTAATCGGATAATCGGACTTCCGAATCGGACCACCCACCTTTGTATATATATATATATATATATATATATATATATATATATATATATATATATATATATATATATATATATATATATATATATATATATATATATATATATATGGAAAAAGATCCAAGACAAATTGGTACGGTTAATGTAGTGGCATTATTAGACAACTGAACTACTTCAGGTCCAGCGTGACATCCTTTCGTCCTCGAACTGGGAGACCACATTATAGGAGAGCTCATCCACCAGTCAAAAAAAAAAACTGGTTTCAATGTTCCCTTCTTATGTTAGCCTCGTTTACCGTCATAGAAAAACAATTTGTCTTGCAGCTTTTTCCATCTTTCGAATGTATTTGGCTAAGATAACGCTGTTAATATATTTATAATAATAACGGTTTTCTATGACGGTAAACGAGGCTAAGATAAAGGGATAACTTTGAAACTTTTTTTTTTAACTGGTGGAAGAGCTATCCTATAATGTGGTCTCCTAGTTCGAGGACAAAAGGATGTCAAGCTGGAGCTGAAGTAGATCAGTTGTCTAATAATGCCACTACATTAACCGTACCAATTTGTCTTGGATCTTTTTCCATCTCTCGAATGTATTTGGCTAAGATAACGCTGTTAATATATTAATAATATGGTTTTCTATGACGTTAAGCGAGGCTAAGATAAAGGGGTAACTTTGAAACCAGTTTTTTTGGGGGGACTGGTGGATTTGCTATCCTATAATGTGGTCTCCCAGTTCGAGGACGAAAGGATGTCACGCTGGACCTGAAGTATATCAGCTGTTTAATAATGCCACTACATTAACAGTACCAATTTGTCTTGGATCTTTTTCCATCTTCGAATGTATTTGGCTAAGATAACACTGTTGGTATATTAATAATAACGGTTTCTATGACGGTGCGTTATCTCCAGGCAAGATACTATTCTTACATGCGTTTAAGCTATAGAACCGGGAAAACAGTGTACAATAAAGCGTATTCCACCATCAGAAAACATGCAATAGATTGTAAGAGAGACGTATCTCTAAATGATTTTTCTGTATTAAAATTTTCTAAATGTACATCCACTATCCGCATTAAAGAATCTCTGTGTATTAAATACAACCACGAAAATTTAAATAATGACGTGTCATCCTTTTCGTTATTTATAACTTAACAACCAACCAAACTGTATTTAATCTTAAATTTCCTGCCCGTTTCACTTCTCATTGTTATTCGACCATGTAAGGCAGTGTTGCCCAACCTGCGGCCCTTTGGGCGGTACTGTATGCCCCGCCAGGTCTCACAGCCAAAATCACATTTGCTATATCAGATTTGTTCTAGTTATAGTGAATGAACTAATATAGAGTTTTGGAAAAGTATCGAAACAAACTCATGTTGAATGGCAGCGGGACCATGAAACTCCGCCCACAAAAGTGTACCATTTTTGCACTCCGCGCCGTGATGCGAAAACATTTGTTCTATTGAAGCCCATGCTAAATAGATCAGTTTCGACAGCATATATTGACAAATTAAAACCGTGAATCGATTCTATTTTTATTGTGAAGTGACCATTAATACTCCAATTTTGCTATCTGATAGTTGTTTTGCCCAGAAAAAATCGTAAAAATGTGATATTTTACATAAAACGAAGAGTAGTTATTGGCCGCCCTTTCACTGTTCGTGATATGTTCGTGTTATTGTTCGATGTAAAATATTTCTACAGTGCCGGAAAATAAATTAAGCTGTTTATTATTAAGAAAGTGAAACATGAATTTCAATTACCATGTATGAAATATCTAATAGTTTCGCCATCTATAGCCTGAGCCAAACCTAAGATTAAGTTATGTGAACTAGGGCCTAACTTATCAATCGCTGGTTAGTTTTTATTTATCTCTTTTTTATTGTAAAGTTTACATTATTATTGCAATTACTTTTATTTATTATCACTTACTATATGCGTATAACTGCATATTGACATACAATGAAAAATTAATAATTAGTTTCATTTTGCAGCATTTAAACCCCTTTAATGGCTAGGACATCTAACGTTCAAATTAAAAGAAAGCTCGAAGATGAGAATAAACATTTTCAAAAAGTTTGGAGTAATAAATATTTTTTCATAGCAAATAGTTTAAAAAAGATTATGTGTTTGATCTGCCACAGGTGTATTGGTGTTCCAAAGGAATATAATTTAAAAAGGCATTATATGACGAACCATAAGGATTATGAAAATTGAACAGGCGAACCTAGACAACAAAAGTTACAACGTTGAAAAACTAACAGAGTCAACTAAGTTGGCTAACGTGAATTAAACAGAAGTTAGCTACGAAATAGCTCAATTGGTAGCTAAAAGATCTCGACCTTTTATTGACGGCGATTTTGTTAGAGAATGTATATTGATTGCTGTAAATAAGCTTTATCCCAATGCGGCCAAAACCTTTGAAAATCTCAGCTTAAGTAGAAACACAATGCAACGCAAAATCTGTGATTTGTCCAGTGACATCTTCGGTCAATTGGAGGAAAAAGCACCTGGCTTTAACTATTTTCTATGGTCATAGATGAATCAACAGACATATCTTCTACTGCACAACTATTGGTATTTGTAAGAGGTGTGCCTGATGATTTCAATGTTTGTGAAGAGCTAATTGCCATGAGTTCTCTCAAAGGACAAACAAAAGGAAGTGATATACTTAATTGCATATTAGAAAATCTCAATAATATTGGAGGTAATTCGAAAGCATTAGTTGGGGCTACTACTAATAGAGCTCCAAATATGATTGGGAAAAAATGCGGTATGGTTTCCTTGTTAGAATAACAACTGGAGAATGACAGGGAATTTATAAAAAATTGATTGTATTTTGCACCAGCAAAATTAATGTGGCAAGCATTTGGACTTTACTCACGTGATGGACATCGTAATTTCTACTGTGAAATTCATAAGATCCCGGGCTTTCAAAGATGTGATTTAATACTCAGAAATTAGGTGACTGAGTAAAGGAAAAAACATTACAGAGATTTCTTTCTCTTTTAGATGAAATAATTATATTCCTCAATGAGAAAAACAAGACTGTCCCAGAACTGGAAAATGTTGAATGGTTGAGTGATTTAGCTTTTCTGGTTGACATTACTCATCGTATAAATGTGTTAAATAACAAGCTCCAAGAAAAAAAATCAGCTGGTATCAGACCTTGCTAGCCAATTTTTTGCTTTTGAACGAAAACTCAAAATATTTAAATCCTCTATCCTTGAAGGAGAACTTTGGCATTTTCCGTCATATAAATCTATGATAGAGAAACATGGAGCTGTCCACAAAGCAGATTTATACGCAAAGAAAATTGAAGAACTTCAAAGTATTTTTGAAAGCAGATTTATAGACATCAGTAAGTTACAAAAATCACTACAAGTGTTTGAAAATCCTTTAAATACATGTCCAAAAGAATGTGAAACAGAGGCGCAATTAGAGCTAATCGATCTTCAAAATTCTACAAGTCTGAAAGAAATTTACAAAAAAAAATTGCTTAATTTCTATAAATGCTTACCGAAGAAGAGTATCCCTTTCTATACAACTGTAGCAGCTGACATCTTTGCAAGCTCCTATAAAGTTCTTAAAGAGGCAGTTGGCAATTTCCCGTCTGAGAAAATTATGCATCTCGCCCAAATAACCTTTTTTGTACGACTTTTGATACCAATACGGTTACCTCAAAATCAAACTACGACTCCTCCCAACCACCAACCAATCAAAACCTTTGAACGACCCAATTCGAAATTAACCAATCAGAATAGACTTTCCTGTTTCCCGAGTCCGGAGCGCATTTTAACGAACACTTTTATTGAATCAGCGCTTCAGACAAGGTCAGTAAGAATTAGTTTCCTAATTAATCATCAGTGTATACAAAGGTCTAAAAATATTCTAAAAATATTCAAAGTGTAATTCCTTCCTTTGAATTCAAGTTCCCCTGATTTATAACTTCAAAACGTCGTGACAGTACTATACTATATTTTATTTTAATTTCCCCATATTTTATATCTTATTCACTATAATATCCACCTTATATAGCTTATTCCTCTTAACATTATAATCATCGGCCATTTCCCTATATTCAATATATATATATATATATATATATATATATATATATATATATATATATATATATATATATTATATTCAATATATATAAATACACATTATATTCATTAACTATATTATCAAATTCAAATTAGTCATATTTTATTATTTGTTGTTCAATAAATCTTGTTAAATTTATGCGTCAGTGATTTTGAAACCTTCCCGGTTGAAATATTCATCCTTCATCCTGTTTTCTCTGTCAAGTCATTTTTTATCTTTAAATTAATATAGCAAGGTTTAATGGCTGCTATCTAGGCAAGTTTGTCATTAAACCAATCACAATAGCTATACAACAAATCACCTAAATGCGCAAGTTTATTTGGCTCAACCTATATCTGTGAGCAAACATTTAGCCTATTAAGCTTAAACAAATCCAAATACAGAAACCAATTGACTAATCATAACCTTTCTTCCATCCTGAGGGTGGCAACAACTAAGTTGCAGCCAAATATTAAAAAGCTGGCAGAGTCCAAACAATACCAACCTTCTCATTAATGAAAGAAAACATTTTTGAAAAATCATATCTCAATGAAAATATGTCTATAACACAGAATGTATGAAATCTAAAGGATAATATTTATATATCTTACTAACATTTCAAAGGATCAAAGGATGTTTTGTCGAATTTATATACTTATATGTTGCTCAAAGTTGAATAAAAATATGTTTGTACTATACTATTTTTCGCTATCCTTTCCTATTTTATTATACTAAATACGGCTATAGTTAAAATATGTGGAATTAATGGATAATAAAAGTCAAATCTTGAAAATCATTGCTCATTAAATGAATTTAATATGTAGAGAAACCACTGTTCTCTTCCTTAACAGGAAGAGCTTGGTTACACAGGCACCCCTGCGGGGTGTGGCCTACGGCCTTATTTGCTAATCTTAACCGCCTTTTTTAATCCCCTTTATAGACTTTATTTTAACACCCTGAACACCCTCTTCTTCTTCTTCTTCCATTCCGCCCGCTGAGTCCTGACTGAAAAGACGTGTTAGCTCTGTGCTCCTGCTTAATTCATCTGTGTCCATAAATTTCGTTTTCTGAGTAACTTAATAATTCTAGATACTTCCTGTGCTCATATAATATTAGTCGTTGTATTAAAAAGATTGGCCGTCCTATTCGCTGTTAATTTTATTTATCTTCATCCGTATTCTAGAAATCGACAATGCCCGTGATCAAGTTTGAATGTTCGAGTTGTAGGGCTTCCTTTAATAAGGAAATTTACGTTCCTTCTAACATCGAACAAAATAGAATTTGCCGTTTCTGTATTTTAAACGATACATTGGAGCGTAAGTTTGCTAACGCTATTAGCGAAATTAAATTAGAACTAAATTCCGTCGCGAGGGACGTTATCTCGACCAACCGTAAAGTCGACGAATTAAATTCGAGTCTAAATTCTACCATTCATGATATGCGTGGGAGGGAAAATAGAAATCGCGACAACCGGCCTACTCGTATGAATCATCAGGCAATTGTTGACCAGCAACAAAGGATTTTGAACTCGTTTGGGCCCCAGGATTCACAATATAGACCCCAAGATTCGCAATTTAGGCCCGTTAGAAATGGGGCTAGACCATCGAGGGAACAGCATTTCACATTACCATGTTCGAACCCCTTCGCACTGCTAACTCCTATCGAAGGGCAAGAAGAAACTGTACTAATTGGGGATTCTTTAATTAGAAACCAAGAGCCGGAATTCACAGCGCGTAACCCGTCAAAACGAAAACGATTTTGCTTTACTGGTGGCCGCATAGATAAAGTAGTTAGTGAAATTGAAAAATTGGACCAAACCCATTACGGGCGTACAATCCTCACGCTGGTAGGGGGGAATGATGTGCACAGATACGACAGTACCCCAGAGGGAATAGTAAACCGCGCTAAGACCCTGATTCATACTGCGAAAGTTAAAGCGGATAACGTAGGAATAATTGGTATTTTACCCCGACTAAAATCCACGTTGCGTCTGCAGTCCCGTGCTATATATACAAACGAGTGCCTTAAGCGGACGGAATCCATTTAAGCGATGTGGGGAACAGTCGGCTGGGTAGGATTTTAGACCAGTCAGTACGTAGCATGTTAAGTAGGAGAGTTGCGGGGCCACGTGATGCTCATGCGCCTGACCGGTCCTCGCTTGAAGGGGCAATGAGTATTGGGGAGCAGGGAAACGGAATCGATTCGCGTGTGATAGAAGAGTCCACCTAAAGCGCAAATTGAAATGTATATATTCAAATGTTCGTAGCTTAAAAAATAAACTTGCCGAAATAAAAGCCGTAATTCTTGAGGGAGACTGCGATCTCGTATTCTTAAGTGAGACTTGGATAGATACACATTCGGGGATCAGTGTGCGAATTTGATATAACAGGTTATAAAATTCCTTATACAAATAGACAAACTGGTAGAGGAGGGGGCGTATTAGTGTATATAAAAGATGACTTAAACGCTATAACGATCGACTCGTCTACGGCAGATATGAGAAGTGAGGCCTTATTAATCCAATTATGTTGTAATACAAAAAATAAAATTAATTTAGCCGTCATATATCGTCCTCCATCGCAAATAGAAAGAGAAGATGCTGCACTATTTGATATGCTTTCATCTTGGGTTAGAAAAGGGACCACATTAGTCTGCGGCGATTTAAACTATCCAAACGTTAATTATAGTAACCTAACGTCAGATAAAGCTGGGGAGAGACTACTAAACTTTATTCTGGAGAATTTTCTCGTTCAAAAAGTGGAGGAACCAACTCGTGATAATAATATCCTCGATTTAATCATGGTGACTGACGAGTCATTGGTAGAAAATGTTTGTGTAGGAGAGCATTTAGCCTCGAGTGACCATAATGCGATTAGATTCGTGGTAAACACGTGTGTAGAAGTAAGAATTAGTACACAGCTCATGCCACGTTTTGGTAGCTGTAATTTTGATACTTTTCGAGAAAGGATTAAGGATGTAGACTGGGGAATGCGCTTCGAGAATAGGTCAGTAGAAGAAATGTACACTGAGCTTCGGCGTACACTCCTTAGTGTAAATTTCGACTTAGTAAAGTATGTGCGCCGTTAGAGCGGGAAGTCGATGAGAGCGCCGTGGGTTAGCCCACTAATATTAAGCTTAATTAAGGACCGAAATATAAAATTTCAAATACATAAGAACAATGAGTCATTTATAAGTCGGAAAAATTACATAAATTCTCGAAGAGAAGTTGAACGGGCGGTGAGAGATGCGAAGCGGAAATATGAAATAAAACTGGCGAAGGATTCAAAGAAGGAGCCGAAACGGTTTTACGGCTATGTAAACAGAGTAGGGAACCCTTAAAAGGTTCAATAGGCCCGATTAAAGACAAAGATGGTCGTTTGACGGAATTTCCGGCGGAAATGTCTAAAATTTTAAATGAACATTTCACAAGCGTCTTTACTGTTGAAGATTCGTCCGAATTAGGATCGTTAGTTGAAGAAGTAGATAATAGTGATATTTGCATATCCGATATAACAGTTAATGAAGTGGAAATTCTTAAATATATTAACCTGATGAAAAAGTCGAATCACCCGGGCCCGATGGCGTTTACCCCATTCATTTAAAGGAACTTAAGAATGAGCTTGCGAAGCCGTTGCGTGCAATTTTCAATCGCTCATTAGAAGATGGCGTAGTCCCTTTAGACTTCAAGCGTGCAAACGTTACACCAATATTTAAGAATGGGAATAGATACGAAGCAACGAATTTTCGTCCTATTAGTCTAACTTCGGTAGTTGTAAAGCTTTTAGAATCGGTTATTAGAGATAGAATAGTGAGCCACCTCGAGCTAAATAATCTGATTAAAGATTCCCAACATGGGTTTAGGCGGGCGAGATCGTGCTTGACAAATTTGCTGGAATTCTTCCATAAAATGATTTGCGTTTACGACGAAAGCAAAGCTGTAGATGTAATCTATCTAGACTTTAAAAAGGCGTTTGACACCGTTCCGCACGAGAGATTATTAATGAAAGTTAAAACAATCGGTGTGAAGGGTAAGATATTAAATTGGATTAGAAATTGGCTGAAGGATCGTTCGCAGCGAGTAGTTATAAATGGTGAATGTTCGGATTGGGTCAACGTCAGTAGTGGAGTGCCACAAGGCTCAGTTCTTGGCCCATTATTGTTTCTAATATATATAAACGATTTGGATAATGGCGTATTTAGTACGATTTCTAAATTTGCTGACTACACGAAGCTGGGCAACCGGGCCTATGTAAGATCGGATGTAGAAAAATTACAAAAGGACCTAAACTTGATTGTCAGATGGGCGGATAAGTGGCAAATGCAGTTTAATTTAAGTAAATGTAAGGTGATGCATTTGGGTTGCCATAATTTGAGGGTAGAGTATACCATGACAGGCCAGGTCCTCGACGTGGTTAAATTGAAAAAAAGACCTGGGAGTTTTAGTCTCGGATGACTTCAAAGTCACGAAACAATGCGCGGATGCATGTAAAAAAGCAAATCGTGTGCTGGGTTATATAGCGCGTAATTTCACGTTCAAATCCAAAGATATAATTTTACCGTTATATAAATCACTTGTGCGTCCACTGCTCGAATATGCGGTTCAATTTTTGGCTCCATACTTAAACAAAGATATCACGCAATTAGAAAGAGTGCAGCGTAGGGCTACAAAATTAATTCCCGAGCTGAGAAACAGGCCCTACGAGGAAAGACTCAGGGCATTAGATTTGCCATCTCTCGAAGGCAGAAGATTACGTGGCCAGCTAATAGAAGTATTTAAAATATTGAAAGGATTTTCAAACGTTGATTATAGGAATTTGTTCGAATTGGATCATAGGGGAAACACTCGGCAACACGGATTAAAATTAGTGAACAAGCGATTTAACACTAGTATAGCCCCAAACTATTTTACGTTTAAAAATACTCAAATTTGGAATAGGCTACCCACCCACGTAGTAGATAGTACGTCGGTAAATATGTTTAAAAACCGTCTCGACACGCACTTAAATAGTATAAATATAACGAAGTCTGAGCACAGTAATTAAAAACGTCTTGCAAAAGGAGTTTGGAGCGGAGGAACAACGAGAGTAAAAATGATGCCAGCGATTTCTCTTGCATGTGTAGTTTAGATATCCATTTTCTTTTCCGCCTATCCTAAAATAGTCTTACTATCGTAAAATTAGATTTTCACCACTAGCAGTCGAGGGCTGCGGAAGTTGAGAAGAAAAAAATTCTATCACCCCCCCTAGGTTGAAGTAGTTAATATGCATGACAATGTACACATGTAGATAAGTGTGTACAGTAGTTTATATATTTAAAAAAAAAATAAAATTAAAATAATAAAAAAAATAAATATATAGCATGTTAGAGATACACTCGTAGATAAGTGTGTATTGTAGTTATGGATGTAGTGTAGCGGACTAGCCTCGAGCGGACCTTAGGGTCTTTGCCGTTCCTAGATTCTGTAGTTCTTCTTCGCTGTAAAACTTTCGGTTTGTGTCCTACGGCCTAGCATGATTCTTTTTATTTCTCCATCTAAATTTGCTCTAATAATTTCCATGCCAAAATTTTAATAAATTTTCTGAACTTCACCATTTGTAATTCTATTAGTTTTAAAAAAAATCACCAAAACTCGATACTTATATTTATTTCTGAACTTCACCCTTTTTTTCTATTATAAAGGAATTATTAGAAATAACTTTGATACCAAATTGAAATCTACTTAGGTGACAACCGAACTAAAAGAAAAAATCTTATTGAAACCTTCAAAAAATCTCGTTCTTAAAATATAGGGTTATGGAGGATATCTTAGGTATAGCCCATGCTGCCTGTGAAGAGCTGCTGGGATCACAATTTGGCCTTCGACAGCAAAAAGGTTGGGCATCTGTTACTTTATTTAGTTTTACTATATTGTATATTCTTTTCAACTCTTACCCTCCCCCCACCTCCCATTTGATTACTAAGTTTTGTACCATTAGGTTTATTTTGTTTGCATTTGATTAATATAATTTTGTTTCAAATATTTTCTACTGTTGATACCTCATTAGTTTTTGTTCGTTTGGTTTTCGTTAACATAATGTTCATTTTAGTATTTTACCGCAGTTTGCGTCAATTTTTAGTTATATTGTACTTGTGTTGTAATATAGGTTTAACTTTAGATTTCAAATTTGTTTTATAGCTCCTGAAGATGGATTTATAAATAACCTGAAACGTAGAGAATAAAGATGTGACCCGCCTTCTTCGTTTTGTCATTCTCACTAATATATATATATATATATATATATATATATATATATATATATATATATATATATATATATATATATATATATATATATGAGAAACTCACAAAGAAGCGCGTGAGTAGCAATAAATGCAAAAAACCAACAGGAAAATGAAAGGCGGATTCCAAGTACTTTCGAACTTGATAATGAACTAAACAAGTTCGAAAGCACTTGGAAACCGATTGAGCAATTTTGAGGAGTCAATGCTCGTGGGGAGGAGGGGGTTCGAGGGTTCACTCTGCTCCGTAGACATCCCCATTTCAGTAGCAAACATGGTGTGGACGTGAGCATATCGCGGTTGTGTCGTGGGCGCGTATTTTAAGAACAAGTTGTCTGATTGCGACCCAAAGAACTTTTCGGTGACGGTTCAATATTTCGCGCAACGATGCCGTTCCTCAGGCGAACACAATTCGGTCCTGGGTTAGGTAGTTGGAGGCAACTGATAGCACAGAAACCAGAAAATGTGGAGATGGTGAGAGCAGCGATCGTGCAGTCGCCGAGACGTTCTGCTCGAAGGAATGCTGTTGCTTTGGGAATTTCCGACCTCACTTTGAAGAGGATTCTGCATATGGATTTTAATTTCCATCCCTCAAAATAATGATGGCTCAAGAATTGAACCAAGCAGACTTTGCCAACCGCCAAAATCTGTGTGAAAACATGCTTACACAGATCGCTCCCGAGGCAGCTTTTTTCAGTAGCGACGAGGCATATTTTGACCTCTGTAGGGCTGTGAATAAGCAAAATTTCCGTTACTGAGCTGAAAATAACCCCCGAATTATCCAGGAAATACCGCTACATTCCCTTAAACTAAACGGTGTGGTGTGCCATATCACAATTTGGCCCGATAGGGCCGTATTTCTTTGAGGATGAATGAATGACCGTGCCCGTGAATTCCGATCGTTGTGTGTCAATGTTGCACAATCTTCTGCAGTCCAGAAAGGAGGAGATTGTTGAAGATGAGGGATTGGGGGACCTGTGGTTCCAGCAGGATGGGGCTACAGCTCACATAGCCCGAAATTCACTCAATGTTTTGATACGAATGTTTCCCGGACGTCTGGTGTCTCTGAGGAGTGATTTAGGGTGGCCTGCGTGGTCACCTGATTTGAGCATTTGTGACTTCTTTCTTTGGGGATATCTGAAAGAAAAGGTGTTTAAACGTCGCCCTCACACCCTATCACAGCTAAGGGAGCGGATTATTGAAGAAGATAACGCCATACCCTGCAGTATGTGCGAACGTGCTATACGAAACTGCGATTCACTCTGAACAGAGTTTCTCCAGCCAGATTTGAAGAATCTTGAAGTCCTTTTGCAAAAGCTTCGGCTACAAGAATTGCTAAGGTGAAATTTATCCTTTACGCGTCAAGACCGCTGTTTGTCACTACTCGCTGGTAGTGTCGTAGGCGTAAACGCGCACCCGCGCGCGAGCGGGCGTGCACGCAACAGCACCCGTTGAGCGTCGACGCTTCCCGTTCTGAAGCTTCTTCCTACACAGCAGCACACCTCGTTTCCTCATAACTTGTCTGCTGGTTGAGGCCTGTAGAGACCACCGGTTTCTGTCGTGTCCGAACCCCGGAAGGAAGCCCTACAGGGGGTGCGAAGAAGGGGGCCCCAGTAGGGGGCGGAGTGGACAGGACAAGCAGGTGGGCCCTGCTAGACATTTTAGCGTAGGTAGGGCAGACAAGGTGGAACGAGTTTTTTGGTTAGGCAAACACCCTAAGTAGACCGGCGGGTCATTGGAGATGACACCCCCTCAGCGGGCCGTCATGGACGACCCCAGGGGAGAGAAGAGGATCCCGCTCTGGGTCATAGAGCGGAACGCCAAGCCAACTAGGGAGACCGTCTTCCAGACGATCTTCTCTGACATCAAGGTTGCTTTGTGCAGACTCGTCGACCAATCGTATGGCTACATGGCCATATGCGACAGTAATCTCGATGTTGACAAGTTGCTGAATGTAGAATCCCGCGCAAAACTGCAAAGCATAGGCCTGCCCCCCAAGGTTCCGCCCCATGTGTCGGCTCAGAGATCAATCATCTGCCGCCGCCTCGATCCCTGGGTTGGGACACCCAGTGCCGAGGAGATAAAGAGTGAGATTGAGGAGAAACAGTCCTGGGCCAAAGTTGACGAGGTTTACAAATTCAGGAACCGCGACGGTGGGAAGTACTCCCACCTGTTCAAAGTTACCTTTCAAACGACAGAAATGGCAGCCAATGCTTCGGAATCGGGGCTGATTCTATTCTGCACCAAAATTGCGACGTCGTGTATTGAGAGAGAAACCTTTGTCTCCGTGCAGGTTTGCTTCTCTTGCTACGCTCTCGAACAACATACGACAAAGGAATGTACGTTTGAGGGCAAGGTGTGCTCTGAGTGCGCCGGAAATGGACACACCTGGAAAGAATGCACCAACGGGAGAACGAAGAAATGCCTCAACTGCACAGGCCCCCACCGAACACTGTCCATGTCGTGCCCCCAAAAGAAATCACTGGTCGCCGACAAGAAAAGAAACCTTCAAGACGAAAAGACCCGAAAGGCAAGCAACACATATGCCCAGGCGACACAGAACCAGGACAAGGGAAAAACCCTACTACAGTTGGACCCAAACATGAATCTTGATTTGGTAATGTGCGTGATTCACGCACATTTCGTCAATATCGCGAAACCAGGAAGCTACGCGACGGAATTAAACAAGATGCTGACTCAGAACGGGATGAAACCCATGTGGTTCCCCAATAATCCCCCCTCGAATGAACTCTATCAAACGCAAATGGGTAGCAAGCCCAGTACCCCAACTAGAACCCGCTCGAAGTCTAGGGATCCTCGTCTGACCAGACGGACTGAGAACACGACAACCGAGGAGATGGTGACCAACCTGCCAGCCCAGAAGACAGGCGCCCAAAAGGGGGCAATCCCCTGCCCCAAACCTACCAGAGATGACCAGACCACCCCACCCCCGAGAAGAACCCCCCGTAAGGGGCGCGGCGATTTGCCATCCTGGCGGCCGTGCTGACGGGATCCAGCGCTCCGTCCGGCCCCAGCTTAGCCTCTCTTCCTTCCTTCAAAACACTTGTTTCCTCTCTTTTCACACAACCTCTCCCATAACTTTCTCTGGTCAGCCTCTAATTTCACAGGGTAGATGCTGACCTTCCTTTCAGCCAACCGTCCCGCATCGGGGCTGAGGGGGTGGGGGACAATGTTCCATAACCCCTGAGCTCCGGTCTGGGGTGGCTGGTTTTTAACAACCTGCTTCATCCCCACCCATACCTTCCTCACATCCCTTTTCCTCTCCTCTTCACAATCTATATATTTTACGCCGTGTTCAAGGTGGAGCCGCCATGCCGATGGACTGCCAGGCCACCAGGCGGGAGGGGTGGTCCCAAATGGCGGCCCCTGGCTCTGCCGGGCTTGTAAGCACCTCTCGCAGTGCGGGCTACTGCGAGAGGTGTGCGCTATTGCATCCCATGTTAAAAAAGGGGTCACCATGCCCAATGATGAAGACCAAAAAAAAAAAACTCAACCCCCAACTTTCCCTGAAACATCAACGGAGCCGCCCTCGGGCAGCTCCAGCAAAAAAATGGAGGTCTCCCCCCCCCTGTGCTTGCACAGGGGACCCTCCATATTTCTCTAACCGGAGAGGAGGCTTACTCCTCTCCTTCGCATACGGGTGCAGGGGACTTCCCCTCCCCCCTTCTCTGGAGGTGCTTTCGGGCACCTTCCTTTTCCCAGCGGCAGTCCCCTCTTTTCTTTCCAAGGGGACTGCCAAGAAAGCCAGCAGGCAGCCCTTAACCAGCCGCTCCCCATCGAAGCGGCTCGGTAAGGCAAACTTCCTTAGGGGGTAGAGGGAAGCCAGGCCCCTTCGGTCGCTTCCCTCAAAAGACCTGCTGGCAAGAATTTTAAACCTTGCCGGGGTCAAGGCCTGTGCTTCCCCACACAAGACTGGCGACACTGCCAAGGGGACCTGCGATGCCCTGGGAGGGGATGGCCAACTGAAGGCCTCTCCTGTGATATACATGGTCCTTGAGGAGACCCAGCCTCAGACGGTAGGGCCTTCCATGGGGGGGAATTCGGGCTCGGTGCCAAGCACCGAACCCGAATCCGCCCCTATGCAAGGTCCTCCTCAAATGGCTGAGGGCTCCGAGGCAGTAAAAGGAGGGGAGGGATCTCCTCCGACAGGTGCCCCTACGACAACCAGGACCTTCTCCATTTTGGAGAGGGACCTGGCTGAGGCCGGTTTATCTAGCCTGGGGGCTTCTGCCGGTGGAGGTGAGAAGCGGGTTCATTCCCCGCCCTCCTCTCCAAAAAAAAAAGACTAAAAAGACGAAAAAGACTCGGGGCTCCTCTCCATCCGCGGGGGCTGCGGGGACGGATGGGTCTGCTACCACTTTGGTAGGCGACCAAGCCAAGATCAGCACATCCGGCCCCTCTACCCCCTCGTGTGCGGAGCCCCTGACCAAGACTAACACCAAGAGTGCACAGGGCGAAGCTTCGATGACATCGGGGCCCCTCATTCAGAGGTTACCTGGCGTTTTCGAGCCCGCTGGCTTCAAACGCTTCCTCGTTATTCGCTCCACTGATGGCACCATGTTGTCCAAGGGCAACATGATCCATCAGAGGAGAGGATTAGCTAGTGCAATTGGTAGAGAGCCGAAGGTGACCCGTTTCTCGGACGGCAGCCTTCTGGCGAATCCCGCCGAGGCGGCCAAGATAAGTGCTCTTCGGACACTTCATGGCACCCCGGTGAGTGTGACGCCGCACTCTACCATGAACTTTGTGAAAGGAGTAGTTTATGCGAGGGAACTCGTTGACTACTCCATTGAGGACATCACCCTAGAGCTGGCCAACCATGGGGCGGTCAAGGTCGAACGTGTGATGAGAAAACAGGGAGGGGCCTCGAGACCCACCCCTACACTCTTCATCACGTTCGATTGTGATAAGCTCCCTGAGTCGGTGCGTGCCGGTTGGTACCGCTACCGCGTGAAGGCATTCGTGCCACTGCCGCGGTGGTGCTATTACTGTCACCGCTTCGGCCATACGAATCGCTCATGTAGACGTGCAAAGTCGGGGTCACCCGAAGTCTGTGTAAATTGCTCCAAGGTCGCACACGATAAGTCCAAATCGTGTGTGGCCAAGTGTGTCAATTGCGGAGAGCCGCACCCTGCTTTTCGAAGCAATGTGGTGCATATCTCCTGGAGAAAGAAATCCTGGCCGTTCAGGCCCAGGATAGACTCTCATTCCGCGAGGCTAAGGACTTGGTCCTGGCGCGCCCAGCTCTGCCTGGGATGTCATATGCCTCAGTAGTTAGAAAGGCACCCTCTGCTCCTGGCCCATCCAGGCCAACGAGCACGGTTGTTTCCGCGCCCATTCGGAGCCCTTCTGCGGGCTCTACCCAACCCGGGCACTCCCCTGGTAAAGCTGGCGGCAAAAAGGGTTCATACCCAGCCCCGGCTAAAACCAGGACTCCCCCCTCTTTCCCCAGCGTGACCGTTTCCCGCAAGGCGAAACGGCCACGCGCCTCCACCGAGTCGTTAGACTCAGAGGAGGCAACACCCCTGAAGATGGTCGCCTGGCAATCTTCGGGGGTTCCTAAAGCTGTCCCCCGAAAGGAGGACAGCAACAAAGGAGCTACGGCTCCTTCGCCCACGCCCCAAGGTGGAGCGAGTGGCTCAGAGACGGTGGTTCCTCAAAAAGAGGGCCTCCCGCCTCCGAAGCCACAGCGCGCGCCTAAGGTTTCGAGGCGGAGGGAGGAAAAGACTCGCATGGCGAGCCCAACCTCCCCCAATAAGTCCTCGAAGGCGACAGCGCCTCCAGCGCTTTGTCCGGCCAACAGTGCCCGGGGTTCTGCCCCCGGAAAGCGTACGGCCATTCCCGTGAGGGTCTTCAGTTCGAGGTGGGCCCCCGCGTCTCCTCCGAGCTAGGCTTGGAGGGCATATTCCTTCAATCGAATTGCCGTGGACTCAGGGCCAACTGGGAGGAGCTGCGGAGGCTCGTCTCGTCCCGCTCCCCGTTAGTTATCTTTTTGCAGGAGACCATGCTAGGCGCGTGCCCCCTGCCTGCCCTCCCGGGGTACAAGGGTCTTGCGACCCCACCACCGCGGGATGGCCGGGCTGGGGGATGCGCGGTTTACACCCGGCATGATGTCTCCGTTCTTCCTTTCTCTTTAGATAACTCCTTTCAGGCAGTGGCTGTGCAGCTGCACCTGGATAGGAGGTATACTATCATTTCTGCGTACATTCCACCGTCAGCTGGCTTCGACGCGGGGGACTTCCGCCGCGTCGTGGCACGGTGGCCGAGGCCCTATCTCTTGCTTGGAGATCTGAACGGCAGGCATCCTCTCTGGGGAGATTACACCATAAACCCCAGGGGACAAGTCCTTGCCGATCTGATCGAAGAGCTTGAGATGGGTGTCCTAAACGTGGATGAGTTTACGCATCACTGTCCGAGAACCGCTTCATTTTCTTGCCTTGACCTATCTTTGTGCTCTTCGGATGCACAGCCTGATTTTGATTAAGGGGGGGTCGATGACCTCCATGGTAGTGATCACTTTCCCATTCAAATATCATTTTCAGGGCAATTGCCGCCTGAGAGACCACCTCGGTGGTGCTTGGCGCGGGCGCGGTGGCCTGCATTTCAGGAAATAACTGAATTCTCTATCTCAGTCGAGGAGTTTAGGTCTGTAGATGAGGCCGTTGAGATCTTCTCCGGCAACCTCATCGCCGTGGGCCTGACTACTATTCCTAGGACATCTGGCCGTTTTGCACGCCGACCACTCCCATGGTGGTCGGCCGAGTGTGAGACGGCCCTCAAACAGAAGCGTTATGCCTACATGCGCTATAAGCGCCGCCCGAACGATTTCACTGTCGCTGAATTTCGTCGGGCTAGGGCTAGGCTCCGGTATATTTCGAAGCACGCCCGCCGCTCTTTTTGGCGGGCATACGTCTCTTCACTTAACGGGGAGACCCCTTTAGCTGAGGTGTGGAAGCGAGTCAAATGGATTCGGGGCAAGTTCTCGCAGGACCCCCCTCCCGTTCTCCATGAGAATGGGACCGCAATCTCGGACCCCGCGTCCGTGGCGAAATCCTTCGCGACCGCTTTTTCCGCATTCTCTAGCCGTGATGCTGCTCCGCCAGCATTCAATGCACGTCGTGATGTCGCGGAAGGCCGCCGGCTGGACTTTACCTCCAGAGGCGGAGAACCCTTCAACGACAAGTTTACTATAAGCTAGTTGCGTTTCGCTCTCGCTTCGTGCGCGGACACCGCTTATGGTCCGGACGATGTCCCGTACGCCATGCTTCGACACCTAGGTGAGCGAGGCATGGCCTTTCTGTTAGATTTGTTCAACAGGATCTGGGTGGAAGGTCTTTTCCCAGACTCCTGGCGAATCGCTACTGTGCTTGCCTTTCACAAACCGGGGAGAGATCACTCTACTCCGACCGGTTTCCGCCCAATCTCTCTAACCTGTTGCGTGTGCAAGTTGATGGAGAAATTGGTAAATATTAGATTAGCCTTTTTCGTGGACAGCGGAGGCCATCTGTCTTCTGCAGAGTGCGGCTTCCGCAAGTTCCACTCGACGTCGGATGCTCTACTCCGACTGGAAAATGCCGTCTGCGAGGCTTTCCTTCGTAGACAGCACTACGCCACGGTGTTTTTCGATCTGGAGAAGGCCTATGATACCGCATGGCGATACGGTATCATGGAGACTCTCCACACGATGGGGGCGAGGGGACGCCTCCCAATTTTTATATCTGAATTTTTGCGAGATCGTCGATTCCGCGTACGGGTGGGGGGAGCCCTCCCTGGCCCAAAGGAGCAGGAAGAGGGTGTCCCGCAGGGAAGTGTCCTCAGTGTCACACTCTTTGCCCTGAGCATCAACGGCATCACCTCGGTGCTGCCGGAAGATGTTCTCGCTACGCTCTACGTGGACGACCTTTCGATCTCTTTTGGCGCGGCCCAGATGCCAACTCTGGAGCGTCGACTCCAACAGGCATTGAACCGCGTCTCTCGCTATGCTGAAGCGCACAGGTTTCGGTTTTCTTTGGCCAAGACTAAGGTGGTGCACTTCTGCCGCCATCCACGGCTTCACCCCGACCCAGATTTGTTTCTTAAAGGGGTGCGCCTGAATGTGGTTGAGTCGCACCGTTTCCTTGGTCTTGTATTCGACCGACGCCTCACCTGTGAGGCTCATATTCGCAGCCTTAGGGTCTCTTGTACCCGCGCCATGGACAGTCTCCGTTCCGTGACGTTCAGCGCTTTGGGCGCTGATAGGGCTACTGCCTTACTTTTTTATCGATCCTTTGTTCGTTTGAAGCTCGACTACGGATGCGAGTTTTATGCATCCGCAGCCGAGCGTTTATTGCGGAAGGTGGATTCGATCCACCACACCGGCCTTCGCCTTGCGACCGGTGCCTTCCGCACTTTCCCCATTGAGAGCCTGTTGTTCGATGCTGGGGAGATGCCACTCGCTCTGCGCCGCGTGCAGTGTATCACTCGACTGTACGCGCAAGCCCGGCGCCTCCCTCAGTCGCTAACAGCTCTCACTGCATCCGCAGCTGATCTCGCTAGTGCCTATGCCGTCGAGAGACGCCAGTCATACCCTAAGCCTTTTGGGTTTAGGGCCAGGAAACTCCTTCGAGAGGTAGATATCGCTCTCGGGCCGGTGGCGCCTCTGGTTTTGCCCAGGACGCCACCCTGGAGGGTACCACATTTGGCTATTTGTCGCCACGCCTCTGCTCCCAAAGCTTGTACTGCGCCGGGAGTATTGCGTTCGATCTTTTTGGAGCACACATCGTGTCACGCTGGAACCGTGCCAGTGTATACGGATGGCTCTAAGTCCCAAGAGGGGGTCGGCTTCCACGCCGTATCCCCTCTGGTTGAAGTCAGCGGGGCTCTACCAGGCGCTGCGTCTGTCTTCACGGCCGAGCTGGTGGCAATACACCACTCGGTACGGGAGATTACGCGACGTGCCCGGTTCGGAGACCGGATTGTGATCTATAGCGACTCACAAAGCGCCCTGAGTGCTCTCGGGGCATTGGAATCTCCGCACGGTTTTGGCGAGCCGGGCAGATGTCGAGATTATCTTCTGCTGGGTTCCTGGACATGTAGGAATTGCGGGGAATGAGCACGCCGATGAGGGCGCCAAAGAGTCCGCAAGGACTCTGCGACCGGACCAGCGTTTCGCTCTTCCTCACACCGACTACATGTCAGGAATACGGGCAGCTCTTCGGACTGCTTGGCAAAGAAGATGGGAGACGGTCGAAGGGAACTTAAAGTTTCTTGCCATTGCGCCGCGACTGTTCCCATGGACCTATCCCCCAATGCCGCGGCGGCTTCAGGTTTCTTTCTGTCGTCTTCGAATCGGACACACTCGTGTGACGCATCGCTACTTGATGGAGCGCTCGCATGCGCCCTATTGCAACGACTGCGTCGTCCCCCAGACTGTTTATCATATTCTTGTCGAATGTCCCAGTCTGGGTGATCTTCGCGCACGATACCTGTCTCGGTACCGGGATGGGCGGGGTCGCTACCGCCTGTCCCTTGTACTCGGGACGAGTGCGTGCACCATGACTGGTGGACTTATTGACTTTTGGGGGGAGGCCGGCCTTCTCCCCTTTATTTAAGGTTCCTTTTTTTTGTTATTGTTTTGTTTGTAGGTTGCACTCTCCTGCACCGGGGTGAGGGGGACCTCCCCCCGCTGCTGGAGATTGCTTCGATTGTTAAGTTTTTCCAATTTATATCATTGTTAAGTTTTCATATTTTTACTTTAAAGTAGCCTAGTTCTAGGCTGTCGTGTTTTTCGGCGACTTATGCCCAAGTGGGTAGTGGCCAGATGGGCTCCATAAAATTATAAAAAAAAACCCGAGAAGAACCACGGATGTTAGCATGAAAATCTTTGCCTCACCTTCGTCACCGCTCCCAAGGTCGGCTAAGGTAAAGGATATTGTGTAGGGCGTTTTAAGAGGTAAGTTTAAGTACGAATACGACAGCGAGGAAACGGAGGAAGAATTACTATCGGCCCTCAAGGCGGGTAGCATTATGATTTGTCCAGAATCATGCTACAACCTGTCTCATGACCAGTTTAAGAAAAAAAGATCAGGAAGGGTGAGATCGCTGGCTCGCGCAGATCAAGCAAAGATCCAGAACGTTCAGTCCGAATAACATGGATCATAACATCAAATTCATAAACAAAATTAAGATCTTCTCACTAAATGTCAATGGATGGGAAACCAAAAAGCTCGTGTATAATAACATCATACGCGAAGTGAATCCCGACATTGTACTCATCTCGGAGTATGGCATCAGTTCGGACGCGAATCCCATTAAAATTTACAACTACGATGTCATAACAGCCAACTACTCCAACACAAGATTCGATGGCGTCGCGATAGCAATTCACTACGGCATCAGATTCAAAGAAATAGCAGATTTGGAAGAGTCGTACCTAGCCATTAAAATCAAGACCACCTTCGACGACCTTGTCATCGTGGTGGGCTACCAGCCCCCAAGACGCCAGTACCTGCCCGTCCCCAACTTTATCAGGCTCTTCAGGAGAAACGCCTCGACCATCCTAATCGGCGATCTCAATGCCCGGTGCAGAGAGGCTGGCTACACCACTGGCTTCAATGGATCGGGCGCAACTCTGAGCATGCTCATCGACCGGGACCTAGTACGCAGGATCGGCCCAGACTTCCCAACGTACTTGACGAGAAGATCCTCGACGACTCCGGATATCGTTCTAGTAAACCCCAACTTTATACTGAACCACTCAACAGTACATGGCCCATACACCCCGTCGGACCATATCAGCATGGTCACTACCATCTCCACGTCCCCTATACAGGTGGAGGTCCCATCTCGAAGGTGTATACCAAAAGCGGACTGGGAGGAATACCGAAGACTCCTGCAGGACTACCAGCTGGACAATCTGGACGGGTCATCATTGGAGGACATCGATAACCATCTGGACGTAATTATGTCAAGGATAGTGAAAGTGGATAGAGCGACCCTTCCCAGAGTCGGTTACAAGACTCTCCCAGCGCCGCGCTGGAATGACAGGATAAGACAAAGAAAGGACAGGCTGGACGAGCTGGTAAGCGTAATAGGACGAAATGGACTCACTGCGGACCGCTACTGGGAGCTCCTGAACCTCCGTCTGGAGCTTAAATTGCTCATAACAGAACAGTCAAGTACGACCTGGGACAGGCTGGTGGATCGGATTGACGAGGAGGGAGATCCCAGGAAATTCTGGAACCAACTCAAGAAGCTGAGCGGCTCTATCCTCCCCAAAGTCAACATTAGTATCAGGGTCGATGGAGAGAAGATCTCGGACGACCTGGAGATCGAGCGCCACTTCCGAGACCACTGGCAAAATAGGTTCTCGATCACGGAGGAAGAAAATTTCGATTTCAATCAGGATTACGAGGATGAGGTCCTGGCTGACTTGGAGACTCGCGGGCCTGTCTTGACTCCCTTCGGTTTCGTCCATTTCACCAGACAAACGGAGGGGGAGGGTAGACCGTTTACCCACGACGAATTCGCGGCTGCTCTCAAGAGCTTCAAGCAGAAGGCCCCGGGCATCTCGGCATCACCAGGGCTCAACTGGTCAATGCACCCATGAACATCCGAATGGCGGTCCTGAGACTTTTCAACGCTTGCCTAAACGCTGGCTATTTCCCCGACAGACTCAAAAGGGCAAAGATGATTTTTCTACTGAAGCCAGGAAAGCCCAAAAGGGAGATTAAGAGCTATAGACCTATCTCGCTCCTGGAGTTCTTCGGAAAGCTCCTCGAGAAACTGATGAACGACAGGCTACAAGACTTCCTGGGGGAAAATGAGGGGTACAACACGCAGCAGCACTGTTTCAGGAGGCACCTGGGAACCGAAACGGCCATAGACCTGCTGACGGAAAACATCGCCGTCGCCAAGGCCGAAAACAGGAGGGTCGATTTGGTGCTCAGGGACGTGTCATCTGCCTTCGACAAAGTGTGGGTCCCCGGACTTAAAAAGAAGCTCTGCGACCTGAACATGACCACCAATGTTACCAGACTTCTTTGCGACTACCTTGGGGACCGCGAGGCGACCATTAGTATCAACAACACTGTTGGTCAACCATTCCCCATGGAAACTGGGGTGCCTCAAGGTGGGTGCCTAAGTTTGACCCTGTACACGATTTATACCGGCGATCCCCCAACCTACCCAGGACTATGCGAAATACATTCAGTTAGCGGATGACATCTCGCAATTAGTTACGAGCGATTATCTCAACCCGATCGACATTGCAAACAGGACGGCCGGGAAAATAGGCCACCTCAATGACTACGAGGCATGCAATAAAATACGCACCAATGTGGAGAAATTCAAGGTTCTTCCCATTTGGCGCAGAAAGACGGCCGAAATCCTGGTCCGGGACGAATTCTACCCGTACTCACGCGAAGCCCGTGTTCTCGGGTTGACGGTGACGTCCTCTGGATACGGTGCTCACGTGAACTCGAAAATTGCGCAAGCCCGCCTACGTCAGTTATATAGATTCAAGAGGCTCTCCCTCCGGAATAAAAGAAAACTGTACCTAGCCTTAGTGCGACCCATCTTGCTATATCCCGCTATCCCGCTGCACCTGGAGAGTGCTACCCAGAAAAGGAAGATGCAAGCGGTACAGAATCAAGCGCTCCGCTTCATCCTCGGAATATCAAAAATGGATTTTATACCCTCGACAAGACTCCACGTCCTCGCGGAAGTGGAACCCCTGAATGTGACCCTACACGATAGAGCCAAATCAATTTGGACTAGAATCAACGAATGGACAAATGATGAATTCGGACAACCGAATTACGACAACCGTGTGCGACCCTACAAGCGCGGATTTGGAAGCAGCCGCCTGCGAACGCAGGAGGACGTTTTACCAATATATAGATGAAGAAAACCTACCGGAAAAACAACCATAAGCTAGCAAATAAGGACAATGGGAACTATAGTTCACATGTTTTATAAAAAAAAAATAAAAAAATAAATAAATAAAAAGATCCGTAGTGGACATAAACCAAAAGTGAAGTAATGAAGACTTAACAAGTAATAAAATGAACTCACGAATCAGTAAAACACAAAATAAGTCAATACAAAAGATCTGAAGTGGACAAACTGAAATAGAAAACATGTGCAGTATATAAGTTACGAGTGAAACTCTAAGCTACACGCTTCAAGCCGTACGAACACAAAGGCTTGAACGCTACCTTAACAACATCAGAAAAGCCTACGTATAATGAAGACTACGTGAGGACGATGCCAGGAAAGCTGGCACACATTCCTTCGACTATCACACTTTTTCTCTCTATAACCTCTCCTACTATCCCACATTTTTCCCATCTTTTACCATCAATGTTCAACTTCAGAGATCGACTCCAACAGTGCGTTGCTGTTAACGGCCGCCATCTTCATGACATTATTTTCAGAACATAGAGGTTATAAATTGTATCTACTGCTAACCTCGAGTATAATAACATTTCTTTTCTATTCCCCTTCCCCTTACTTTTTTATAACTCCTTAAAAAACTGCTAAAACGGTTCTGCCACCCCCTATATATATATATATATATATATATATATATATATATATATATATATATATATATATATATATATATATATATATATAATATGATCGAGCTTTGTGTTACATACACGTCGAAAGAATCAAATCCTTGCAACAATTCTTTAATAAAATCAATTGATTATCTTTACAAAATACATATTTGAACTATAACACAAAATGAAATAGAGCGTTAAGAATGAACGGTTTATATTATGTTGTTCTGAAATTGATGTACTAGAGTTGTAACAAGGTAATTTTATAAAACATAATTTTTTTATGCTAGTAAGTTGATGGGTGGAGCTAAGACAAAATATACATAGACTTGCTTTTCAATTACTTGTGGGCGGATACATAATGTAAGTAATTTTATGATGAATGCTTGCATGTGTGTTTCTGTTTTGCATTAGGAAGAAACAATAAGGTAAGCTGTTTTCGTTCTTGGTCATTCTTTGAGGTTTCTCAAGGAAATGGCTTGGCAACTCGTGTGACAATATTTTTACAGGTCCGTATGCCAGATGTATTCAGACGAGAGAATGGTATTTGACGCTGCTTTTGAGGTTTGGGTGGCAGGCAATTCTCAACTCATTTCGTGGCCTTTTAGGAAAAATGCTACAAAAACACCCAGTTCCTTCTGAAGAGTGTGAAAAGAGCATGTGAATGACAGTGCATATATCTAATGTATGGCTTAATGTGCGACTCCAATTTGCCCAATTAATTACATGTACAAAATAATAGCAATAGTGATTAAAAACATAAAATTAACAGGCTATGTACATGAAAATAAATAATATATCTTATTATTTCCAAATGTGATAAAGCCTAAGATAAATCAAATCTCTGACATCAAAATTGTTATATGGGTAAATTGAAAATCAATGAAGTGAAAATATATAGAAAATAATTACATGCGAGGACATTGTACAATAATAATTTAAACAACGCTATGGTAATAATACTATGATAGAGTACATGTAAATGAATTTTCAAAATACATCCAAGTTTCTATAACATCTCAACGTAACCATTTCTAGTAACCTACCAATAGATCTTAATATAAATTCGGTAAAAACCGCTAGGAAAATTTATCATATCAATTATAATGTAGATTTCATATGACTGCTGAGATGTATTTTGTCGTCTTTGCCCTTAAGTTCCATCGAAGTGTCCTTGTTGGTCGCGCGTGAGGAATCTGCATGTTGGATTGTATGAGTGTTATCTGTATTAGGTTGTTGTGTTTGTTTCGTGTGTGCAAAAATTCTTCATTTGATTTACCAAAGAATGTGCTTATGTTTGCGCCTATAGAGAACCTTGTAAGGGCTTTTATATGGAGGATGGGGAAGTCGGACGCATTTCTGTCTTTTTACGAGCACGAATGCATATTTCTCCAGATTATTTGGAATGAAACTTTGTTTCTTGTCAAGGGGCGAGAAAGGATCGGTGAAATTGAGTTAATTGCCGTTTGATGTTGTTGTATAGCTGTGTTGTAGATGGTTACTCTCTCTGGTGAAAAATAAATAACGCAATGCGTAAACGGACACTGTTAACGAAATTTGGGCAGTGGAGAATCCTGTTTCTTGGTTTTGTTGCGTTTCGCATGGCAAGTAGAACAGAGGAAAGGTTATGTAACCATTTTCAGGAGACTTGTGCGAATAGTTCGATGTTACCTTTCGATTATGGCATTCCCAGTCGTATTTGAATAAGCAAAAATGTGTTCTGAGGTGTTGAGATTTAATAACTTCTAAAATAACCCAGAATGAAATTGCAATCCATTATTTGAGACTATCTTAGCAGGTGCACCAAAAAGTGATATATAGTTGGCAAGAATGTCTCAACTACAGAATCTGATGTTATGTTCTTAAGTGGATATGCCTCCTACCCACTTACAACAGCGGCAGGTTATTGTTAAAATGTATTTGTAACCTTCTTTTGTGGTTGGAAAACCATTTAATATCTCCACATGGATGGTGTGAAACCTTGGTGCAAGAGCAACAAATTGTGTAAGGGTGGTTTCGTGTGTCTATGTACTTTGGAGTTCTAGCATTATAGACAATTTTTAAGCCACTCACGTATGTCTTTTCTTATCTCGTACCACATAAATCTGTCTAAGATAGATTTAATGGGGGGACGTGTTCCTTAATGACTCAAATTGTGATATTAATTTAAAATTATTATGTGGAAATCAAGGGTGATATAGGGGCGCACAAATCCCTTTGACAGATCAAAAGTAATATAATATGAGGAAGAAGGTAATGCAATCTTACGAAACTGGTGTAGATAGAAGGGAAGAGGAAAGGGGCAAAGAAAAAAATAATAGCGTAGGCGAGTTGCGAACAGCTTCCCGCATCGCTGGACCACTGTTAGCCAGCGGCGAATCCACTCCGCCATCCGGAGTCTAGAAAGACTCATTCAAACGAAGCTTTTAAGCCACTCTCCTGCACTTCTCGTACGCTATATAACCCCCTCCTAGAAGCGGAGCGGATTTTTGAAGAAATGAGGAGAACCCGTTTGGAAATGTTATCCAAGGGCTAACGCTCCCCATCCGGGTCTGGGCACCATTGTAGATAGAAGGGAATAGGAAAGGGGCAAAGAAAAAAATAATAGCGTAGGCGAGTTGCGAACAGCTTCTGGCGTCGCTGGACCACTGTTAGCCAGCGGCGAATCCACTCGGCCATCCTAATTCTAAAAAGCCTCATTCAAACGAAGGTTTTAAGCCGCTCGCCTGCACTTCTCGTACGCTATACTGAAGCGAGGTAGAGACGTTCTCCTTTAGACTTGTCAATTGAAAATTAAGTTTCTTTGTTTCTTCCTAAGGTTTCATATTGATAATAGTGAAAGAGGGTATGGTTGAGTTAATAGAATTATATGAGGATATTAGATTGTCTACTTGTGATGTAGATGGTAGTGTTGATGCAATGGGTTGTATACAATGCGTGATTCAATCATTGATGGTTACACAAGAGAAAGAATCACTAGAATTATCTCTTCCTGCTATGCGAGGAATGTCATTAGCAGAGCTGGGAGTTGCTGCAACGAGTTGCGACTTTGCCGCACTATGAATTTCGAAGTCGCAAACGTTTTAAAAAAGTTGGACTAAGCAAAGTCGCACCGCAAATTTTCCACAACTTTTGCCGCGACTTTGAACAGGAACAAAGAAGACTTTTTTTAAAAAAGAAATTGCCGCGGCTGTTTTAAACCAGTTTTAAAGCCCGATTTGGCTAAAAATGTCAAATTTGAGTTGGTAAAAGCTAACTTTATTTTTATATTATTTTTAACTTTCCTTTTACGATAAATTAAATTCTTGACATTATATGAGACTGACGTTACATGGAACTACCTAAACGTACCCCCCAAAAGTTTTTCTCTCTGAATTTTATTATAAATTAGTAAAATTACATACACTTTTGAGGGGTGAACCAAGTTTTAAACCTGTCTTGTTAGTTAAAAACGTTCGAGAACGTGTTATGCCTTGTGGTGTCCATCGTGCCAATTAATCGCATTTTCTCGTATTTTAATATGTGCTTATACTTTTCTTGTGGCTAAGACGAAAAAATTACTGTGAAGTGTAAGAAGTAATTAAAATCTAACAGCATTTTACCTTTAACATGCCTAAAATTAAACAATATAAGTAAAAATTGGACCATCATACGTAGGCTAGACCTTGGTTCTAAATTTAAAGATCATATATATATAGCCTATTAACCTCACATGGTTTTATCTTTCTTTAAATCCATTAGGCCACCCTATGAGCTTAGAAAATAAATCTCGATTGTTTAGTAACTTAAACCGGTAAAGGTTAAGAGTGATTTCCTTCGCCGATTTGAATCTCTTATTTCATCATTTATTTTTTTCCTACGCCACCCTGCGAATGGTTGTAGCATGAGTGTTTTTCATTAACTTTCTTCTTGTGGCTTTTATTGTAGCTTGATTTATTATTAGTTACTGAAAATTCTTGTAAAGTTTTTGTTCTTTTACAGATTGGAAAAAACTGAGACCTAAGTTTGTGACAATGAGCGGGGGTAGGAGCAGGAGTTTTTCTGGTGACAGTGCAGCCAGTAGGAGCTTCAAGAGCAGCACTACTATGCTAAGTGGGAGCAGTGACAGGGATAGCAACATGCCTTTTTTTTTGTACCTGAGACTCTGACCGTGGAGGATGAGGATGAGGTCAACTTTGAGGAACTTGTGTTCCTCAAAGGGAAGATGGACCTCCTGGAGGAGAAGATGGGCTAAGAGGACATGGAGAAGGAGTAGGATGACCTGTAGATATTAGTTTAGGCTGTGTTTTAACTAAGAAATAATAAATATTTGTTTTTCTGGCTTATAAAAGCATGTTTCTGTTATCGCGCTAAAGTTTACTTTGTAATTTAGCGGAGTGGCACCGGAAAAAAAAGTCCACGGGAGGAAGGGGTGATAATTAGAGTCGCAGTCGCACCAAATCCGGTGGCAAAGAGGCAAAGTCCAAGTCACACCTGAAAAAAAATAAAGTCACGCCCAACTATGGTTGTTAGTGTACTGACTGATGAACTCAAATGCACTGGCCTTTTTGAGAGTGCCTGGTTGTGAGAAATTTGGCAGCGCCAATGATAGCCTTTCAATTAGTGAGGCCAAAAAATGTACTGCCTTCAAGTTATTGTTTGAAGTGTTGTATTGCAGGAGCTATAGCGAATAACTCTTCAGTAAACGTAGCTATTTTATTCTAGACCCTTGAAAGCCTTACTAAAGAATCCTAATGTCTCCAATTCTTCCTCTAAATATTGTTACGAAATGCTTCCGATATCTAAATTACTGGCGTCAGTAAATAGGCGAGTTAGACATTCTTTTGGGGTCCAGTAGAAGTGTGTGTTTTACTATTGTGATGATCTGTATTTGTAATGTTTGTTTGCTTTGCTTTTGTTTGCCTATAATGTTCATTCTTTCATTAGAATTGCTCATTCGTTTTTTTGTGTGTGTTACAGATTGTGTTTTGATGTGTTGATGTCTTTAATGCAATAAAACATTGCTATAGGCGAACTTCTTGATTCATCACTTGGTGTTTCATTTCACTACAATTTATTACACTAAAGAAAATCTGCTCAGAGTTCGATGGACAAATTCTTGAGACCAGAGTGCCTAGATGCTTCCCAGAACTCTTCAACGGCTTCACAGGAGTGGAAGAATTGGTATCGTACATTTACTGCTTTTCTGCGCTCTATTCAGGCTAATAATCCTGACAAGTTGGAGACTTTGATTAACTTCATCTCTCCTGTCGTCTTTGAATATGTTGCTGAATCTACTACATACGAATCCACCATCCTCATTCTTGAAGGTCTCAATGTCAAACCTAAAAATGAAGTGTGTGCAAGAAACTAGCTAGAAACTCGCAAACAACAAAACGGTGAAACGATCGATGAGTATCTTCAAGAACTCTAATTGCTTAGTAAAGAGACGACTACATCAGAGATGTATTCATTATAGTGTACGAGAAGTGCAGGCGAGTGGCTTAAAAGCTTCGTTTGAATGAGTCTTTTTTGAGACTCAGAATGGCGGAGTGGATTCGCCGCTGGCTAATAGTGGTCCAGCGACGCGGGAAGCTGTTCGCAACTCGCCTACGCTATTATTTTTTCTTTGCCCCTTTTCCTACTCTCCTCTATCTACATCATCAACGACCTACTATCTTCTACCACCAGTCAACGTTTATTGGAAAACAAAACATTGGAATTGAGCACTGCTGTTGATCAGACCGGGTCACTGGACGTGGCTCAGAAAAAATCTGAATCTTACTTAGAGTTTTGTGTTCCAGTCGTAGGTGCAGCCACTACACCTAAGTTAGCTTGCTCCTAGGAAGAGTCTGTTTCTGTGGCCACGCTGAAATCTAAATGTAAATGCTATTTCTGCAGCGGTTCTCGGCATGATCGTAGCCAGTGTCCATATAGAAATGTTACATGTATCAAATGTAATAAGTGGGAAGTTAGGAATCATTCATTTCTCAAGACTACGCTCAAAGACACAAATTGAAGATCAACCTAGCCATGGGAAATGTCTCCATGGCATTATTATCAATTACCTCTCCTATCCAAGGGTACTGCGTTGTTGAGGTATGTCTTCAAGGAGACCAATACTCCAATGCTCGGCTGACCGTGGTACCTGAACTATGTTGCGATGTCCTACTCGGACAAGACTTCATGAGCTAGCACTCAAGCGTCACTATCAAATTTGGAGGGCCCAAGAAGGACCTAAAAATAAACAATTTTACTCTTTTCAGCATTCCTACCGCGATGGTTGATCCCTCTCCTCCATTTTCAAACTTAACTAGCAACTGCAAACTTATCGTCACGAAATATCGGAGGTTCAGTCAAGAAGATAAGAAGCTTATCCAATCCGAAGTAGACAAAATGCTTCAAGACGGTGCTATCGAACAAAGAGGTCCCCTTGGAGAGATCAAGTCATCATTGTCACAAATGACCGACACAGAAAGAGACTGATTGTCGACTACAGTCAAATGATAAACCGATACACATTGTTAGATGCGCATCCACTTCCCAGAATAGACGATCTTGCTACAGAATTTTCTCAATGCAGGTACTATAGCTCCTGAGACCTAAAGAGAGCCTACTATCAGATACCGATTCGCCAGAAGACAAACCTTACACCGCCTTCGAGGCTTCTGCAGAGCGCCATTTGGAGTAACTAATGGCGTGGCTTATTTTCAAAGAACAATGGACGATATCTTCAAGTAAAATGACCTCCGTGGAACTCATGCATACGTTGTAGCTGGAAGAACACAATTAGAACATGACGAAAACTGGCTAAATTTCAAAATGTTGTGCAACAGTATAACCTTACTTTCCACATGAAAAGTCAGTCATATCTATGACTTCTAGAGATTTTCTTGGATATATGTACCATCACATATGGAATTCTCAGACCGGATGTATAGCGAGTGCGGACCCTGAAGGAGTTTCCGATTCCGAAGGACATAACTACTCTTTGCCGTGTTATCGGCTTGTTCTCGTACTACTCCCAGTGGGTATGTCATTTCTCGGACAAGAACAGGCCCCTTGTCACTACGGATTCGTTCCCTCTCAGTTTAGAAGCTGCGAAGGCCTTCACTATTCTCAAGGAAGAAATTTGAAAGGCCATTGTGTGTTCGATCAATGAGTTTATCCCCTTTGTTATAGAAACCGATGCCTCAAATACAGCCATTGCGGCTATTCTGAATCAAGAAGGCCGCCCTACACCCTTCTTCTCACGCACTCTTACACCTACAGAACGCAAGCACTCGTCTAGTTGAAAAGGAAGCTTATGCGATTGTGGAATCTGTGAAGAAATGGTTGCATTATCTGACAGAACGGCACTTCACTCTCCTCACAGATCAGCAAGCTGTCAGCTTCATGTTCTGCTCAGAGAAACTCGGCGAGATAAGGAATGATAAGATTCAACGTTGCAGGGTCGAACTAAGCTGTTACAACTATGACATCATGTACCGCCCTGGTAAGGATAACATTCTTGCTGACACGGGTTCACTGCGGAGCCGCTACTATGAACAGTAATCTGATTGAACTTCACGCTCGACTGTGCAACCCTGGTGTAACAAGACTTGCGCATTTCGTCCGAGTGAGAAACCTTCCTTACTCTCTCGAGGACGTGAGAAGGGTATGCAGAGAGTGGCCCTCTGTGTGCCTGTCTTAAGCCTAATTTTTAAATCTAGGTTCTGCCCAACTCATCAAGGAAACACAACGATTTGAACGGCTCAGTATGGACTTCAAGGGCCCTCGTCCTTCTTTATTTGGAAATTCTTACTTGTTACCGTTGTAGATGAATTTTCAATATTCCTATTTGCATTCGCGAGCAGAGATATGACTGCGAACACTGTCATCCGATGTCTAAATCAGATTTTCGGTATATTCGGGTTGCCATCGTGTTTGCATTCTGATCGTGGAACCTCATTGATGAATGTAGAAGTACGAGAATATCTTACAAACCACGGTTTTGCGACCAGCAGAACTACTCCTTATAACCTGCGTGGAAACAGACGGTCTGAGAGGTACAATGGTATCATATGGAAGCACATCCCTGCTCTCGAACCTGAGAAACTCTACGAGTCTCAATAGGAGACTTTTTTAACTCAAGCCCTACATTCTATCAGATCCTTGCTTTGTACAGCGACTGATGTGACGCTACATGAAAAAAAATTCTTAACAGTGTCGATCGACTACTGGTCGTTCGTTGCCAACTTGGTTATCTGTCGCGTTGGCAAGTCCGGAATGGTAAGCTTGACCCTCTCGTCGAGGAAGTTGAATTAGTATAGGTAAACCCACAGTACGTCCATGTGCTGTTCGCTATCGGGAGGGAGTCTACTCTTTCAGTGCGTTACTTGGCTCCAGTGGGTAATAAATCAGCTGGTGTAACGGAGGATGTACATTCACCGGTGTACTGGAATGAGACTCCTCCAGGGAGGTCTCAGAATATTCCTCCCAAAACTACTGAGCAAGTGTCCGATGCGGCCATCGAATCGACAGAACCAGTTCACGATGTGTCTGTAGTTTCAAACGATCTGCTTCCTCATTCACCGAAGTTCTCGACTCGTTCCTACTGATGCCTCTCTCGATCTTCGCGTAGGCGTGCATCCGCTTACTGCTGAACAACCGCTTCGGTCTCAGCAGGAGCGCCGAAACTGCATCGCTTTAAAGATGCTTAATTCTTTGAAAGGATGCGGGGGGGGGATGTAATTATCTGTATTTTTAATGTTTGTTTGCTTACCATTCTTTTTCTTTGTGTGTTACAGATTATGATTTGATGTGTGTGATGCCCTTAGTGTAATAAAGCCCTGCTATAGACGAACGTCTTGGTTCATCCTTTGGCCTTTCATTTCACCACAACTATATCGTCTTTTATGGCGTTAAAAGCTAATTTTGCATGGGCATTTCCTTGCATTGTTGATTATAATTTTTTAACAATCTAGTGAGAGGATTAAGATTGTTGTCAGCATTTTTAATAAAACTACGAAAAAAATTACCAAACCTCCAAATCTAGGTAGCTCTTGTAACGTCTTTAGTCTAGGATAATCCTTAACAGCGTTTACCTCATCCTCTTATGGGAATATGCATTAAGAGTTAACTTTATTTCCTAGGAAATCATGTGTTTCTACTGAAAATGTTCACTTTACAACATTGATTTGTAACTTATGCAATTTGAAACTTGCAACAAGTTGATTTAAGTATTGCATATGTCGATCTTAGTTTTCGCTTATGCAAAACCGATGTTCAGGTCACGCAAATCATGATTAATGAGTTGGACATACCTTGAGGGAGAACGAGAAACTCATAAAGACTGAAAGGCGAGATCACAGCAGTTTTTTTTCTCAGAATGATGGTTCCATTAGTATTTGAAAAAAAACGCATTCATCAAATCGATTTGGAAAAATTTGTAAAGTTGGGGTAAAATTGGTAAGGTGAGGAAACGGATATTTATCCACAATTGTGACAGCATTTAAATGACGGTAATCACAAGTGACATGGTAATCATTGCGAACTTTTTTACAAGGTGAATTGATGAAGCATATGGGGATCTGCTTGTTCCAACTTATTTGTTTTAATAACATTTTGAATGTTGTTCTTTGAAACCTGTAAAAACATTCGGGACGTTCCATGCCTCAGAACACGATGAAAATATGAAGAAGGAATATTAAGCGCTTCTTTACTGTTATCATATTTGTTATGGGCTTTATATAGCTCAATGTATTTAAAAACTAGTTGATCTATTCCAGAGTTAGCTGAAATTGCAAAATGAGAACGATGGGCAAATCAGAATTTGATTGATTGCATTAGCTGATAGATCGGTGGTACCATCTATTAATCATAAATGTTTAAGATCAACTAAAAGATCATAAATTGAAAAAAAAAATTAGCACCTTGTATCGCACACGTCACATCACAAATTAAAAGGCCCTAAGTAAACGTTCGACGGTTTAATCCCAAGTTCAAATTAAGTATACGCTCACCAAACGTACAAATAGGGGACCTTATTGCGGTTTGAAAGGGAATGTTGAGCTTTTCTTGTTGAAAGTAGCCATATGTAACATGAATGATTGATTTGAAGTATCCTGTGTCCATCAGGAGCCTTCTTTGGTGGTGGTGTCGATTATATGTAAACACGGAGAGCTAGGAAACAGAGATGCGACGTACTTCATTTCTGTTTCCCCGAGAGGTTTAACAGAGGATTATTCTCTTTGCTACCAGGTACACAACAGTGTACCTGATTACCATATTGTAAGTGGTACCAGCAAGCTACATTCTGTACCGTGGGAGAGTTGTGTGATCCAGCGAAACAGTTGTGCGAACGAAATGCGTAGCGTCCCCTGGAGTAATTTCTTGACTTCTCAAGTGGGACCAGTCTTAGTGAGAGTGTATCAAGCTCTTCTTGGGGGGGGGGGGCAATGATACTGCCATCTGTTTACGAAACCGTTGGGGAGAATCCTTTGTAATCGAAGTCACCTTGTATTCGAACGGTAACTCAGAGCTCGTGAGGCAGCAGTAGCGAGTTGTTCAATGTGCATCTCCGGGGCTAAGATTTCAAGTTCCTCTTGAATGCGGTAAGGTAAACGTCAAATGAAAGATTATTCAAGAAGTTACAGACTTACACCATCTCCTAATGCATCTTTCAATCTTCTTAGTAAGTCTTCAGGAGAAATATGGGATAATTCTGTGCAACAAGCCAAGAGTTTAATTTTTGGGGGGTCCAAAATGGCATACTTAAGGGTTTGTTAGCTCAAGTTGGTTGGATCCCTTAAGAGCGATGAAATCCCGTCTTTTACTGCGTTTGGTGCTGCTCTTATCAGTGACTTGATTTTTTGACAGTGACTAGTAACCTTTTCCAATGAAAAGAGCAGTTCAATTTGTGTGAACCACAAATTTGGAGAGGCAGTTTGAAATTCGGGCAAAACAATAGCATAGCATGTGCTGACCGTAGCAGACGTATTTTCTTCTACTTTCCCTGTTGCTCTATTCTGCGCGTAGATTATTACAAAAGAGAATTTCGCTGTGTGATGAAAGTTGATCGTCACTCCGCACTCGCCACCTTAATGTTGGAAAGATTACTACTTTCGTTGATTGCTATTTGTGGCAGTAATTCTTCCTTCTTTCTTTCTACTTTGGCCCAACTAATTTACAGCTTGTCTGTTTGTGATTTGTTTGAACTTTCCTTGTTACACACAGGTCGAAACAATTATATTCTTGCAACAATTCTTTAATAAAATTAATTGATTAACTTAAAAGAATACAAGCATTGTTGACATGCGGATATAGTCATTTGCTTGAATATTTCAACTTTAAAGCAGAATGAAATATAGTTGATGCACTAGAGTTGTAACGGAGTGATTGCAGAGTAATTTTACAAGGGAGACAAATATACATCAATTGACTTTGTAATTATTTGTGGGAGGATACATAATGACGTCATGTTGTAAACTTATCTTCCATGTAAGCAATTTTATGATTAATGTTTATACATGTGTGTCTCTGTTTTGCATTAGGAAGAAATAATAGAGTCAGCTGTTTTTTTTTGTCGATTATTCTTTGAGGTTTCTCAAGGAAATGGTTTGACACCCGTGTAACAATATTCTCACGCTCTCTTATACCAGATGTATTTAAACATGATAATGGTATTTGACGCTGCCTCTGAAATTTTGGTGAAACAATTTTCCCCTTAATTTTGGTTTATCGGACGGATGATATATATATATATATATATATATATATATATATATATATATATATATATATATATATATATATATATATATATATATATATATATATATATATATGATGAAAATTAATGCAATATCGCAAGAAAAGATGAGGAATTAAACCGCATTCTCCGAAGACAATTTAATTCAGAACAGTTTCGGTGTATCTCACACCCTTTTTCAACTGACACTGGGTAGAAAATATAAGAGAAGTGCATATAAGCATAACACAAGATCCCCTCTTTTTTTCCCCCAATCCCCTACTTGTGGCTAATCTGGGAGGTGGGGGGGGGGAGGTTAGGCCTAAACATATTGAAGGGCTGACATTTTACTATTTTGTTTATTTGCTTTCTTATTACAGGATTAGAAGAAAATTGACCCTCAGATAGATTTAAATTAGGAACTGACGATATCAAGCTCGATTCTACGATTCTTTTCTTAACGTAGTTAGCCGATTTAAATACCATTTTACTTCCATTGAAATCGATCGTATGATTCTTGTCTCTAACATGGCAAAATATTCCACTGCTTTCACTGCCCACTCTAATATCTCTTTTGTGTTCGTACAATCTCATGTCTAGATAGGGGAAACGGGGAGAAATCTAGACATGAGATTGTACGAACACAAAAGAGATATTAGAGTGGGCAGTGAAAGCAGTATAATATTTTACCATGTTAGAGACAAGAATCATACGATCGATTTCAATGGAAGTAAAATGGTATTTAAATCGGCTAACTATGTTAAGAGAAGAATCGTAGAATCAAACTTGATATCGTCAGTTCCTAATTTAAATCTATCTGAGGGTCAATTTTCTTTTAATCCTGTAATAAGAAAGCAAATTAACAAAATAGTAAAATGTCAGCCCTTCAATATGTTTAGGCCTAACCCGCCCCCCCTAGATTAGCCACAAGTAGGGGATGGGGGAAAAAAGAGCGAATCTTGTGTTATGCTTATATACACTTCTCTTATATTTTCTACCCAGTGTCAGTTGAAAAAGGGTGTGAGATACACGGAAACTGTTTTGAATTAAATTGTCTTCGGAGAATGTGGTTTAATTCCTCATATATATATATATATATATATATATATATATATATATATATATATATATATATATATATATATATATATATATATATATATATATATATATATATATATTGTCGTTAAATTTCGTAAAGTGACTGGTCTCTACTTTTGTGGGCAATGTTATGACAAAAAAATAGATTGGCAGCCAATTTGTTAATTGGAATCGCATCATATTGTATTATTTATCATTTTGAACGGAATTTCGAAATGGGGTTTAGTCCTCATACCCCTTTAATGGGGACATTGCACCCCCGCTATTTTTAATCATCTAGTAGTATTCACAACTTGAAAGCATAGCATTAGATTCGAATTCAAAAGCAATTGCCAGACATCGTTAGGCGGTCTAATCTTCATTGTTTTTATGCCGTGATTCTTGACTTTAGACATATAAGACCTGCGGGCCCTAAAATGCTATTTAAACGTTAGCAGAAAGTTTGACCCGATTTCAAAGATTAATAAAAAACAAACACATCAGGATACAAGGAAACCCTTTTTAGTTTTATGAAGTACATTAAATGCCATTGCGATTTAAGTGGGTTTGAAAATTGTATCACCTAAGATCAGAACGTTTGGGGGACCACTGTATTGAAGCTGTCACAGCTACGCCATTTTTGGCTCTGTAGCGGTTTTAGGACGGCTGGGACCTTTTTGTTTAAAGCCGATGATGTTTGTCTAAAGTTTGGAAACCCACCGACGAATTGTTTTTCCATCCGGTATGGGATCATGACGACGAAGCGCAAAGTGTCTAGGGAAGGAACGTTGTATCGTTACGCAGATTCACCGTTCTTAACAAACTCTTCAACAACAAATGCACGATGCTCTACACTCTATGCCATCGTAGGTTGCTAACTGAAATACAAAATAAATGACATTTAATGTACTTCATAGAAATAAAAAGTTTTTTCTTGTATCTTTATGTGTTTTCTTTTCTATAAACCTTTGAAATAGGGGCAATCTTTCTGCCGGACCCTGTACAAAAGGCTTCTTGAAATTTCCTTTTTTTTGGGGGGGGGATGGGGGTGGTTGCCTTGTCGTATATGTAACGCTCCTGCAGAGGAACTCCAGGAGCCTTATCTAGACGATTAAAGAACCTTACTATTACCATTACCTAACCGCATTGACTAGAACGTTATTGTTCATTTATAAAAAAAAAAAAAAAATAGAAAGGGCGAAGATCCACGGCTAAAATACACGTTTTCTTCGTTTTCCATTGAAGTTAAACGTTAGCTTATACAAAAGGTTTCTTGAAATTTCCTTTTGGGGGGAAGTGGATGGTTGTCTTGTCGTATATGTAACGCTCCTGAAGAAGGTTGAGGAACTCCAGAAGACTTCTCTAGATGATTAAGGAACCTTACCCTGGGTAAGATCAAATAACATACAACTCGATACTGCTTTGGTCAGACTCAGGATAGGGCATGCTGGCCTGAACGCACATCTCTACAAACTGAGACTTCCCTGAACCCTATTGCAAGTGGTGTCTCTCGACTGAAGACACAATGGAGCATTTCTTACTGTGGTGCCCACGTTTCCACTCACTCATAACAATTTTACCGAATCGCCTTTCCCATCTCAAGATAAAGTCGTTTAATATCACAGTTCTCCTGAGTGGAATGGGACTCCCTGACGTTATCCGAAAGAAAGTCCTGCAACATACCCTTGAATTATTAAGGCGGCCAGGACAACTCTACCGCCTCTAAGCAAATGATACCTGAAGACAACGGTCCACGTCAGGGTGAATGAGACGCCCGTTTCGAACTCCCTAAACTCAACATCATATATATTTTTAATCTTTTGTGTTTTCAGGCAACTTAACTTTTATTATGTGTAGATGATGCACCCTAACCTTGATATTGGTCTAAATACCCTCTCGGGTAACTAATGACCTTAATGAAGGTAAATACCGATAGAAAGTACGGTGATAATCTCCGACAGTCGTTTAATCACCACGAGAAACTTGCACGTTTTCACCATGTTAAATCGCGCTGAATGAAAAACGTCTGCAATTTCAAATAAATTATTAACTGCTACTTGATCGAAATCTCTGTATCAAGGAATAGGAAAAGGTTTAAATATAGGAAATAGAAGCATATTAGACCTGAGGTGAAGAAGTTAAGGGGCATGTGTGAAAGCTTCAAAGCCTAAACCTTAGTTTAATGGGAACTAGGTTAGTATTAGTGTGAAGAATCAAAAGGGGCAAAAGAGCAACAAGATTGGAAAGGAGGATGACATAAAGGAGAACATAAGAAAAGGAAGGGGTAAATATGTAGATTATCGGCGCGAATGATGGCACGTACTATTTCGTCCGTGTTCCAAAATGTTTCACGTTTTTGGAGTACATTTAAGTTGACGGCTCGTGTGGGGTAAACACAATGGGGGGACTACACTACGATCCTGAGTTTCATTAAATTGGGGTGGGTCTGGGGGGCACAGCCCCCCAGTATATAATCCTAATTGTTTATAGAATAATAATTCGAAAAGGACTCAAATGCGCATGAATATTCTGACACGAGTGAACGATAAGGTAAATATGTAGATAGGCGTCCCGGGCGGAAAAAAAATTTGGTGTGTAAATATTATCGTTCACTCATGTCGGAATATTCAACGGGTTTGAGTCCTTTTCAAATTATTATTCTATAAACAATTAGGATTATATACTGGGGGGCTGTACCCCCCAGACCCCCCATAATTTAATGAAACTCAGGATCATCGTAGTGTAGTCCCCCCATTGTATTTACCCCCACATGAGCCGTCAACTTAAATGTACTCCAAAAATGTGAAACATTTTGGAACACAGACGAAATAGTACGTCCCATCATTCGCGCCGATAATCTACATATTTACCAACGATAATATTTACACACAAATTTTTTTTTCGGCCGGGCCGCTAATCTACATATTTACCAAGGAAGGACCACTAAAAGCCAGTGGGTCCTGTTGAGGTGCACCTTAAGTTAATACCTATACATATCCCAGTACAGCGCTATTTCATCCAAAGGCTGATGTCCATAGGTGGGCGCGATAACCGATAATCGATGTCTAAAATTATAATACAATATTGATTATTGACTATATATAGCGTTATTTTATAATACAATGGTAAAAATATTTGAATACTGTTTCTTAGTTTCTTACCTGGTGTGAGGCTCTCCTTCATCTCCTCATAGGTTTTGAGGATCCTCCTCACAGCTCGGACCTACCTATTTCTGCCTCCAAGGCACGCGTGGCTCGCCCCTGTGCTAAACTGGAACCCAAAACAACTGAAATTATCGCTAGTTTGAAACCAAAAGTATCGGCGATACCGATTAATCGATAATGCAGAAAAAAATATCGGATAACCCGATATCGCTATCGCGATAACGCCCACCTATGCTGATATCAAATATTATAGACATAACATAACATAACATAACATAATTACACGGATGACAAAAGCCACAAGGGCCTATCAAAGGTCATCCGACTCTGCAAAACCCACCCACAAAAAGCACCATCACCAGGGGAAGACAAAATCAAAGTCTCCCACAATATAATATAACGGATGACAAAAGCCACAAGGGCTCATCATAGGTCATCCGAGTCAAGCGGCCTCTTTTTCAAGGCACCCAAACTCCCAGGAAAACTACATCCAGAGGATTGCATCCAGAAACAAGTGTATCACCAATCAAGGCTTGTCAACAACTAAATCATGCAGCTATAGATATATACAAACAATATTAATATATACAAAACTTAGGAACCATCACAACCTTCCCTTCCCATAAACTCATCCAACCTACTCTTAAATACATTTAGATTTGGACTACCTACTACCCTCTGCGGCAATTTGTTCCAGAAGTCTACCACTCTATTGGTGAAAAAATATTTTCTTAAATCCAACCTACACCCTTGCTTTTTAATTTTCAAGTGGTGACCTCTAGTCCGATTTCCATCATCTAACTCAAAAAACTTGCTAACATCCAATTTATCTATCCCGGAAAAAATTTTAAACAGCTCAATCATATCCCCTCTCACACACCTCCTTTCGAATGAGAACATATTTAATACCCTCAGTCTATCTTCATATTCAAGGTGCTTCAGGGAAGGAATAATCTTTGTTGCCCTCCGTTGCACTGACTCAAGAAGGTTAATATCGTGTCTAAAATGTGGGGACCATGCCTGTATACAGTACTCTAGATGTGGCCTAACATAAGAGTTATAGAGTTTAAGAATAACCTCCTTACTTTTGTAACTGACATTTCTCTTAATAAAACCCAGCACTCTATTTGCCCTATTTCTTGCTTCAATACACTGCTTAGAAAACCTTAATGACTTATCTATTACTACTCCTAGATCTTTCTCATCCTCTACTGAGCTCAGCCAATGCCCATCCATTTCATAGTTAAATTCTCTATTATCTTTTCCCATGTTAATAACTTTGCACTTATCAAGGTTGAAAGTCATTTGCCACTTATGTGCCCAGGATAACAATTTATTTAAGTCATGGACCATAGTGTCCATGACAGTACTAAGCAATATTTACAAATGACTATAACTAAATTAGGTAAATATGTAGATTAGCGACTCTAACGATGGGATGTACTATTTTGTCCATGTTCCAAAATGATTCACGTTTTTGGAATACATTTAAGCGGATGGCTCGTGTGGGGCTAAACACAATGGAGGAACCACACTACGATGATCCTGATGATCATTAAATTGGGAGTCTGGGGGGCACAGCCCTCCAGTATATAATCCTAATTGTTTATAGATTAATGTGCTAATGTTTACAGAGCTAAATGATTTAACTAAATCATGTCAGCAAATTTAATCATTTTGCTAATTATAATGGGGGGTGGGGGTCTGACATCAGACGACTCAAACGCCCATGAATATTCTGGTAGGGGTGAACAAAAATATTTACCAAAAAAAACACTTTTGGGGCCGAGTCGCTAATCTATATATTTAGCCTAAATTAGGTAGACCAAACTATCCATATATATATATATCCAGGTAACACTTCAGTTTAGGCACACATGGTATGTGGCACTGTTTATAGGCCACAATTTTTAGGCAATATGTCTTATGACGTCAGATGTGACCAATCACAGCATTATATTTTTTTGTATACAAGTAAATACTCGGGGGGGGGGGGAGCTATGCCCCCCAGACCACTCCAATTGATTGAAACTCAGGATCATCATGGGTGGTCACCCCACAGTGATATCTTCCCCACGAGCAGTCCCCTTGAATTTACTGGGTTTTTTCCTATTTTATTTTTTGTATTTTTTGTTTCGCTGCAGACAACAACAGCATTTTCCTGGCAGAAAAAAAACCTGGTAACCTAATCACAAACAATACTTACTTATGTAAAATGATTAATTATGACAAAATATGAAATTTGAACAATATCTTTTAAACTTAAATGGGAACCCGCGAAAAATGTAGCCCTACATGCTAATTGTTTGAAACGGCACCGCTGTTGCTTACAGTTTTCGTTTACATATAGTTTATCGCAACAAAACATTCAATTTTCTGAAAAAAAAAATTTGCACCACATTTTGGGCATTCTATAGTTTTCCCAATTAGTTTATGCACCTCTGAAAAATCTAAAAGTTTTTTGCAGTCATGCAAAATAAACCCTACTTCGAATAATGGAGAAGCACAACATTTGCACAGCAGGCCCTATTTATAGCTACGATGTTGCCAGTAAAAAGCTGTTATCGTTCGCAGCGAAACAAAAAATACGAACAACTAAAAAATAGGAAAAAACAATAAAAGACAATAAACCTTACCTAACTTAGAAAAAACTATAAACAAGCAGAGGTGCAGATATTTAGTAAATAATACAGAATAAAGGTTACAAACCCCCCAAACAACAAAAAAATATAAGGCCGTGATTGGTCATATCTGAAGCTACCGTCTGACATCATAAGACATATATTGTAGCCCAAAGTTGTAGCCTACTAACAGCGCCACCTAACATATGACCCTAATCTGGAGTATTACCTTTGTCCAACCTATTTTTAAAAATCTTAAGTGAATCACTATTAACCACCTCTCCAGGCAAATCATTCCCAAAATTTACCACTCTGGCTAAAAAAGTACTTAAAAATATTCAGCCTAAATCTCTTTTTTTTTTTCTTTTTCTTTTTTTAAATAATTTCCTCTCATGACCCCTTGTTACCCTTACACCTGACAATTCAAAAAACCCTTAGAAGAGTATCTTGCTCACACTCTGTAAACATCCTATAGGTATGAATCATATCACCCCTAAGAAGCCTATACCTAACAGAAAACCTGTAACTCCTTCAATCTTTCCTCGTACCTCATCCTACTGCCCCTCCCCATAAGGGGCAAGGTGATTTGCCATGCTGACAGGACTCAACGCCCTGTCTGGCCCCAGCTTAGCTTCTTTCAGACACACTGTATTTTTTCCTTACAACCTCTCCCACAACTTTCTCTGGTAGGACTCTATTTTCACAGGGTAGATGCCGACCTTCTCAGCCAACTATCCCGGATAGGGGCTGAGGGGACAATGTTCCCTAATCCCTGAGCTCTGGTTTGGTGTTTTTTTTAAATAACCTGCTTCATCTCCACCCATATCTTTCTCGTAACATAATATAACATAATTTCACGGATGACAAAAGCCACAAGAGCCTATCAAAGGTCATCCGCATCCGTCAAAACCCACCCACAAAAAGCACCATCACCAGGGGAAGACAAAATCAAAGTCCCCCACAATATAATATAACAGATGACAAAAGCCACAAGGGCTCATCATAGGTCATCTGAGTCAAACAGCCTCTTTTTTAAGGCACCCAAACTCCCAGGAAAACTACATCCAGAGGATTGCATCCACAAACAAAGGTATCACCAATCAAGGCTTGTCAAGAACTAAATCATGCAGCTATAGATATATACAAACAATATTAATATATAAGAACATAAGAAAAGAAGGAGACTGCAAAAGACCATTCATGGCCTACACTTGGCAGCTCCTGTTCCAGTCAACACAAAAGATTTGGTACCAGAGAAAAGTCATCAATGTTGTCACCCTTTACAGGAGTTCGTCAGATCTAATCTACAATATACATAAAATGCATCCAGAGGATTATGTCCATTCATGCAACCGCAAAATATAATCTCCCCACTCCTTAGAAAAATATATATATATGTACATAAAAAAAAGTCAGTCCCATCTAGCAGCTTCATCCATATATTTATCTAATCTATTCTTAAAACTACCCAGATAGGAGGCTTCTATCACATGTCTAGTGAGCCTATTCCATTCATCTACCACACGATTTGTAAACCAATTCCTCCCAATCTCCTTCCTAAACCTATACTTATCAAGCTTAAACCCATTGCTACGTGTCCTGTCATGTTCACTAAGTATAAGAACCTTACCCAGATCCCCTTTATTATATCCTTTTACCCATTTGAAGACTTCAATCAATTCCCCTCTGACTCTTCTCCTTTCCAATGTATGTAGATTTAGTTTTCTGAGCCTTTCACCATAAGGTAAGTTCCTTAGCCCACCAATCATCTTTTTCATCCTTCTCTGCACAGACTCAAGCAAATCAATATCCTTCCTATAATATGGTGACCAAAATTGGACTGCATAGTCTATATGAGGCCTAACTAGCGCCAGATACAGTTTTAGAATAAGAACATAAGAAAAGAAGGAGACTGCAAAAGACCATTCATGGCCTACACTTGGCAGCTCCTGTTCCAGTCAACACACAAAAGATTTCTTACCAGAGAAAAGTCATCAACATTGTCACCCTTTACAGGAGTTCGTCAGATCTAATCTACAATATACATAAAATGCATCCAGAGGATTATGTCCATTCATGCAACCGCAAAATAATCTCCCCACTCCTTAGAAAAATATATACATATGTACATAAAAAAGTCAGTTCCATCTAGCAGCTTCATTCATATATTTATCTAATCTATTCTTAAAACTACCCAGAGAGGAGGCTTCTATCACATGTCTAGTGAGCCTATTCCATTCATCTACCACACGATTTGTAAACCAATTCCTCCCAATCTCCTTCCTAAACCTATACTTATCAAGCTTAAACCCATTGCTACGTGTCCTGTCATGTTCACTAAGTATAAGAACCTTACCCAGATCCCCTTTATTATATCCTTTTACCCATTTGAAGACTTCAATCAATTCCCCTCTGACTCTTCTCCTTTCCAATGTATGTAGATTTAGTTTTCTGAGCCTTTCACCATAAGGTAAGTTCCTTAGCCCACCAATCATCTTTGTCATCCTTCTATGACTTAGGCACTCTTATTGCTTACACTCCTCCTAATGAATCCCAATATCCTATTAGCTTTATTCTTAGCATTTAGGCATTGCTTTCTAGGACGAAGGTCTGAACTTACCAAAATACCCAAGTCCCTCACAATCGGTCCTCCCTAAAATTCTCCTATTTAATTTATAACTATTCAATGGATTATTTCTACCTATACTAAGTACACTACATTTGTCTATGTTAAACTTCATTTGACATTTCTCGGCCCAATTGGACAGAATGGTCAATTCCTCCTGCATTACAACAGCATCAGAATCAGCTTAGTATCATCAGCAAATTTACTCAGGTCACTACTTATACCTATATCAAGATCATTAATATAAATTAAGAATAGCAAGGGACCCAAAACAGATCCTTGCGGAACTCCACTGCTAACACACCCCCTCTCAGATTTAACTCCATCTATACTGCCATCGATCCTGTGTGCTTTAACTTTGCTCAGAAGCCGTAAGTGTGGCACTCGATCAAAAGCCTTACTAAAGTCCAAGTATAAAATATCATAGTTTTCATCATTATCTGCTGCTTCATACACCTTACTATTAAATACAGCAAATTAGTCAGACAGGATTTACCCTTACTAAAGCCATGCTGTGATTCTTTTATCAACTTATGCTTATCCAAGTGATCTCTAATATTCCTTGCTATAATAGATTCCATCATTTTCCCTACCACTGATGTCAAACTTACTGGTCTGTAATTAGACATATTTGTTTTATCCCCTTTCTTAAATATAGGTATCACATTGGCTTTCTTCCATGCCACTGGCACAATGCCACTCTCCAATGATTTTCTAAAGATGCATGCTAGGGGCTCACTTAACATATCCTTAGGAACCATCACAACCTTCCCTCCCCATAAACTCATCCAACTTACTCTTAAATACATTTAAATTTGGACTACCTACTACCCTCCGCGGCAATTTGTTCCAGAAGTCTACCACTCTATTGATGAAAAATATTTTCTTAAATCCAACCTACACCCTTGCTTTTTAATTTTCAAGTGGTGACCTCTAGTCCGATTTCCATCATCTAACTCAAAAAACTTGCTAGCATCCAATTTATCTATCCCGGAATTTTTTTTAAAGAGCTCAATCATATCCCCTCTCACACACCTCCTTTTGAACGAGAACATATTTAATACCCTCAGTCTATCTATATATTCAAGGTGCCTCAGGGAAGGAATAATCTTTGTCGCCCTCTGTTGCACTGACTCTAGAAGGTTAATATCATGTCTAAAATGTGGGGACCATGCCTGTATACAGTACTCTAGATGTGGCCTAATATAAAAGTTATAGAGTTTAAGAATAACCTCCTTACTTTTGTAACTGACATTTCTCTTAATGAAACCCAGCACTCTATTTGCCCTATTTCTTGCTTCAATACACTGCTTAGAAAACCTTAATGACTTATCTATTACTACTCCTAGATCTTTCTCATCCTTTACTGAGCTCAGCCAATGCCCATCCATTTCATAGTTAAATTCTCTATTATCTTTTCCCATGTTAATAACTTTGCACTTATCAAGGTTGAAAGTCATTTGCCACTTATGTGCCCAGGATAACAATTTATTTAAATCCCCCTGCACTTTAAAATTATCATCAATATCTTTAACTACAGCTGCTAATTTGGTATCATCCGCAAAAATTGACACTTTATTATTAACTGCCTCCCCAAGATCGTTTATATAGATGACAAATAATAATGGACCGAGAACTGATCCCTGAGGAACCCCACTGATAACATCCCTCCACTCTGACTTTACACCATTTAGCACTACCCTTTGCTTCCTGTCTTTCAGCCACTCAGCTATCCAATTTGAAACACCCCCACATATCCCAATCATTTTTAATTTATGAACTAGTCTCCTATGCGGTACCTTATCAAATGCTTTACTAAAATCTAAGTAAATTATATCTACATTCTCTCCCTTATCTACTTGTTCTGTTACAAACTCCAGAAAGTCTAGTAAGTTAGTCAAACATGATCTACCTGATCTAAACCCATGCTGAGCATCGCTGATTAACCCTTCCCTCTCTAGATGTTGGCAAATCCCTTTTTTAACTATTTTCTCAAGAATTTTACAGACTACAGGAGTTAGGCTAACCGGTCTAAAGTTATTTGGATCCTCTTTACTACCCTTCTTGAAAATGGGGACTACATTCGCTCTCTTCCAATCATCGGGTATTTCTCCATATTCCAGTGACCTAGTATATAACTTCTCCAGAGCTATTGAGATACTTTCTACACCTTCTTTAAGTATCCTAGAATGAATATTATCAGGGCCGGAGGCCTTGGTATTATCTAACTCACCTATTAGTCCTTTTATCATCCTCCGATCCACACTAATGTTAGTAAACACCTCTTTCCCTGACCCATGAGTACTATACATAAGACTATTTAGTTTCTCCTTTGTAAATACTGATGCAAAATGACCATTTAGTACCTCAACTATTTCCTCATCAGTTTCTCTCACAACCCCTTCATATTTGATAGGCCCTATTTTTACTCTGCCAGACTTATTATTAATTTTATAGTAACTAAAGAACTTTCTAGGATCTTTGTTGCTATCCTTTTGTTCTTCTTTATAATCTTATTTAACTCATTCCTAGCCATTCTATAATCACTTAAATTTTGAATATTATTTTCTACCTGTAATTTTTTATATGCCCTTTTCTTGTCTGAAATTTTTCTAGCTATCTTTTGATTCCACCATAATGGTTTCCTACTTTTGTTCCTAATGGCCTTCATTGGGATACATTAACATAACATAACATGATTTCACGGATGACAAAAGCCACAAGGGCCTATCAAAGGTCATCCGTATCCATCAAATCCTACCCATATAATGCATCCATAGGATTTTGTCAGATCATGCATCTACAATATATAATTTAACAATCCATAGGAATGTCCAACCATGCATCTACAATATATAATTTAAAGCCTCCATAGGAGTCTGTCAAAAACAAAATCAAAGTCCCCCAAAATATACAATAAAAAGAAACTGCATCCACAGGAATGAGTCAAGAAACATATCCACATACCGAAAAATAAGAAATTAACCCTCCATCCCCATATAATCATCCAATCTGCGCTTGAAAACATTCAAGTTTGGGCTGTCTACAGTCTCAGGTGGCAAACTATTCCAATAATCCACCACTCTGTTAATGAAAAAATATTTTCTAACATCCAGTCTGCACCTCTCTTTTTTAATCTTTAAGTGGTGGCCTCTAGTTCTATTACTACCTTCTAACTCAAATAACTTCCTGAAATCCAATTTATCCATCCCAGAAAAGATTTTAAAAAGCTCAATCATATCTTTCCTCACATACCTTCTTTCAAATGAAAACATATTTAATAGTCTCATTGTTCTTGGACTACATTTATTATATGCTTGAAAGTATCCCACATCCCATAAGCATTTTTACCTCTGAATTCTACATCCCAGTCTACAAAATTTAGCAAGCTTTGGAGTTTTATATAATCTCCCTTATGAAAATTTGGAACTTTTTCAGCATTCTCAGTTATTTTACCCTTCTCAATTCCCAAGTTAAAATGAACTATCTGATGGTCACTATTTCCCAATGCTTCCCCAACAGTCAATTCTTGAACTAAATGATCACTGTTAGAAAGTACTAAATCTAATATATTGTCCTCCCTCGTTGGCTCATTAACATCCCCTTTCCTTCTCACTTCATACTCTAACAATTTTACCCCGTGCTCAAGGTGGAGTCACCAGGCTGAAGGGCTGCCAGGTCACCGGATGGGAAGGGTGGCCTTAAATGGTGGCACCTGGCTCTGCCAGCCCCGTACGCACCCCTTGCAGAGCGGGCTACTGCAAGGGGTGAGGAGTGTCTGCATCCCATAAGAAAATTAGGGTCAACATGCCCAATGATGAGATAATTAAAAATATCCCCTCAATTTCCCCTCATCCATCGTCAGAGCCTCCCTCAGGCAGCTCCACAGAAAAAATGGAGGTCCCCATTCCCTGTGCTCTCGCAGGGGACCCTCCAAATCTCTCTAACTGGAGAGGAGGCTTACTCCTCTCCTTCGCCTACAGTGTAGGGGGACCCCCTCACCCCCTTGTATGGAGGTGCCTTTGGGTACCTCCCTCGTTCCAGCAGCAGTGCCCCTTTTACTTTCCAAGGGGACTGCCAAGAAAGCCAGCAGGCAGCCCATAGCAGACCAATCCCCATTGAAGCAGTTTGGTAGGGCAAACCCCCTTAGGGGGGAGAGGGAAGCCAGGCCCCATCGGTCCCTTCCCTCAAAAGACCTGCTGGCTCGAATATTAAACCTAGCGGGGGTCAAGGCCTGTGCCTCCCCAGACTCGACTTGTGACACCGCTGCCAATGGGACCTGTGATGTCCGGGTGGGGGGGGATGGCCAACTGGAGGCAGTAATACTTCAGTTTAGGGGCACACGATAGGGGGTGCTGTTTCTGGGCTACAATTTAGGCTTTATGAGGTCAGACAGTAGCTTCAAAGGGGACCAATCACGGCGTTGTATTTTTGTTATTGGTTTTTCCTTCTTTATTATTTAGTAAATGCCTGCAGTTCTACTTAATTATATTATTTAGTAATACATTGATTTTTTTATAATTACTAATGTATTAAACTTTGTATATTTCATTTAACTATTTTTGTGAAACTAAACCATTAATTTCACACACTGGCAACCCTTCATTCAACCTTATTTCAAACATTGGCAACCCTGAAACTGAGCAGCTTAAAAGAGCGCGATTCCTGTGAATACGGTTTGTTCGACTTAAATACGACTTGTGTTAATTCCTCGGCCAATTTAATAGACTTTTCTATAGATCATGGTTTCATTTAAAAGAAGCATGGCTCACTTATAATAGTGAAAGCTGGAGATAGGATAAACCTGAAGATCTGCATCATGCGCTTGCCTCTGCTGTTCCTCGGTCCTGGCCGCATAATATTTCGTCCATGTTCCAATATGTTTCACCTTTTTTGAGTAAATTTAAAGGAACTGCTCATGGGGGAGATATCAATGCGGGGGAACCCTCCCTATGATGATCCTGAGTTCAATCAATTGGTGGTTCTGGGGGGCACAGCCCCCCAGTATATACTCATATACTAAAAAAATGTTAATTTTTGGCAGCAATAGCCTAAATTAGGTGGCGCTATTGCTTTTGTTGTTTGGATAAATGTGCGATCGGCTCTGCATGTTTATTGAAATAATAAAGACTATAGCACCGCCTACTTTAGGCTATTTCTGCCAAAATTATCATTTTTAGTTACTTTCGAAATGAGGGGGCTTCGCCTTATGACATCTGATGCCTAAATTATAGCCCAGAAACAGTGCCTCTAAACTGAAGTATTATCCTGGAGCCCCCCCCCCCCCCTGACCCTGAGATAGACATGGTCCTTGAGGCAACTCAGCCTCAGATGGTAGGGCCTTCCATGGTAGTGAAGCCTGACTCGGCGCCAAGCACTGAACTCAACTCCACCCCTATGCAAAGCAAAGTCCTCCTCAAACAGCTAGGGTTTCCAAGGCAGTACAAGGAGGGGAGGGATCTCTTCCTCTGACCGGTGCCCCTGCAACTGCCAGGACCTTCTCCATCTCAGAGAAGGACCTTGCTGAGGACAGTCCATCCAGCCTGGGGACTCCTGCTGGCAGAGGGAAGACACAGGTTCAATCCCCCGCCCTCTTAAAAATTAAATAAAAATTAAAAAGACTCAGGGCTCCTCTATATCCATGGGGACTGCTGGGACGGATGGGTCTGCTACCACTTTGGTAAGTGACCAAGCTAAGATCGGTACATCCGGCCCCTCTTCCCCCTGGGTGCAGAGCCCCTGACTAAGACCAAGTGTGCTATTGCGCAGAGCAGAGCATCGATTACATCGGGGCCCCTCATTCAGAGATTACCTGGCATTTTTGAGCCCACTGGCTTTAAACGGTCCTTGTTATTCTCTCCACTGATGGCAGCATGTTGGCTAAGGGCAACATGATCCATCAAAGGAGAGCTTTAGCTAGTGTGATTGGTAGAGAGCTGAAGGTAACCCGTTTCTCAGACCGGAGCCTTTTGGCGAATGCTTTGAATCCCTCCGAGGCGGCCATGATTAGTACCCTTCAGACACTTGATAGCACACCTGTGAGTGTGATGCTGCACTCTACCATGAACTTTGTGAAAAGAGTAGTTTATGCAAGGGAATGTGAAAGGAGCAGTTTATGCGAGGGAACTCGTGGACTACTCCATTAGAGGATATCACCTTAGAGCTGGTCGACCATGGGCCGGTCAAGGTCGAACATGTGATGAGAAAACAGGTATCTACGAGCTTGAGATGGGTGTCCTAAATGTGGATCAGTTTATGCATCACTGCCTGAAAACTGCTTCATTTTCCTGCCTTAATCCATCTTTGTGCTCTCTGGATGCACAGCCCGATTTTGATTGGGGAGTGGTCGATGACCATGGTAGTGATCAATTAACCATTCAAATATCATTTTCTGCGTCACTGCCACCCAGGAGCCTGTCCCGGTGGTGCTTGGCGTGTGTGCAATGGTCTGCATTTCAGGAGGAGTTTAGGTTGGTAGATGAGGCTGTTGAGTTCTTCTCCAGCAACCTCATCATGGCGGGCTTAGCTACTATTCTTATAAGGTCTGGCCGTTTTGCATGCCGACTACTCCCATTGGGGTTAGCCAAGTGTGAGACAGCCCTCAAGCAGAAGCGCTATACCTACATGCGTAATAAACACCGCATGAACAATTTCACTGTCAGTGAATTTTGTCAGGCTAGGTTACGGTATATTTCGAAGCATGCCTGCCACTCTTCTTGGCGGACATATTTGTCTTTACTTAACAGGAAGACCCCTTTAGCAGAGGTGTGGAAGTGAGTCAAAAGGATTCAAGGCAAGTTCTTGCAGGATCCCCCTCCCGTTTTACAGGAGAATGGGACCTCAATCTCGGATCCTGCATCCATGGCGGAATCCTTCATGACCACTTTCTCCACATTCTCTAGTCGGAATGCTCCTCCTCCAGCATTCAATGCACATTGTGATGTCGCGGAAGGCCACCGACTGGACTTTACCTCCAGAGGCAGAGAACCCTTCAATGACATGTTTACTCGAGTGAGTTGCATTTTCTACTCTTGTTTTGTGCCGACACACTGCCCATGGTCTGGACGATCTCCTGTACGGCATGCTTCAACACCTGGGTGAGCGAGGCATGGCCTTTCTGTTAGATTTGTTCAACAGGATCTGGGGGGAGAGTCTCCTGGGATTCCTGGCTAATCGCTACTGTGCTCACCTTTCACAAACCGGGGAGAGATCACTCTACTCCGGCAGGTTTCTGCCCAATCTCTCTTAACTTCTTGCGTGTGCAAGCTGATGGAGAAATTCGTAAATGTTAGATTAGCCTTTTTTCTGGACAGTGGAGGCTATCTGTCTTCTGTACAGTGCGGCTCCGCAAGTTCCACTCCACGTTGGATGCTCTGCTCCGAGTGGAAAAAGCCATCTGTGAGGCCTTCCTTCATAGACAGCACTATGCCACGGTATTTTTTGATCTGGAGAAGGCCTATGATACAGCAAGGCAATACAGTATCATGGAGACTCTCCACATAATGAGGTTGAGGGGTTGCCTCCCAATCTGTATATCTGACTTTTTGTGAGATCATTGATTCCGCATATGGGTGAGGGGAGCTCTCTCCGTCCCAATGGAGCAGGGAAATGTCCTAACTGTCACACTCTTTGCCCTGAGCATCAACAGCATCACCTCTGTGCTGCTTGAAGATGTTCTTGCTACGCTTTACGTGGACACCTTTCAATCTCTTTTGACACGCCCAGATGCCAACTCTGGAGCGTCGACTCCAACAGGCACGCTATGCTGAAGCGCACAGGTTTCGGTTTTCCTTGGCTAAGACTAAGGTGGTGCACTTCTGCTGCCATTCACAGCTTCACCCTGACTTGTTACTTAATGGGGTATGCCTGGAAGTGGTTGGATCGCATCGTTTCCTTGGTCTTGTATTTGACTGATACCTCACCTTGGAGGCTCATATTTGCAGCCTTAGGGTCTCTTGTACCCATGCCATGGATATTCTTTGTTCCGTGATGTTCAGTGCTTGTTTTATGCAAGTTTTATGCATTTGCAGCTGAGCGTGTATTGGGGAAGGTGGATTTGATCCACCACACCGGCCTTTGCCTGCCAACCGGTGCCTTCCGCAATTCTCCAATTGAGAGCCTACTAGTCAGGGCTAGGAAACTCCTTCGAGAGCTAGGTATAGCTCTCGGGCTGGAGATGCCCCTGGTTCTGCCCAGGAAGCCACGCCTCTGCTCCCAAAGCTTCTACAGCGCCGGGAGTATTGCATTCAACCTTTTTGGAGCACACCTCATGTCATGCTGGAACCGTGCCAGTGTATATGAATGGCTCCAAGTCCCAAGAGGGGGTTGGCTTCCACGCTGTATCCCCTCTGTTTGAAGTAAGCGGGGCTTTGCCAGGCTCTGCATCTGTCTTCATGGCTCAGCTGGTGGCAATACACCACATGTACGGGAGATTATGCAATGTGCCCATTTCGGAGACTGGATTGTGATATATAGCGACTCACTAAGCACCCTGAGTGCTCTCGTGCTTTGGAATCACTGCATCCCCTGGTTTGCAATATCCGTGATGTCACGGTTTTGGCAAGCCGGGAGGATGTTGAGATTACCTTCAGCTAGATTCCTGGACATGTAGGGAATGAGGGCGCCAAAGTGTCCGTGAGGATGCGGCGACCGGACCAGCGTGTTGCTCTTCCTCACACCGACTACATGGCAGGAATACAGGCTGCAGTTTTTAATACAGTGACTAATGCCCAAGTAGGCAGTCTTAAAATAAAAAAACCCCTCATCCTACTGAGTCCTGGAATAAGCTTAGTGGCTCTTCATTGAACATCCTCAAGCATATCTAAATGCTGCTCTTGATAAGGGGCCCAGGCCTGAGCACAATATTCCATTTGTGGCCTAACATATGAATTGTACAACTTACAGGCCACCTCTCTGCTTTTATAGCTCACATTTCTCCTGATTATTCCCAACATTTTAGTACCCTTGTTCCTAGCCTCAAGACATTGTTTATGAGCCTTAGCATTACTAGAAATGGTTACTCCCAAGTCTTTTTCTTCAGAAACTTCTTTTAGGGGATGATAAAGAAGTGAATTATTGAGTCTAGCAAGTGGCAGTAAAAGGGTAGAGAATAGAAAGGAGGAAAATATAGTAATAGTGCATAACTAAGTGGAATGTCAAATCATGTGTAAATGTTGTGAGATGTGGGTCTATATGAAGGAGGAGACCCAAATAATAGACATTGAGATGTGTAGCTTCCAGTGTAGGAGGTGTAAATTACTACTATGGACAAAGGGGGAGAACAATGACCTTAAAAATGCACAGAAGGGAAGAAAACCTTGAAGATGAGTGGGTGGATCCTTGGGACCTTCAAAACCAGAGAACCCGAACACCTGTTAGCTTTATGGAAGACTAGTTATGTCTAACATGGAGTATGTATGCTTGCCAGTTGTGGTCACCTCGCAAAGTAAAGGAGATAGAAGAATTAGAGCAAGTGTAGAGAGTATTCTCTAGGAAACTGATTGGAGACTCCTCAACCTTTAAAGCACTGATCTTATTTTTGGTAATTTAAGACATAACATAACATAATTTCACGGATGATAAAAGCCACAAGAGTCTTTCAAAGGTCATCCGTATCTGTCAAAAACAACTCAAAATGCATCCATAAGATTGTGTCAGATCATGCATCTACAATATAGAATTTAAACAATCCATAGGATTGTGTCCGATCATGCATCTACAATATATAATTTAAACCATACAAAGGAATGTGTCAAAAACAAAAAGCATCATCATCAAGACTCATCAAAATCAATCGTAATATACAATAATAAAAAACTGCATCCATAGGAATGAGTCCAGAATACCGGCCAAAGTTAACCTTCCCTCCCCATATAATCATCTTATCTGCCTTTGAATACATTCAAGTTTGGACTGTACTGTCTCAGATGGCAAACTAATCCAGTAATCTACCACTCTATTGGTGGAAAAATATTTTCTAACATCCAACCTCTACCTCTGTTATTTAATTTTTAAGTGGTGACCCCTAGTCCTATTACTACCTTCTAACTCAAATAACTTGCTAAAATCCAACTTATCCATCCCAGAACAAATTTTAAAAAGCTCAATCATATCTCCCTGCACACATCTTCTCTCAAATGAGAACATATTTAGTACTCTCAGTCTATCTTTATATTTAAGGTGCTTCAGGGAAGGTATTATTTTTGTTGCCCTCCTTTGTACTGACTTTAGCAGGATGATGTCATTTCTAAAATGTGGTGACCATGCTTGAATACAGTACTCTAAATGTGGCCTAACATACAAGTTGTAGAGTTTAAGGATAACCTCTTTACTCTTGTATCTACCATTCCTGTTAATGTATCCTAGCACCCTATTTGCTCTATTTTTTGCCTCAAAACACTGCTTTGAAAACTTCAGTGACCTATCTACTACTATACCTAAGTCCTTCTCATCCTCAACTAAATAGCTAAATTCCCTATTATCCCTTCCCATGTTAAGAACTTTGCATTTTTTAAGGTTAAAAGTCATCTACCACTTGTGAGCCCAAGCTAATAACTTATTTAAGTCACTCTGCACCTTAAAGCTACCCTCAACTTCTTTGACTACAGCTGCCAATTTAGTGTCATCAGCAAAAAATGACACTTTGCTATTTACAGCCTCCCCAAGATCATTTATATAAACTATGAATAATAAAGGGCCTAGAACGGATCCCTGAAGTACGCCACTGATAAGTCCCTCCACTGTGACCTCACCCAATTCAGCACAACTCTGTTGCCTGTCTTTCAGCCATTCAGTTATAACATAACATAACATAACATAATTTATTATCCAATTCAAAACTTTACCACATATCCCATGCATCTTTAAGTTGTGAACTAGTCTCTGTGGAACCTTATCAAAAGCTTTGCAAAAATTAATTAAATTACATCAACATTCTCTCTTATCTAATTGTTGAGTAACATAATCCATAAAATCCAGTAAATTTGTTAAACACGATCTACCTCTTCTAAACCCATGCTGAGCATCATTTATTAACCTACCATACTAGATGGTCAGAAATCCCCTTCTTAACTATCTTCTCAAGGATTTTACAAATGATAGATGTTAAGCTTACCAGCCTAAAGTTATTTGTGTCCTTTTTAAAAATTGGCACTACATTCACTAATTTCCAATCATTAGATATTTATCCAAACTCTAGTGATCTAGTATATATCTTCTCAAGAACTACTGCAATACTATCTACACCTTCTTTGAGTAACCTAGAATGAATGTTGTCTGGCCAAATGCCTTACTAGTATTTAATTCCAATATAAGCTCTTTAATTATTTCCCTGTTCACATTAATGGTATTCAACACTACTTCCCTTCACCTGGAATTATCATCAATTAATCTATCTGAATTCTCTTATGTAAATACTGAAGAAAAATGATCATTAGGAACCTCTATTATTTCCTCATCAGATTCTTTCAAAACCCCTTCATATCTAATAGGCCCTATTTTATCACTGTTAGATTTGTTATCCATAACCCTATATTTTAAGGACAAGATTTTTTGAAGGTATTTGAATAAGATTTTTTCTTTTAGTTCGGTTGTGACCTAAGAAAAAAAAAAAAAGAAGTAGTAGTAGTAGTAGTTCAAGGTGTTAAAATAAAGAGCCTATAAAGGGGATTAAAAAAAGGCGTTTAAGATTAGAAAATAAGGCCATAGGCCACACCCTTCAGGGGTGCCTGTGTAACCAAGCTCTTCCAGTTAAAGAAGAGAACAGCAGCTTGTTAGTTCTATAATAGCTAAAGAATTTTCTTGGATTTTTATTATTATTTTGAGCTAAATTAATTTCTACCGCCTCTTTGCTCTCCTTAATAATCTTATTTAGCTCATTTCTGGTTGACATATAATGATTTAAATTGTCAAAAGTACTTTCTCTCTGTAATCTCTGGTATGCCCTTTTCTTCTCATAAATTTTCCTAGCATCTCCTGATTCCACCACAACAGCTTCCTACATTTCTTCCTAATAGCCTTCATTAGAATACACTGCTCCTGGACTATGTTTAGCATAGTCTTAAAAGTGTCCCACATCTCATAAGTATTCTTCCCCCTGAATTCTATATCCCACCTAATCTTATTTAGCAAATTTCATAATTTATTGTAATCTCCCCTATAAAAATTTTGAGTTTTTGTGGAGTTTGTTGATGTTCTGCCTTTCACTATTTCCCAATGCTGCTTCCCTGACAGTCAATTCCTGAACCAAGTGATCATCATTTGAAATAACCAGATCTAAGATATTGGCACCCCTTGTTGGCTTATTAACAAATTGAGTAAAAAAAATTAGCCTCAAAGCATTCTATAGACTTTCAACTTGCTCTATCCCTTCCTATCATATTTTCCCAGTCCACAGAATTTAAATTAAAGTCACCAAGAATAACTGTATCTACTTCACATCCTTTCCTTATTTCCTTGATCATTAGCTCATCAATACAGTCAGTTTTTCTGGGTGGTCTGTAAAAGGCTCCCAATTTATTATCCTATTTTTACTGACCCTAATATCTATTCACAGTGACTCAACTTCTTGCTTTATAGAATTATTTAGATTTGAAGAAATGCTATTCCTGATATAAATAATCAACCCACCACCCATCCTATCTCTCCCTTGACTAATGTACATATCATAACCCTGTAGTTCAAATTCAGTCACATCATTAAATTTATTTTCATTAACTCATCTTTCTTATTTCCAAGACTACAAACAAGCATTGGTATAAAGACAACTCAGCCCTCCTATCCCTGAAGCAGCTCTTATAGAATGTATACCTTCCACTCTATCTCCTCTACATCTCTTTCCTTTCCCTGCCCCATCCTGTACTCTTATATTTCCCTGACCACTATCAGTAACTAGTTTCCTGCTGCAAAGCCTCAATGACACTATCTAACTCGTGCCACAACACGTCAACCCCAGCCCCGCTTAGATGGAGTCCATCCTATGCATAGTGCTGTCATTTCCAATGTTTTAGGCATGCTCTCATCTCCGTTGTACCCTGCATAATATTTCAGCCATGTTCCAATAAATTTGAGTGGCCTAAAATTGAGAGTGGGCTCTGTTGAGAACCTTAATATATCTGAAAGGTTCTGATCTGAATGTTTTTTTTTTAGCCCTTTGGGGGGTGGAGGACTCCCCTCCCCAGAGCAATAGGGCAAATAAGTAGGCATTCCTATGTAATTTGATGAGCTGAATAACATTGCTTCTATAACCTTTTTTAATTAGAAGTCTCTAAAACCTTGGAAATGACTGTGCTATCTTCGTCTTAAATTACCTTATTTTCTTGAAATTGCCCCAGACAAATTATCCTTGGTACAGAGTTATGGAAAATAATAAAATAAAATATTTAGATCCTTTATTATAAATTAAATAATATATTTTAGTTGCAAAGTATTATTTTATTGATCTAACCGAAAAATTATTAATAGCCTTCTACATATTTAGAATTATGATTGGAAATATTTGCTTGTTGCTCAAAGTTATTTCTTGTTAACTGAAGAAATTAATTATTACATTTTAGTTACCGATTTTTAGACACTGCCATTTTATAGAAAAAACATTGTTTATATTTCTGGATAGCATTTTAATATGAAAGAATTTTTAAAATTCAGCAAAAAAATGAAACGCCTCCCAATTTTTGGCTGAATAGGCTTTCTCCTCTTAGTTCAGTTTGAATAACATACTGATTTTAATTGGATAAAAAATGAAAAATATGAGTATTGAACAAAAAAAAAGGGAGAGTTCCCCAAAACTGGCTGTTTAGTTTTGTGTGAACCATAAATCAACCCTTTTTTGCTGTCGCTTTATGGTGTGGCCTGAAACTGGAGTTGTAACTCTTATTCATAAATCTCTGTTTACAAACAAAGAAAGACACCTAAGTGATTTATGTTTAATTAGATGATTAATCACTAACATAAGAGTTTGATAAAAAAAGAAGAAGACAAATTACCATAATAATCAGGGTGAATACGAGTCTAAAAGTGAAAGGCCCTCGGGCGATTACATAGCACTGAATGAAGGACGTATGAAGGCCCTCGGGTGACCAATGGGTTAAATTACTCGGAGAGACTACGTGCATTAAAGCTCTACTCCATTCAAAGATGGAGGGACTGTTATATTATATATGCCTGGAAAGTACTAGAGGGGTCTGTACCAAACATATCAGGGTGGAAGGAGCAGCATAGGCAGCCAGCTCCACTCGAGGTTTGCAAGGACCTGCACAAGAAGGATAATTAGCAGCTGCTCTCAATGGCTCAAGACCCTCCAGGCAGAAAGTTTTAGCGGTACTGGACCCAGATTCTTTAATTGTCTCCTGAGGGAGATCAGAGACCTTACAGCAGTCAGCATGGAGACCTTCAAGAGGAGGCTGGATAAATTCCTGGACACCATACCAAATGAACCACATGGCCTGACTTTGAGAGGAGCAACATCAAACTATAATCGATCAGCTACGATACCTGAAGTTCGAGCAGAGGTGTGGAAGTGGTGGGTCCCCTGACTGGCCGAGGTAATGTCACCAAAAGCAACCAACAAGTAAATGTGCCTATATTTGTACGTGTGCTTATGTGAGAGTATATTCATTGTCTGCATTATGTGCGTCTCTTTGTATGCGCGCTAATGCAAGAATGTGTTTATTATATGTATTATTTTCTTTATATACTTATGTTCTGTATGCTTATTTCCATGAAATAAACATAACATGGTAAACCTGAAGATCCATATCCCATCGTCCGCCAATGTTTATGTTTTTCAGCCAAAATCTATTGGGGCAAAGTTGATTTTATTTTTTGTTCAAATGCACATATTCCTGAAAAAAAAGGAAAATGCTTTTTACTTACTTTATTGTGAGTGGTATAGCTTGGAAATAGTGGCGAGGAAAGCTGGTATCTTTCTTTAATTCACATTTAGAGCTGAAGGTTTGAAATAATGGCAATTTCTCTCAGTGGAGTCAGAATCATGTTTTGTTTTAGCACATTTAAAAGCGAAATTATCTTGGATCGCTAACGCTTGACCACACTCTTCACAATTAATTTGAATTTTTAATTAATTTATGATCGGCTAAAAAATAAAAATGTTATTAATTTTTCTCTATCGCAAAACCCCTGGAAAGTTTGAGGATAGCTTTAGAGGAAGTTGTACTGATACTGTTTAACTGGAATATTAAAGCTGAAATTCCCGCCTAAAAGATCGTCTATCCTCCTTAAAAACTAGTTCCTCTAAAAGATATAGTTAAGTATTTTTAAATGTATAAAAATGATAATACAAATAGTCAAAAAAGTGCAAAAAAATCATGAATGCAAAAATAAATATATGAAAAAGTAAATATACGGTGATTAAAGGGATTTTAAATGAAAAAAACAAACATTATCCATTCATTTATGACATCAGCCCTCCCCCATGAATCTCAGAAATGAGTTGGTAAAAAACAAAACAAAATGTGAGAACATTATTCTAGAAACAATTACGATTCTATACTGAGGGGCTGTGCCCCTTAGAACCCCCCCCCAATTGAATGAAATCTCAGGGTCATCTCAGGGTGATCCCCCTCACAAGCCCGTACCCCACACAAGCCACCCCTCAAAATTAGTCAAAATAGGTGAAACATATTAGAACATGAACAAAATATTATGTGGCCATGACTGGGGAAGCTTGCGGGGTATGGATTTTCAGAATTACCCATAACATAATTTCATGGATATCAAAAGCCACAAGGGTCTATCAAAGGTCATTCACATCTGTCAAAACCCACCCACAAAGTGCATCATAGGATTGTATCAGATCATGCATCTACAATATACAATTTAAACAATCCTGAGGATTGTGTCCGATCATGCATCTACAATATACAATTAGAACCATCCACAGGAATGTGTCAAAAACAAAAGGCATCATCATCAAGACTCGTCAAAATCCAAATCAATCATAATATGCAATAATAATAAACTGCATCCACAGGAATGAGTCAAGAATAATCCTCCCTCCCCATATAATCATCTAATCTGCGTTTGAAAACATTCATGTTTGAACTGTCTACTGTCTCAGATGGCAAGCTATTCCAGTAATCTACCACTCTAATGGTGAAAAATATTTTCTAACATCCAACCTGTACCTCTGTTTTTTAATTTTTAAGTGGTGACCCCTAGTCCTATTACTACCAACTTATCTATCCCGAAACAGATTTTAAAAAGTTCAATCATATCTCCCCTGATACATCTTTCAAATGTGAACATATTTAATACCCTCAGTCTATGTTCATATTCAAGGTGTTTCAGGGAAGGTATTATTTATTGTGCCATCCTTTGTATTAACTTTAGTAGGTTGATGTCATGTCTCCCTGTAAGGGGCATGGCAATTTGCATCCCTGGCCGCCGTGCTGATGGGACTCAGCGCCCCGTCCGGCCCCAGCTTAGCCTCTTCTACCTTATGGCAGCTTGTTTCTTCCCTACTTCCTCACTTCCCCTACAACTTCTCAGCCAACTATCCTGGATCGGGTCTGAGGGGGGGAGGGGACAATGTTCCCTAACCCCTGAGCTCCGGTTTGGGATGGTGGGGTTTTTAACAACCTGCTTCATCTCCACTCATACCTTCCTCACATCCCCTTTCCTCCTCACTTCACATACTATCCTTTTTATACCGTGCCCAAGGTGGAGCCACCATGCCAAAGGGTTTCCAGGTTGTAGTGGAGCGAATGTGAGTGTTTGAAGGGCCATTCTCCCATCCCTTTTCCAATATTCTCTCCCTTCCTCTGTAAGAATGTGTGGGTGAATGGGAGATGTTTATATATATATATATATATATATATATATATATATATATATATATATATATATATATATATAATTGATTTTCATGTTTTGTTTAAGATGTTTTTGTCTCTTTGCAGATAGTTTTTTTACTAAAATTCTTTTAACAAAAAGCCACTCTATTATTTTGATGAAAACTCCAAATTTAATCCTGCAATTTGTAAAGAGAGTGGCTGAGAGAGTAGGATTTAGAGCAATAACGTAATTGTCCATACTTTGTATTTTGTTGGACGTAGGTCTTTTCAATAGCCTCAAGATGTGACTGGATTGCTTTATATTGTATGAGCTCGGAGACCAAGGCCTTTAAAAAATAGGAAAGATGTATGCAAAAATTGTGGCCATATGAGTGACTGCCATAAGATTTTCCCCTGGGGACCCCCAAATCATAAGATAAAAAAACAAACAAATCTCTTTTGTTTCTTATTTGTCTTTTTGGTTGCTCGTTCATTTAGTTATATTTTGATTGTTTTTTTTTTATATATTTATTATGTGTTTATAATTGTAAATTTATCTATCTCATAATTTTTTCATTTGTGTACATATAAGTAACGAGATCTCAAATATAATTACCCCATGATTTTTGGAAATAAAGGACTGTATATATAATCGGTTTCATTTCTCCCTTGATTTCTCACATACAACTTATTGTAGGAAGCTGGTTAGATAGATTCTGGTTAGCGTGTAGGTTCGCTACCCGCTACATTTGGCACCCGAATAGGGACGTAAGATCTCAAAACTGGGAGCATGACCGGATTGGATGTAGTTGATTGTTTTTCCCCTTGTGTTCTTTTTTACTAACCTGGAACAGGGCCTCCATGATGAGATTGTGAGACTGAGGCTGGAGTTGAGGCAGAAAGAGGAGGAATGTACAATGTTGAGGAGTGATATGGTGGGTATGAATGAAAAGACTGGGAGCATGAAGGTGGAGATGGATGAGAGAGAAACAGGTTGACCAAAGGATGCAGGACCTCTATGACATGATGAAGGGGTCAGGACCAGCCCCAGGACCCTTGACCCTGACCCGACCGAATGGGATCAATGGGAGTGTGTGCAAGTCTAGAGAGGACAGGATGATTGTGAGTGATAGGAAGGATGGAGAATGAAAGAGAGGAAGCAAGACTGGGTCAAAGGGGAAGGATCGGAAGGTGAGAGGGAAGAGTGTGGACTCGCTGTATTAGGATGAAGAGAGTGAATGTATGATTGGCAAGTTTAGGTTGCATGGTGGGAAGAGTGTGGAGGAATTCTTTGGGGAATTGAGTGTTATTGTAAGCTCAAGTACCCGGAGAATACGGGATATTGGGTGAATATATTAGTTGAGTGCTTGGAAGGAAAGGTGCTAGAGTTTTTCCACATGATCATGAGTGTGGACAAGCCAAGGTGAAGAAGCAATTGATTGGGTAAGTGAAATGAATAAAAGAGAGTGTGAAGTATAAAAGGGTGAATGAATTTGAGAAGGCTCAAATGGGGAAGCGTGAAAGTGTGAATATGTATGTGTATAGGCTTGAGAGTATGGCGAGAAAGAGTTATGGTGATGATGGTGTGAATGAATGTAAGCAATTGATGAGAAAGTTCCTTGATACGATCCCGCAAAAGATAAGAGAATGGCTGAATGCTAAGAGAAAGGAGAGGATGAGACTGACAGGTTAATGCTTGGTGTGGGAGGATGTGTTGGAGCTTCTGGAAGATAGGCGATTTGATGAAGAGAGTGATTTGGATTAGGATGGATGGTATAGTGTGAATGTTGGTGGTAGGAAGCCCAGGAGCTTTCTCCACCCCAGCAGTTTGTCAGCTATCAAGATGCTCTGAGGGCTGCACCAGCTGGAGTGATATCGAGCTTCCTGGGCCATCAGACTGGATGGGTGAATGGAATGGGATAGATGAGTGGTAAGTGCATGAATGGGTATATGAGGGAGCAAATGAGGTATGTCTCAGTGAATGAGAGGCCAAATTGGGTGAAAAGGATTGTGGAATGCCATAGGTGTGGAAGGAAGGGACATGTGTTGACGGAATGCAGATGGATGTCGTGCATGTTTTGGGTGCGGTAAGAAGGGGCATATGATAAAGGATTGCCAGGAAAGTATGAAAAGTGTTTTGAATGTAAGGAAAGAGGCCATTTGAAGAAAGATTGTCCAAAGTTGAATGGTGGAGCGAATGCTGAGGGGAGTGGAAGATACACATATGGTAACTGTGGAAAGGCCAGTCACTATGTGAGGATGTGTCGTGACCAGAAGGATGTATGTAGCTATTGTGCAGTGGAAGGGCATTCAAGTGAAAGGTGTTGAATTAGACTGAGAGCGCAAGGTGTGAATGGAAAGTCTGAGTCTGGAAACTAAATTGTAAGAGTGTACCTGGTGAAGTATCCTCTGGGTGCATGACTGCGAGTAATGTGTTAGTAAGTCTGTCTAGTGTGAAAGTGCTGTCTGATAGGAAGTATGAGTGTCTGAATGTAAAGATTGAATTGAATGGGATTGAGTATTTGGCTTTGATAGATTCTGGGTGCAAGACAAGCTTGGTATATAAGGATGTGTATGACAAGCTGAGTGATAAAGCCCTCCTGTCTGACTGTAAAGGTAGTTTGGTAAGGATTGGTAGTAGGACAGTACTTGTGATTTTTATGATAAGGTCAGCTGTTTTAATGCATGGTATGTTGATGAATGAGTGCAAATTCTCTGTGATTGATAAGGTGAGTAGTGAGTATGGTGTGATTTTGGGGTATGATTTTATGGAAGTGAACTGTATGGTTGTGCATCCTGCGAGTGATCAGATTGAGAGGAAGATTGGTAAAAATGGGGTGTACAAGTTGTATGTATAGGAAGATGGTAGTGTTTTGAGGAGTAGTGTGTTTAGAGAGTGTAAGGCTTGTGAAGGGTGAAAGGGTGTCTGTTAGAGTGAGTTGGAGTAAGGATGTGAGTTTGAATGTGGGTGAAAACACTGTGTTATTGGATGGAAAGGGTGCATATTATAAGGTAAGGCGCGTGCTGCTTGTGTGTTTGATGGCTTGATGACAATGAATGATCCTTTTGTATGTGTGCAGGTGAACCCCAAGGTGAAAGGGCAGGTGCGGGGGATCCAAGTTGATCTACGAGGGTCATCTCTCCACTGTCAGTGAGGTATATATGGATGATAGCATGGATGTCAGGGTAAATGTTGTGAATGAAGTGGAAAGGATCATGAAATTGGATGAATGGTTGATTGAGTATGAAAGGGAGGATGTGTATTGAATGCTGTTTGAACGAAAAGGGGTCCTTAGTAAGGGTGATCTGGATTTCGGGTAGCAAACCTCCCGGAACTTAAGATTGTCCTGAAGGAGGGCACCCCACTCTATCAGTCTCCAAGACATTTCCCGCATTTGGTTTCTGATGACATTGAGGAGTAGTGTGGTTGAATTAGAATGATTGAAGAAAGTGAGAGTGCATGTACGTAAGCTGGATGGAAGATTGCATCTGTGTGTGCATTATTGAAAGGTGAATGAAAGGACTGTGAAAGAGAGGTTTCCAATGTGTGTGTATAGTATGCATGGGATGAAGTGGTTTACAAAGCTGGCTCTGGTACTGGGCTATTACTAGATGCCCATTGCTTTGGAGAGCCGACTGGTGACTGCCTTTTCTTCTATGAAAGTCTATGAAAAGGCTTTATCAGTTCCAGAGCCTCAGCTTTGGGTTGGCTAATGCTCCCAGTGCCTTCCAGCAGGCAATGAATGTTGTGTTGAGTAAGTTTATGAGTAAGAATGTGATTGTGTTTATCAATGATATTTTGATTATGACTGAGAGTTTTGAGGAGAATATGAGATTGGTGAATGATGTGTTGAGAACGTTGGAGAGTGTTAGTGTGAAGGTGAAAGTATCGGTGTGAATGGTTTGTGAAAGAAGTGGAATTCTTTGGGCATATGGTGAGTGAGAATGAGTTGCAAAAGTCGCTGAAGTATGTTGAGAAGGTGCGAATGTTTCCGAAACTGGTGATTGTGAACAGCTGAAGTTGTTTCTGGGTTTGATTGAGTTTCAACGAAAGTTTATACGTGATTGTTCGGGTGTGAGTAAGCCTCTGACTGAGTGGATGGGCAAGAAAGGTAGTACGATTGTCAGGTGGAATGATAAGATGAATGAAGCGTATGAGAGACTGAAAGAGTCAGTGGCTGAAGATGTTAAATTGGCATACCCAGACTATAGTGTGAATGCTATGATGATTGAATTGTATATGGATTCAAGTGGGTACTGTATAGGAGGTTTTCTGATGCAAGAGCAGCATTTGAATGGAGAGAATGTCAGGCAAATAATTGGGTATGTATCTAAGGCTATGACTGCAACAGAACAAAAGTATTTGACTGTGGAGCGAGAGTTGGCTGCGCTAAGGTATTGTTTGAAAGTCCATTTTTGTATGGTGTGAGGTTCGTGATGATTAAAACAGATCACCAACCTCTTGTGTAGTTGCAACATATGAAATGGGCTGATAGTAGGATTGCAAGGACTTTGGAAGATTTGAGTGATTTTGACTATGTGATTGAATACGTGCCTGGTAAATGGAATGGAGTGGCTGATTTGATGTCAAGGTATCCTGGTACGAATGATGAAAATGTGTGTGGAGTGATTGATCCTGAGTATTTTCCGAAAGGGATTATGAATGGAAAGGAGAGTAAGGGTGGTGGTGATTCCTTGTTTGAAAGCATATGGAATGGTTTGCAAGATTTGAAGAATGATGGAGTAGATGTGAGAGTGCCCGATAGTGTGGATGACTTAAGGAAGGAGGTAATGAGTGAAGTATGTAGAAAGCCTCAGAGTATTGGTATGGTGAGGGTGTGGAACTTTATGAAAGAATTGAGAGTGATGAGTATGCCAGGGGTCCCACCGTTTCAGGAAGTGTTGATTGTAGTGAGTTATTTGCATGGAATGATTGTTTATGTGCACTTTGGTGGTGAGAGACCGATTGTGTACAAGGATGAGAAAGTGAAGGGTTTGAATACTAATGTGGTGCATGTGGAGTGTTTGAGCGGAGAAGAGTGATTGTCTGGATGAAGATGAGTATGTGGTGAGTGATGATATGGGAGTTGATGGTGTGGATGTTGGTGTGATTGTTCCTTCTGTGTATTGCAAACATGAAGGACCTGATATGATGGAAGCGAGAGTGAAAGTTGTTGAAAGGTTCTTCTGTGGTTTTATTGATACTAGAGTGCAAGTGTCGTTAGTGAACGAGAGGATTCTGAGTAAGTACAATGAGTTTAGATGTTGTGAATGTAAGCCTGTGAAATTACGGATAAGTGGATTGAAGAATGGAATGATAGTGGCATGGGAACAGGTTAGTTTGAGAGTGAGTTTGGCCAGTGGTGTGAATGTGAAGCATGACTTTGTGATTCTGAAAGATGAGCAAATGGTGTGTTGTTTCTTGCTTGGTGTGGATTTTATGAGATTGAATGATTTTTTTTTGAATGCTGATAAGGATTATCTTATGAAAGGTGAATGTGAGGTGATGAGGTTGAATGAGTGTGCAAAGAATGTTGTCAAATTTTGCGGTATGATCGAATTGGTCATGGATGATGAGAATGAGATTTTAAGTGATGATGATATTCTAGAGATGCGAAAGATATCTCCTTTTGTCAATGAGTTGAAGAGGTGTGTGATGATGCATATTGATTTGAATGAATGGCCTGAGTGTTTGAGTAATTTTAAAAGGTATGCTAAAGATTTTGTTGTTTGTATGGATGTTGTATATTTTGTGAGGCATATGAAGGATAGGGATATGTATGTACCAGTGATGTCCTTTGTTGGTATGATTGGTCTGATGAAAGTTGTGCACAATAATTATGGGCATATGGGTAAGTTTAAGTTGTGGGAGTGTATGAAGGAGCGTGTGTTCCATCCATTTCTGAGGACTGTTGTGAATGATGTTGTGACTACGTGTGAAAGGTATCAGAAGCGAAAGGTGCGAGTGAAGCCGCCGATGGTGAACGTTGATGCGAAAGAACCGTTTGAGTTGGTAGTGATTGATTGTGTGTCTTTACCGCATACAAGTGCTGGGAATGTGGTATGGTTATTATGGTTGATCATAAAAGCAAGTTTGTGTATGAGGCACCTGTGAGAGATAAAAGGAGTGTGGCTGAGCAGTTGTTTTTTCCTATGTGTGTATGGAAGCCTACCTAGGAGATGTCTGAGTGATAATGGGCCTGAGTTTGAGGAATGTTGAGAGAGAATGGTGTAGAGCATGTAAGAATAAGAACATAAGAAAAGAAGGAGACTGCAAAAGACCATTCATGGCATACACTTGGCAGACTCTGTATGTTCCGTCTTCGAATGGGTTTGCTGAACATACAATTCAGCCAATGTTGAGAATGATGAGTACAACTTGGAATGACTGGGATGAATGGTTGAGTCGAGTGTTATGGGCATATAATTTGCCGGTGCATAGTGCAACTGGGGTGTCCCTGTGTCATTTTATAAATTTTGAAAGGTGAGTGAAAGATAGGTTTCGTTTGAGTGAAAGTGAGCAGAGTATATGGCGTGAGGCGCATTAAAGGTTATGTTCATTTGAAATGAGTGCAAAAGTATTGAAGGTAAAAGAAGAAAAAGGTAGGTTGAATGTGTTGAAGATGAGTGAAAAGTTTGAAGGACTGTATAGAGTTGTGAGAGTCTGGGAGAATGGTGTGACATATGTTTTGGAGAGTTTGAATGAAGGTGTGACTGAGAGTGTGTGAACTCATCAGAGTCAGTTGAGGAGGTGGATAGAACCTCCTGACTACCTGGTGAGCCATCCGGTGTATGAACTGTGGAGAGAGAGAGAGATAAGGTGCATGAGGATAAGATGGAGTGTGAAGTATGGATCTGTCTGGGAAGGAGCTTTTCTTGGTCTTGAGGAGTAGAAAGCATACAAAAAAGAGTGAAAGGAAGAATAAAAGTAAGTCTGAGCAGGCATACTCACTTCATCCAAAGCAACAGCCATACTGGGAAAACTTTTCAAACCCCTTTAATTAAGCAATCAAGAAAAGTGTAGACAAAAAGGGGGGAGAAAATTAAGCTGCTCTGAAACGTAAACAAATGAGCTATTTCACAATTTAATTGAAAATATAAATAAAAATTCCTTGAATATTTTGTCTAACACTCAATATTAACTATCTTCCTGAACTTAAATATATTACACCGAACAAAACAAAACAAAAAATGTCACTGAATAGAAAGCTCGCTGAGAACATATCCGATTGTTACCATGATGATCCCTCGAAAGCCATTTGGAATCTTATTTCACCTTTGGGCTACTTCAATTTATTTAACTAAGAAGAATGGAATGTGGTCTTCATCCCCATAGTTTGGATGTTCTTCCAACTGCACCAGAAGCTGCATGTGTATTTAAACACTGGTGTTTGTCTTCTTGAGGTACAAAGTGTCAAATGAAGGTACAAGCGATTCATATTTAGGGCTCCTATCCAATTAAGTTTCTCATGAAATTTTTGAATCTACTACTTTTGATGATGCTCTTGCTGCTCTCAAAAGCGCCTTCATTCAACCTGCGAATGAGGTCATGTCAAATACAAGCTCGCAACTCATAAACAATCAGATGGTGAAACAATTCATGAATACGTATGTGCTCTTCAGACACTCAGTTTGGTTTGCCATTTCAAGGCTGAATGCCGAAATGTATAGAAACTTGTATATTCAATATTACTGTGCTTTCATCATAAAAAACCTGAATGAGACTTTTAGAAAACAAAACTCTTACATTATCTTCAGCTATTGATCAAGTGAGAGTGTTAAGAGATTGCCACAAGGTATTCAGAGGCCTCTGTGCCATTCATTTCTGGTCCTGTGGCTTCAGTAGAATCGCATGAGCTGAAGTTGACTGTTCTAATCCTAATCCTGAGGGTTCTAATTGTGCTGCAATTCCTTCGCTTCGGAAATATAATAAAAAAAAATGTTATTATTGCAGAAATTGCAGTCCTTGCTGTCCAGCAAGTGATGGAGAGGACATTTTTTGAAGGTATGCAAGTCATCTAAAAATGAAGTCTCAGCATTAACCTCCAAACCCATTCTCGCTAGTATGCCAGCAATTTTAAAAAGGTTATCTCTAGAAGTGGAGGTGAATGTAAAGTAGACAGTTCAAACTTGAATGTTTTCAAACACAGATTAGATGATTATATGGGGAGGGAGGGGATTCTGGACTCATTCTTGTGGATGCATTTTTTTAATTGTATATAATGGGTAATTTATATTTTGACGATCCTTGATGATTATACTTTTTGTTTTTGATGCATTCTTGTGGATAGTTCAAATTGTATATTGTAGATGCATGATCTTACACAATCCTAATGATGCATTTTGTGGGTGGTTTTGGCAGATGCAGATGACCTTTGATAGGTCCTTGTGGCTTTTGTCATCTGTGAAATTATCTTATGGATGTTATGGCTGTGTTCTCATAACTCTTTTAGATACTGACAGTTCTGAGAACTTTATTTAAAAAGATATTGCAAACTCCTTAATTTCCATCTTAAACCTTATGAAGGCACCATATCTATGGCCTCTACAAATTAACATCTATCAAGGAATGTTGTGAGGTTAGTATAAAATTCAAAAGCTGTGAGTACCGGACAGTACATTTACTTGTTTTATCTGAATGTTGCACTGACATTATTTTTGGAATCTCCTTCATAAGTAAACATTCCTCCTTTTAACCCCTTCCGTACGACTAGCGAAACGTGTTGCCGGTAATGAAAAACAATCTTATTGACCCACCTCAAAACATCAGATTTTTTTGTGTTTTAAATAAAATATATAAATATATATATTATAAATAAAAATATATTTTGTAATAAACTATATATATATATATATATATATATATATATATATATATATATATATATATATGAATAACGTTACAGCCACAAGGAAAATGAAACAATGGAGAACTGCGAGGCCTTTTGACTAATGGTCCTTTACTAAGCAGACTAAAAGACAGGGAAAAAGAGGAAGATATTTATACACCTGATTAATGAAAATATGGGATATAAAGATTAAAAGGGGTGGGATTAGCAGATAACTAGAAAAATCCTATTAACGAGATGAGCCATCAGGGTTAAAAAAAAAAAAAATTACGGGTTACAAAAGAAAGGAGGGGGGGGGGGCAGGGTTTAGGAATCACATATGCAATATAAAAACAAAAAAAGTTTACACATGATAACTAGAAGATATAACAAAAGAAAAAAATGAGGAAAGGTTTTTTTATAAATAAGCTAAAATAACTTCTAGGTGGTAATCATTAATTCAGAAATTTTATCTTTAAAATCATTCTTAAACATTCTTTTGATACAAGGGTCCAAAAAATACATTCCAGGGCTGAGATTAAAATTCGAAGTCAGTTGTATAAATGCCGATTCTAAAAGATTTCGGGAAAAAAAGTCATTTGATTTGGCAATCACAGAACTCTCCTTCCAATTAATACGATGGGAATTTTCACTCAAATGGATAAAAATGGCATTTGATGTTTGCCCAGTGTTTACAGAGTACTTATGTTGCTTAATACGCACATTCAGATCCTTGCTAGTTTGCCCAATATAAAATGAAGGGCAATCCAAACAAGGGATTTTATAAATTACGTTATTTGTTTCATTAGGGCAATTTTTTATTAACATTCTTTTTAAAGTATTAGTATAAGAGAAAACAAGATTTACATTAAGTGTTTTTAACAATGTTTTTACGGTTTCAAAGCCATTAAAATAAGGTAAAATGAGGATATTCTTGGGCTCTTCCTTCTCAATAGTACTTTCGGCATAAAAGTTTTTTTGGCTTTATTATAACAAATATCAAGTATATTTGCTGGATGACACAAGTCTGCACTGATTTTTCTTATAGATTCAATTTCCTGATCCAAATATTGAGGACTAAGGTTAAGTTGTTGGTTGGTTTCCTATAAATACTAAAATTGCAATTAAATGATTCCCTATGTATTAAGACATCTAAGAATGGAAGGCAATTGTCTTTCTCTAATTCAACAGTAAATTTTATGAAAGGTACCTGGTTATTTAAATTGGAAAGCAAATTATTTACATCAATATTAAAAGGCAAAATAATTAAAATGTCATCAACATATCTATACCACTTTAAGGGGATATCCATGATATTAGGTAAATATTGTTTTTCAAAGAATTCCATATACAAATTTGAGAGTAGGGGAGATAAGGGGTTGCCCATTGCCATACCAAATATTTGTTGGTAATATTCACCATTAAAAACGAACTTACAGTCACAAATGCACAACTTAATGAGTGAAATAATATGACTTACAGATAGAGGTAATTCATGATGAGTAAGCATATTACTAAGATAATCTCAAATGGAGTCAATAGGGACTTTGGTAAAGAGAGAGCAAACGTCAAAACTTACCAACCTATCATTGGGGCAAATAGTAATTTGATTTAATTTTTCTACTAAGTCAAGGGAGTTTAGTATATGAGAACCGGATTTGTAACCTTTAATTTTTAAATTCCTTTATGTTTGAACAACTCGATCACTTCAATAATATCGATCCAGACATAAACCATTTTGATGAATTATATCCAAATTTTAAAGAAAATAACGTAAGAAACCAATACTACGATTGTGATAAATTTAACACTACATTTTCATTTGAAAAAACAGACCTGTCCATTTTAAATCTTAACATTTGATCTTTGCACGCAAACTTTGATGAATTTTCAATATTTTTGTCAACACTTAATTATAAATTTTCCGTTTTGGCATTCTCCGAGAGCTGGCTAACAAATAATAATAATAAACACCTTATCAGTGTCCCAAACTATAGCTCTTTTCATTCACTACGCGACATAAACAACAAGATAGGGGGAGGTATAAGCGTGTATATATCTGACAGCCTCAATACTAAAAAAGTTGACGAAATTAGTATTTCCTGACGACATAATAATTACAGGAGATTTTAACTTTGATCTATTAAACTGAAAACCACGCATCAACTCAGTCCTTCCTCAATACTTTTTATTCTCATTCCTTACTTCCAATTATAACAAAACCAACAAGAATAACCCAAAACTCAGCAACACTAATTGACAATATTTTCAGAGTTCACCCTGAAAATTACTTTTCCGGTATTCTCCTTTGTGACATATCGGACCATCTTCCTATATTCATAATCCAAAAGTCTTTTTTCAACTCGAACAATATTCATCAAAACCGTACAATAACCTACCGCATAATTAACGAAAATACCTTATCAAACTTCTATAACTATGTTCTAAATCAGAATCTATATGAAATTTCCTATATAAATGACATCGATTCTGCTACCGAAGAGTTAATTTCAAGGCTAGACGATTCTTTTAAACTTAATTGTCCTCTAAAATCTAAAACCATATCATATAAACACAAAACAAAACCTTGGATAACAAACACAATTATAAATAACATCAAAAAACGTCAAAAATACTTTTCTCTTTATAAGCTTAGTCAAATTCCAGAACATACATATAAAAATTTTCGGAATCAAGTTACTAACCAAATTAAAATAGCCAAGAAAAATTATTACCATGAACGATTTAATCAAACGAAAAACAATATCAAAACAAACTTGGAAATTAATCAATTCTGTGATAAAACCTGAAATTACTAAAGGAACAAACCAAATTAAACAAATTATCATTGACGGTAAACCAGTTCATGACAATAAGGAAAAAGCGAATGAATTTAATAAATTTTTTGTCAACGTAGGTAAAAAAATCTCAGACTCCTGCAAAATAGTCGATAAATCTTTTCTTTCGTATTTTAATGAAATTAATGTACCAAATTCCTTGTTCTTTTCTCCTGTAAGCATAGCCGATATAAAAAAAATCATTAGTTCACTAAAAAATAAAAAATCGGGTATTAATTCAATCTCCACTAAAATTTTAAAATACATCTCCGATATAGTTGCTCCAATTTTAGCATCAATAATCAATAAATCATTTACGCAGGGTATATTCCCAAGTGTATTAAAAGTTGCTCGAGTAACACCGTTACCAAAGGCCGGAGACCTCACAAACGTCAGCAATTACCGCCCTATTTCATGTCTTACAATGTTCAGTAAAATATTTGAAAAAATAGCATTCAATAAACTTTATAAATTTCTGGAATCTAATTCACTGTTGTATAAACACCAATATGGCTTTAGACGTCAGAAATCAACGATTCACGCGATAATTAACCACCTTCAATATTTATATCATAACATTGAAAAGGGCCATATTGTATTCTCAATTTTTCTCGATTTTAAAAAAGCTTTCGATTGTGTCAACCATAATATTCTACTGTCAAAATTAGCTATGTACGGAATTAGAGGCAACTGTCAAAATTGGTTCAAATCATATTTAACTGAAAGAAAGCAATTTGTCTCCGTCAATGGTCATGACTCATCCCACCTTAATATTACAACTGGGGTCCCACAAGGCTCCGTGCTAGGGCCACTGTTATTTTTAATCTATATTAATGATATTGTTAAATCATCTTCTCTGTTTAAATTTATATTATTCGCGGATGATAGTGCCTTATCAACTCCCTTGCCATATGACAAACCGAGCAACATTGCATCTACAATAAATAAAGAACTCGAAAATGTCTTCAGGTGGCTAAATGTTAATAAACTATCAATAAATGTAGATAAAACCAAATATATTCTTTTCTCTTACAAAAAATCTATTGAATTGCCCAATATTAAAATGGTCGATGGAATAATTTATGAAACTACTCATATCAAATTCCTAGGCATCTTTATTGACAAAAATCTGAGTTTTAAGCAACATATTACGCATATCTCAACAAAACTATCAAAATCGATTGGAATATTATATAAATTAAATAAGTTTCTTCCTAAATCTATTCTCCACTCTTTATATATGACAATGGTGCAACCTTACTTGACATATGGCATAGAGAGTTGGTATGGAAAATATCAAAATTATCTCAATAAGTTAGTCATATTACAGAAAAAAGCAATTCGAGCCATCCATCAACTTGACTACAATGAGCACACTAATCGTTATTTTAAGGAATCCAGAATTCTAAAATTAAATGATCTCTGTTTTTCAAACATCCTTATTCCTTTACAAAACAATAAAGTGTTCCTATAATAGCTATATATTTAATATGTTACAAACAGCTGATAATAGCCATAATCACCAAACCCGCAATAGAACAAAATTTATTTCACCCTTGTATTCAAAATCAAAATCTCAATGTAGCTTTCTGTACAAATCTATCAAAATATGGAATGGCATGGACGAAAATATCAAATCCCAAACCAATTTAGCTCAATTCAAAAAAGCTCTTAAAAACAATATAATTTCGGCTTACTAAATTTCTATTCAGCTTTTGTTATTGTGTATTTATTTGTTACCGTACACTGTTATACTGTGTACTACTACTTTGATTTATACATTATAAATATGTTATTATTTATATAAGACTGTTGACTATGTTAACTACATACCTCTTGAAAGAATCGCTGGAAATAAAATAGTTTTTTAATTTATCTCTAAATTTAAATTATATAATTATTCATTATTTGCAATCATTACAATGGTTAGGTTCTCAAATGAATATTAAGTTGTTTATATTTGTATAAACATGAAGGGATTTCTAGTCTTGATAATTTTATGCTTAGTCTTAAGTTTCTGCCCTAAAAGTCACTGACTTATTTTGGGCCCATAAATAATCCTGTATGTATAAGTACTTATAGTAACTTGGCATTAAGATTCAAAATGTAATATGTTTTTACTGTACATTGGATTAATATGGAATAAATAAATAAATAAAAAAATAAAAAAATAAAAAATAAAAATTGTTCCAAGTAAAGGGGCTGTAACGTTATTCATAAATTCCTCACGTTCCTTATTTTTGTGATTCAGTTATACATATATATATATATATATAATAATAAGAAAATATTGAAAATCACACTAAGTTTATTTGTTGTGCCATTCTTTGAAGTGTTCAACACTACATAGGCCTGGTTTTTATGGGCATCCAATACAACACTTTCTTGTTTCCTTACATTTTGGGTAATATACTCGACATCGCTTTTTGGGATGCATTTGTGAGCTACCAGGCAATGGGCTCAATGGGAGCAAGTGTGAACAGTTTTTTCTGACCTTTGCTTGCAACCTGCACGAGGATTACTGGCAATAAATTTATCGCGAGTAGCCACTCCTGGATTATGCATTTTCAGGATGTGACTTACAATCATGATGATATATCTCTTGCATGGTTTCTTGAACCATGCAAGCGATTTATGACTTGGGTCAAAGGGTCCCAGAAGTTGGTCTGCTTTATCAACTCCTTCCATGAGTTTGTTATACCTTTCAATGTGTAAAGGGTTTTTGTAAACTTCTGGTTCTGCCAAAATATGTTTTATCCTTTTCATTAAAGCCTGCTGAATACTTTGTAGTTATTACATGCACTGATCTTCAATCTTCCCACTTTACTATCAGAGCATTTCCTTTGCGAATAAAAGAGGCCTCATAATGCTCAAATTTCTCATTAGCAAGCTCCTTTGGCACTCCTCTGTTCACACAAATTGTTGCAGTCATTGTTTTTTTCTGTGTTTCCAAAAAGTGTGACAAACGAGTGCTTGCATACCAGTTATCCATAATTACATGATGTCCCAGTCCACGCACAGAGTTGAGAAGATGAACAATTAACTTTTCACTAGATGAAAGTTCATTTATTCCATCAACATCAGGCAAAGAAAGATCATTTTCATGGTATTTGCCGTAGTATACTTTCCAGTTATAATTGTAGCCACTCCAATATTGTTCACTTTTGAACATAACAAATACCTTGATGCCAAATCTAGCACATTTGGTTTTTATAAATTTCCGAAAGCCTAGCTGCCCTTTCCATAAAACTAGAGCTTCATCAATCGAAATATGCTCTCCTTCATCCACATTATTCATTGAAATTAGTTTCAAAATCTTACAAAAATTATCCAAGCGTGTAGAAGGTACATTTCTTTTCACTTCATTTACTTTACTAAATTGTAGGAACTTCATAATTGACTATACCTGTCCCTTCTCATGATAGCGGCACAGAAAAAAGGAATGTTAGCTTTGGAAGGCATTCTTGCCCAATACTGATTCATGTCGCTAAATTTGCATATTCCAGTATAGGAATAAAGTGCAAGAAATATCAAAATGTCACTTTCAGTTACGTCTTTCAACCAAATACTATTTACAATTCAATTACTTTGAGGATTCACTTAAAAAAAGCCTTTGCCTTATCATTTACACAAGGAACAATATGTTTTATAACATCATTGGTAATAAACTTTTCTAAATACTCTAAAGCAATCATGTTGTCTGAAAAGCCAGCTGTGGGATTAATACCACTAAAATTACGAACCAATTGAGGCTCTGGTTCAGGCCTTACATCAGTAAACACATGAATCACTCGTTTCTACACGCCAGCCATTTCTCTCGGTTCCGGTATGTCATCTAAATTATCATCACTGAAATCCGAAAAATCGCTACTAACATTGTCCATATCATTTTCATCTGGTGTATAGTCACTCCCACTGTCACTGATACCCTCCTCACTTGACATATTTTTTTATCTTAGTTTGGTAATAAATCACAAATTGACAAAAAATAACAATCAAGTTTCAACTATGACACTCCTCTCAGAAGATGCCGCAGGCAACTGAAATGAAGCCTACTTGCCACTCCTCAGTAAAATGTGTAAGCTTCTGATTGGTCAAAAAAACTGACATCACATCATTGAGCAGCATTACGAACACATTAGAGAATCAGCATTGCGACATATCTACATTCCAACAGAAAGAAGTTAAAGGTAAGTATGCCCCCCATTGGCGTCATTGCATATTATGACATGGCATGGCATGACACCTACAGTAACATCATCATATGGAAGGGGTCAAGCTAAACTTTGGAAGTCCTCAACTTTACCTTGAGGTGTGCTCTCTGGCTTCTATGATTACAGATCCTCCAAGAGTTTTCATCAACTTATCATCTGATTGCAGACCAGTCATTACAAAGTCATGCAAATTTAAAATGTCTGACTCTGAATGTATTCGTTCTGAAGTAGCATGCATGCTCAAGGAAGACATCATCGAACTGAGCACTTCTCCCTGGCAAGCTCAAGTTCATGTTGTGTTGAATCAATGAAAGTAAAGGTTAGTAATTGACTATTCTCAGACAATTAACAAATTTACTTACTTGGATGCATATCCATTACCCAATGTTGAAGAATTGGTTAATAAGATATCAACTTATAAGATATTTAACACCATTGACCTAAGTAGTGCTTATCATTGTGTTCCTCTTCACCGGATAAAATTTACACTGCTTTTGAGGCAGTTGGTTAGGACAGATACATGGAAGCATAGAAAAGAAGATAAAAGAGAATAGTAGGGATGAATATGAGGGGGCATCATCCCAATGATTGAGAGAAGACATGAGGATAGAAGGGATATATATGTAGTGATGGTATGAGATAGTATTTTAACATAACATAATTTCATGGATAGAATAGAGACGTGCAACACTTTTAAGACTATTTAAACATAGTTCAGGAGCAGGTATCCCAATGTAGGAAGCCATTGTGGTGGAATCAGGAGATAGCTAGGAAAATTTCTGAAAAGAAAAGGGCATACCAGAGATTACAGGAAAAAAGTACTTTTGACAATTTAAATCATTATAGGTTGACCAGAAATGAGCTAAATAAGATTATTAAGAAGAGCCAAAGGGCGGCAGAAATTAATTTAGCTAAAAAATAATAATAAAGATCCAAGAAAATTCTTTAGCTATTATAGAATCAATAACAGTGATAAAATAGGGCCTATTAGATATGAGGGGTTTTGAAAGAGAATGTGATAAGAAAACATGGGGAGACATTGAGACCCACTCCGACACAGTTCATAACATTTGACTTTAGCTCCCTGAGTCTGTGCAGGTTGTCTGGTATCAGTACTGTGTGAATGAAGCCATTTGTACCATTGTTGCATAGGTGCTACCATTGCCACTGCTTATACCATACAAATTGAACTTGCATACCTTTTAAAGTGGCTCAACCCGAAATATGTACTAACTGGTCCATGGCCTTACATGACAAAGCTGTCATGTAAGGTTAAGTATATGAATTGAATCAAGCCACACCCTGCTTCCTCAAAGCAATGTGACTTGTATTTGTTTGAGAAAGAAGTGCTGGTCATTCAAGCTGGGGACTGAATCTCATTAGAGATGAAGTAATTACTCCTGTTTTGGTTTGCATGAACAGAGACCTCCTTTTCCTCTTAAGTTAAGAAAACACCCACAGCTCCTGACCCTTCTAGGCCAATGCCAATGAGCATGATAGTTCCCACATGAAATTGAAACTATTCTGTGGACTCTAAATCCCCAGTATGCTATCCTGCTAGAGTTGGTGGCAATACATGCTCATGTCCCACCCTAGCTAAAACTCAGGGACCCCTCCTTCCATGTGACTTTTCGAAAAACAAAATGGCATGTACCTCCACTAAGTTGTTACACTCTTAAGTAAACAAAACCCCTGGTAGGTGGTGGTGAAGCCACTCCTGCAGCTTTCAAAGTCTATTTCCAAAAAGGAATGTAGCAAAAATGAGCTTCTGCTCACCTGCTCTTCTCTGAGGCTGGATGGGGCAGTTTGAAGAGTTGGGGATCTTCAAAGTCAAATGGACAAGGAACCCCAACTCTAGAGCTGCCCAGCCACCCAAAAGGTTTGAGGCAGAGGGAAGGAAAGGCTTGCATGCTGAGCCAACCTTCCTCCAATAATTCAGCCATTCTGGTGAAGGTTTTCACTTCAAGGAAGACCCTGAGTGCTCCATAAAAATAGATCTAGAAGGATTATTCCTTTAAGGGATTTGCTGTGGACTCTGTTAATTGGCAAGAGCTGCCGAAATTCTTCTCATCCTAGGGTATAAGTCATTTGGAACCCACAGGATGTGGGTCAAGCAAGTGGAGATGCATAATTTAGATTCGACATGTCTAGTTGCTTTTAAATACCTCCTTTGCAGGCTGTGTAAATTTCACCAATCAGTTTACCTTATGTGACAGATTTCCATTGTGTCATGGCATGGTTGCCATGGCTCCTTTTCCTTCTGGAATTGAATGGTGGCCAAATCCTGCCAAGAACTGATCTAAGAACTGGAGATTGGTATCCTAAATATGGATGAATTCACTTCTGACTTCTCAAGAACAGCTTCATTTTCTTGCCTTGACTTATCCTTGTACTCTCTGGATACACACTATGATTTTAGCTGTGAGGTGGTTGATAACCTTCATCGTATAGATCACTTTCTCATTTGAATATTTTTTGCCAGGCAACTGCCTCCTGAGAAGTCACATTAATATTGCTTGGAGTGGGCCTGGTGGTCTGCACTCAAGGAGTTGACTGACTTCCCTATCTCACTTAAGATGTTTAGGTTAGTTGAAGAGGCTATTGAGTTCTTCCCTGGCATCCTCATATCCATCCTGGGCTGACTACCATTCCTCAATTGATTGCTCATTTTGCATACCAACCACTTCATTTGTGGTTGGCTGAGTGTCAAATGGTTCTGAGAGTGAAGTATATGCCTATAAGCACTACAAGCACCTCCCAAATAATTTTGCTTAATGGCAGCCAGGTTCTGGTATGTTTTGAAGTATGCCTGCTGCTCTTGGTGGGTATACATGTTGTCACTAACAGGAAGACCCCTCTTGACAGAAATGCATCAAAAGGATTTGATGCAGGACCCCTCTCTCATTCTCTCATCCTCCAGGAGGATGGGACTGCAATCTCGGACCACTGGTCCTTGTTGGAGTCCTTTATGACTGCTTTATCCATATTCTCTAGCTGGGATGCTCCTCTGCGACCATTTAAAGCACACTGCTCTTGTTGATGGGGACTACACTATTATTACATGTGCTAGGTCCTTGCCAACTTAATGGAAGAGCTGGAGATTGATGACTTAAATTTGGATGAATTCATGCATCATTGTTGAAAACTGCTTCATTATGATTTTGAATGGGAGGTGGTTGATGACTTTCATGGTACTGATTACTTTCCCATCCAAATATTATTTTCTGGGATGTTCCATCTGAGAAACTGCCTTGCTGGTGCTTTTAGCAGGTTCACAATAACCTGCAAATCAGGAAATATTTCTCTATCTTATCAATGAGTTTAGGTTGGTTGATGAGGTCAGGCACTGCTTATCTTCACAGCCAACTGGTTGCACAACCCCACTCAGTATGGAATATTAGAGCCTGTGTCTTGTTTGGAGACCAAATCCCTCCTTTCGGGGATTGAGATATTCTCACCTGCTTGTTTGCAGTATCCATGATGCCACAGCTTGCTGTAGGGTGGAAAAACGTTGAGATTTTCTCTGCTGGTTTCCTGGACATGTTGAGATTGTTAGAAATGAGGGTGCCAAACACTTAGGATGGACAAGTCAACTGGACCAATGTTTTAGTCTTCCATGACTTCATGGCAAGTATCTAAAGTTGCATGCCATTGTGCTGCAACTTTTCCTGCAGTCCTACATTTTCTGGTACCCCTAAATTGGGCACACACATGGCATGGGTGCTTGTTCCCTCAGACTGTCCAGTACATTCTCGTTGAATGTCCCAGTCATGGAGAGCTTCGAATGTGATACCTGTCCTGGTATTGATACTACAGCTTGTAATGAGCACTGGGGATGGATTTGTGCACACCTGTGGCTCTGTGGAGTTTTTGGAGGAGGAGGCAGGTCACCTTTATAGTATTTAGTAGTTTGGGTGTTCTGCATCTCTGAGTCCCTTAGTGAGTGGGCCTCCATCTGGCACCTCAGCATGCCTTTCTAGTTTACTCTTGTTTGGTATTTTTTTATTATTATTAAAATAGCCTGAAGATAGGCTAGCTATTAATTCCTATGGCTGTCTTTGCTAGCAACTGCCACAGGGATGCTTGAAATTTCCCCAAAGTTTTTCAAATAGTTTTATCTATTTTTCAGTTCATATTAGTGATTTCTCAACAGACCCTTATTAAGTGCTTAAATAATTACTGCCATGGTTGAGATAAAAATAAAGCCCAGGAAGTCTGTTCCTTCTGCACTTTCAATTTATGCTGCTCTAGAGGTAAGTCTTTATATGTATAGTCTTTAGCTTTTCTATAATTTTTTAGCCCCTCTGTTTTTAATTTTCCATTTGAGTTAATATCTCGTGGTTTAGGTTTTGTTTTCTTGATTATATTTCTTGACTAATGTGGCAATCTTAATAGTGGAGCCATTAAAAAATTAATCAGAAATCTGAAGACTTCATCTTGAAATAGTGACGGGTTGTGGAAGTTGGGCAATCTTTGCTGCTTCATACTTAAGTAGTGCCCCACTTTCTACACAAACCAATATTCTAAACTTGTGACCCTTTTGGTTTTTATTTTTTATTTTATAGAATCTTCAGTATGTTAGAATTTGATTTTCATTTCATTGTCATTATCAGTATAGTTTTGGGATGTGAATGATGGCTGCTTTTTCTTTAAAAGACTAGCGTGTTTTTTATGACCAACTTTGTGTGGATGGATATATAATGACTGGATCAGCAGTTACATTTACGCGGCCTAACTGGTTGTCATTTCTTCTTTCATTTTTCCCTATATTAAGTTCTCATGCTTTTGTTTTATCAAGTTTGAGTCAGCTATCACACCCTCTCCATCTATCTTCTATAGATGTTTCATTCTCTCTATCCTTAAACTTCCTGGTTTGTCTCTACCAAAAGATTTATGCTACATAATTTGATCAGAAATGAGTGAATGTATCCTCTCAATTAAAATTCATTATTACTCAAAAATCATTATTGTCACACTAACTTTCATGTAATTTTCATTAATAAGATAACCAAAGATGTGACTTCACTGGGTTTGCACATTAATGTTGTTTATTTATATAAATGCACAAGATTCCTCCTTGATGATAAGGTTTGATCCCACATGGAAATCAGCCTTGGAATGGGTAAAATCTTTAACAAAAGGAGCATTCTGTCACTAGAGAGAATCTGATAGAATGTAATAGTAATGTAACTTTGGCAGAGTTTAAAATATTATATACCAATAAATACCTCAAATAGGCTTGGTTTATCCAGATCTCTTTGCACAAATCTCTAAATTTACATCTCAACTTTGACCATAGTTATATTAATCTCATAACTGCTACTAACTAAATAATCCATAACATCCTATAATATAATCCGCTTGCTTGAAGCCTCTTAGTATTCACTCTGATGTAATTCTCTAAAGGGTAGTCTCTTATTTTTTCAAAGAATTTTATTTTCAACCAATAAGGTGGCAAAAGGTTTTAGAAGAAAATGGTAGCTATACAATTGTTTAAATTGTAAAATAAATTAATATGGTTCAAACTTTCATGATGACCTAATAATATATCTGATTTTTTTTTTTAATTTGAGGCTCCTGGAGGTATGTATTGATGACATTTGATTTTTTAAAACATTTAATAGGGTCTATCAGCATACCTAATGGCATATTATAGCCAATTAGTGTAGATAGCTTAAAAATATTTTTCTAGGTTACCCTATTATTCAATCATAACTTATTTAAAACTACTTTTATTTTTATTCTCATTTTGATGCCTCAGAAGCAAGAAAAATTACAAAAACAACGGGAAAAACGGAAGAGACCAATGATTAAAAAGAGAGAAATAGTTCTTGAAGAAAACCCTATGAGTAAAAACAATAAAATTATACCAGAGGAATATTATAATGGTGAGAAAAAAGAGAGAAAACAAATGAATAAAGTAAAGAAAGCAATGAATAAAAAAAAAGAGATAGTTCCTGAAGAAAAACCAATGAGTAAAAAAAATAAAATTGTACTAGAGGAATATTCTAAAGGTGAGAAAAATCAAACAAATAAAAACAAGAAAGCAATGAACAAAACAAGAAAAATTGTACGTGTCAAAACACCTAAGGTTGATGTAATTAAATTTACACCCAAGGACTATTCTAAATTAAAGAAAAAGGGGAAAATGTCATTACTTGAAGAAAAGAAAGAAATGGAAGAAAGACAAAGGGGAAAAACAGTTAAATTTATACCCGAGCAATATTCTGAAGGTAAGAAAAATAATTTTTATATTACTATAGGAAGGTTTTGTTAATAAAGAGACTTGAGAAATATAAAAATGAGACAAAGGTCATTAAATACATCTTTACAGGGATGTTTTGGAAAAGAGGCTATTTAGAAAGTGGTAATGTTAGAAGATGTGAAAATATATAGAAGGTACAAAAACATACCTACATACAATTGCTAACATCCATTCTTACCAAACTTTCAATCTTACGGTCTCTGGAATACATAACCAGTCTATTCTCTTTCATAAACTCATACCCAAGAATCATTCCATACTCAGAACCCACTTTTTCAATCACATAGAACTGAGATTTACTCATCTGCATTCTAATTTTCAAATGGACTGCTCCAAGCACTGGGACTTTCAGATTTCCAATACCTACCTATCAAACTTCCCCCACACTCTTCAACAGTCACAAGATCTTTCATACTGATCATACTCATCTTGATATATCAAACCTTTACATCCTGAATCAATCAGAGCCAAACACTCCTATCCTTTCACTTCAACCATAACACTCATGTATTCATAACTCACCCCTGTCAAAACTTTCACTCTTAATATTCCAACTCTCACATCACTCACACACACAGAAGACTCATCACCATGAATCCCTCATATTCTAGATTCCCAACGCAACAGTTCCTTCATTCCCACTGACCCCAGTCTCATTGGTCATACCTTGTCTTGCCTACCAGCAAACTTGGGTCTTATGTCCACCTCTGCCACAATGTCCACATGACTGCCTTGCTTCCGTACACATTCTCACATAGTGCCCATTCTGCCCACAATTACCAATCACACGTTGACAGTTATTTGATCCTCTAGCATTCATAACTGTCTGTTGCATTGTGCATTCTCTCATCATATAACCATTCTTACCACAACCACAACAACTAGTCCCAGAGGTTTTACAATCTTTAATCATATTTCCCTTTGAGCCACACCCGAAACATGTGTCTGTTGTCCAATTACACTCTGCTAAACATGTCCTGCTTTCTTGCACTAATGGCACAATACACCATTCACAGCACCCATACCATACTTATGTCTTCCTTCATTCATACCTTTCATCTGTCCAACATTTTTACCCTTATTCTGCTGTCTTACCTGATTCATAACAGGACTTCCATTCATTCTATTCCATGCATTTATTCTACAAAACCCATTCACTTCTTGTTTAGTCCCACCATATTGACCATGGAAGCTGGCCATTACCTCTATCAGGTTGACCTGCAAGGCATCTCGATAACTCTTAAACTGAGGTGGCTGAGGTCCCTTTTAGCTCTTTCTTCCTACATTTACCTGCTTCCATCCTTCAGTCATATCATCCATTTTTCTGTCATACTCATCATACTGTCTATCTTCCACCATCTCAAGCACATCACTGGGTTCCTGGACATGTAGGAATTGCGGGGAATGAGCGCGCCAAAGAGTCCGCGAGGACTCTGCGACCGGACCAGCGTTTCACTCTTCCTCACACCGACTACATGGCAGGAATACGGGCAGCTCTTCGGACTGCTTGGCAAAGAAGATGGGAGACGGTCGAAGGGAACTTAAAGTTGCGTGCCATTGCGCCGCGACTGTTCCCATGGACCTATCCCCCAATGCCGCGGCGGCTTCAGGTTACTTTCTGTCATCTTCGAATCGGACACACTCGTGTGACGCATCGCTACTTGATGGAGCGCTCGCATGCGCCCTATTGCAACGACTGCGTCGTCCCCCAGACTGTTCGGCATATTCTTGTCAAATGTTCCAGTCTGGGTGATCTTCGCGCACGATACCTGTCTCGGTACCGGGATGGGCGGGGTCGCTACCGCCTGTCCCTTGTACTCGGGACGAGTGCGTGCACCATGACTGGTGGACTTATTGACTTTTTGGGGGAGGCCGGCCTTCTCCCCTTTATTTAAGGTTCCTTTTTTTGTTATTGTTTTGTTTGTAGGTTGCACTCTCCTGCACCGGGGTGAGGGGGATCTCCCCCCGCTGCCGGAGATTGCTTCGATTGTTAAGTTTTTCCAATTTATATCATTGTTAAGTTTTCATATTTTTACTTTAAAGTAGCCTAGTTCTAGGCTGTCGTGTTTTTCGGCGACTTATGCCCAAGTGGGTAGTTGCCAGATGGGCTCCATAAAATAATAAAAAAAAAAAAAAATCAAGCACATCATCCCATGTTAATCTCTCACCTACCCATCTCCTTTTCTGTTTTCTCCTCTCATTCACACACCCCCGTAAGGGGCGCAGCGATTTGCCATCCTGGCCGCTGTGCTGACGGGATCCAGCGCTCCATCCGGCCCCAGCTTAGCCTCTCTTCCTTCCTTCAGATAGCCTATATTTCTCCCCTACTTCGCCGCTTTTCAAACAACCTCTCCCAAAGCTTTCTCTGGCCAGCCTCTAATTTCACAGGGTAGATGCTGACCTTCTTCTCAGCCAACCATCCCGGATCGGGGCTGAGGGGGTAGGGGACAATGTTCCCTAACCCCTGAGCTCCGGTCTGGGGTGGTTGGTTTTTAACAACCTGCCTCAACTCCACCCATACCTTCCTCACATCCCTTTTCCTCTCCTCTTCACAATCTATCTTTTTTTACGCCGTGTCCAAGGTGGAGCCGCCATGCTGATGGACTGCCAGGCCACCAGGCGAGAGGGGTGGTCCCAAATGGCGGCACCTGGCTCTGTCGGGCCTGTAAGCACCTCTTGCAGTGGAGGCTACTGCGAGAGGTGATGCGCAATTGCGTCCCGTGATACAAATAGGGTCACCATGCCCAATGATGAAAATAAAAAAAAAACCCAACCCTCAACTTCCCCTGTATCATCAATGGAGCCGCCCTCGGGCAGCTCCACCGAAAAAAATGGAGGTCCCACCCGTCCTGTACTTGCGCAGGAGACCCTCCATATCTCTCTAACCGGAGAGGAGGCTTACTCCTCTCCTTTGCCTACGGGTGTAGGGGACTCCCCCTTCTCTGGAGGTGCTTTCGGCACCTCCCTTTTTCCAGCGGCAGTCCCCTCTGTTCTTTCCAAGGGGACTGCCAAGAAAGCCAGGAGGCAGCCCTTAGCCAGCCGCTCCACATCAAAGTGGCTCGGTAGGGAAAACTCCCTTAGGAGGGAGAGGGAAGCCAGGCCCCTTCAGTCGCTTCCCTCAAAAGACCTGCTGGCAAGAATATTGAACCTTGCCGGGGTCAAGGCCTGTGCCTCCGCACACAAGACTAGTGACGATACTGCCAATGGGACCTGCGATGTCTTGGGGTGGGATGGCCAACTGGAGGCCCCGCCTGAGGTAGACATGGTTCTTGAGGCAACCCAGCCCCAGACGGTAGGGCCTTCCGTGGGGGAGAATCCGGGCTCCGAGCCTGAATCCGCCCCTATGCAAGGTCGTCCTCAAACATCTAGGGTTTACAAGGCAGTACAAGGAGGGGAGGGATCTCCTCCGACCGGTGCCCCTACAACTACCATTACCTTCTCCATTTCAGAGAAGGACATAGCTGACGCCGGTCCATCTGGCCTGGGGGCTCCTTCTGGCAGAGGTGAGAAGCGGGTTCATTCCCCGCCCTCCTCTCCAAAAAAGAAAAAGACTAAAAAGATGAAGAAGACTTGGGGCTCCTCTCCATCCACGGGGGCTACAGGGATGGATGGGTCTGCTGCCACTTTGGCAAGCTACCAAGCCAAGATCGGCACATCTGGCCCCTCTGCCTTCCTGGTTGCGGAGCCCCTGACTAAGACCAAAAGTGCACAGGGCGGAGCCTCGATAACATCGGGGCCCCTGATTCAGAGGTTACCTGGCATTTTTGAGCCCGCTGGCTTTAAACGCTTCCTCGTTATTCGCTCCACTGATGGCACCATGTTGGCCAAGGGCAACATGATCCATCGGAGGAGAGGATTAGCTAGTGCAATTGGTAGAGAGCCGAAGGTGACCTGTTTCTTGGATGAGAGCCTTCTGGCGAATGCCGCGAATCCTGTCGAGGCAGCCAAGATAAGTGCTCTTCAGACATTTCATGGCACCCTGGTGAGTGTGACGCAGCACTCTACCATGAACTTTGTGAAAGGAGTAGTTTATGCGAGGGAACTCGTTGACTACTCCATTGAGGACATCACCCTAGAGCTGGCTCACCATGGGGCGGTCAAGGCCAAACGTGTGATGAGAAAACAGGGAGGGGCCTCAAGACACACCCCTACATTCTTCATCACGTTTGACTGTGACAAGCTCCCTGAGTCGGTGCGTGCTGGCTGGTACCGCTACCGCGTGAAGGCATTCGTGCCACTGCCGCGGCAGTGGCACGAATGCCTTCATGCCGAAGCGGTGCTATTACTGTCACCGCTTCGGCCATATGAATCGATCTTGTAGATGTGCAAAGTCGGGGTCACCTGAAATCTGTGTAAATTGCTCCAAGGCCGCACACGATAACTCTAAATCATGTGTGGCCAAGTGTGTCAATTGCAGAGAGCCGCACCCCACTTCTTCGAAGCAATGTGGTGCATATCTCCTTGAGAAAGAAATCCTGGCCGTTCAGGCCCAGGATCGTATCTCATTGCACGAGGCTAAGGAGGACAGCAACAAAGGAGCTTCGGCTCCTTCGCCTACGCCTAGTGGTGGAGCGAGTGGCTCGGAGACGGTGGTTCCTCGAAAAGAGGCCCCCCCCCCGCCTCTGAAGCCGCAATGCCCGCCTAAGGTTTTGAGGCGGAGGGAGGAAAAGACTCGCATGGCGAGCCCAACCTCCCCCAATAAGTCCTCAAAGGCGACAGCGCTTTGTCCGGCCAACAGCGCCCGGGGTTCTGCCTCCGGGAAGCGTACGGCCATTCCCGTGAGGGTCTTCTGTTCGAGGAGGGCCCCCGCGTCTCCTCCGAGCTAGGCCTGGAGGGCATATTCCTTCAATGGAATGGCCGTGGACTCCGGGCTAACTGGGATAAGCTGCGGAGGCTTGTCCCGTCCCGTTCCCTGTTAGCTATCTTTTTGTAGGAGACCATGCTAGGGCGCGTGACCCCTTCCCGCCGTCTCGCGGTGTAAGGGTCTTGCAACCCCACCACCACGGGATGGCCGGGCTGGGGGATGCACGGTTTACACCCGGCATGATGTCTTCGTTCTTCCTTTCTCTTTAGATACCTCCTTTCAGGCAGTGGCTGTGCAGCTGCACCTGGATAGGAGGTATACTATCATTTCTGCGTACATTCCACCGTCAGCTGACTTCGACAAGGGGGACTTCCGCCACGTCGTGGCACGGTTGCCGAGGCCCTTTCTCTTGCTTGGAGATCTGAACGGCAGGCATCCTCTCTGGGGAGGTTACTCAATAAATCCCAGGGGACAAGTCCTTTCCGATCTGATCGAAGAGCTGGAGATATATGTCCTAAATGTGGAAGAGTTTACGCATCACTGTCCGAGAACCGCTTCATTTTCTTGCCTTGATCTATCTTTGTGCTCTTCGGATGCACAGCCTGATTTTGATTGGGGAGTGGTCAATGACCTCCATGGTAGTGATCACTTTCCCATTTAATTATCATTTTCAGGGCAATTGCCGCCTGAGAGCCCACCTCGGTGGTGCTTGGTGCGGGCGCGGTGGCCTGCATTTCAGGAAATGACTGAATTCTCTATCTCAGTCGAGGAGTTTAGGTCGGTAGATAAGGCCGTTGAGTTCTTCTCCGGCAACTTCATCGCCGCGGGCCTGACTACTGTTCCTAGAACGTCTGGCCGTTTTGTACGCCGACCACTCCCATGGTGGTCGGCGGAGTGTGAGACGGCCCTCAAACAGAAGCGTTATGCCTTCATGCGCTATAATGGCCACCCGAAGATTTCACTGAATTTCGTTGGGCTAGGGCTAGGTTCCGGTATATTTCGAAGCACGCCCGCCGCTCTTCTTGGCGCGCATACATGTCTTCACTTAACGGGAAGACCCCTTTAGCAGAGGTGTGGAAGCGAGTCAAAAGGATTCGGGGCAAGTTCTCGCAGGACCCCCCTCCCATTCTCCAGGAGAATGGGACCGCAATCTCGGACCCCACGTCCGTGGCGGAATCCTTAGCGACCGCTTTTTCCGCATTCTCTAGCCGGGATGCTGCTCCGCCAGCATTCAATGCACGTCGTCATGTCGCGGAAAGCCGCGGGCTGGACTTTACCTTCAGAGGCGGAGAACCCTTCAACGACAAGTTTACTGTGAGTGAGTTGCGCTCCGCTCTCGCTTCGTGCGCGGACACCGCCCATGGTCCGGACGATGTCACGTACGCCATGCTTCGACACCTGGGTGAGCGAGGCATGGTCTTTCTCCTAGATTTGTTCAACAGGATCTGGGTGGAGGGTCTCCTCCCAGATTCCTGGCGGCGAATCGCTACTTTGCTCGCCTTTCGCAAACCGGGGAGAGATCACTCTACTCCGACCTGTTTCCGCCCAATCTCTCTAACCTCTTGTGTGTGCAAGTTGATGGAGAAATTGGTAAATGTTAGATTAGCCTTTTTCCTGGACAGCGGAGGCCATCTTTCTTCTGCACAGTGCGGCTTCCGCAAGTTCCACTCCATGTTGGATGCTCTGCTCCGACTGGAAAATGCCGTCTGCGAGGCTTTCCTTCGTAGACAGCACTACGCCACGGTGTTTTTCGATCTGGAGAAGGCCTATGATACCGCATGGCGATACGGTATCATGCAGACTCTCCACACGATGGAGCAAGGGCACGCCTACCAATGTTTATTTCTGAATTTTTGCGAGATCGTCGATTCCACGTACGGGTGGGGGGAGCCCTCTCCGGCCTAAAGAAGCAGGAAGAGGGTGTCCCGCAGGAAAGTGCCCTCAGTATCACACTCTTTGCCCTGAGCATCAACGGCATCACCTCGGTGCTGCCGAAAGATGTTCTCGCTACGCTCTACGTAGACGACGACCTTTCGATCTCCTTTGGCGCAGCCCAGATGCTAACTCTGGAGCGTCGAGTCCAACAGGCATTGAACCGCGTCTCTCGTTATGCCGAAGCGCACAGGTTTCGGTTTTCTTTGGCCAAGACTAAGGTGGTGCACTTCTGCCACCATCCACGGCTTCACCCCGACCCAGATTTGTTTCTTAATGGGATGTGGTGGAATCGCACCGTTTCCTTGGTCTTATATTCGACCGACGCCTCACCTGGGAGGCTTATATTCGCAGCCTTAGGGTCTCTTGTACCCGCGCCATGGACATTCTCCGTTCCGTGATGTTCAGCGCTTGGGGTGCTGATAGGGCTACTGTCCATCTTTTTTATCGATCCTTTGTTCGTTCGAAGCTCGACTACGGATGCGAGTTTTATGCATCCGCAATCGAGAGCGTTTATTGCTGAAGGTGGATTCGATCCACCACACTGGCCTTCGCCTTGCGATCGGTGCCTTCCGCACCTTCCCCATTGAGAGCCTGTTGGTCGATGCTGGGGAGATGCATCGCTCTGCGCCGCGTGCAATGCATCACTCGCCGGTACGCGCGAGCACAGCGTCTCCCTCAGTCGCCAACAGCTTTCACTACATCCGCAGCTGATCTCGATGGTGCCTATGCCGCCGAGAGACGCCAGTCATACCCTAAGCCCTTTGGGTTTAGGGCCACGAAACTCCTTCGAGAGTTAGATATAGCTCTCGGGCCGGTGGCGCCCCTGGTTCTGCCCAGGACGCCACCCTGGAGGGTACCACATTTGGCTATTTGTCGCCAAGCCTCTGCTCCCAAAGCTTGTACGGCGCCGGGAGTATTGCTTTCAACCTTTCTTGAGCACACCTCGTGTCACGCTGGAACCGTGCCAGTGTATACGGATGGCTCCAAGTCCCAAGAGGGGGTCGGCTTCCACGCCGTATCCCCTCTGTTTGAAGTCAGCGTGGCTCTGCCAGGCGCTGCGTCTGACTTCACGGCCGAGCTGGTGGCAATACACCACTCGGTACGGGAGATTACGCGACGTGCCCGGTTCGGAGACCGGATTGTGATCTATAGCGACTCACAAAGCGCCCTGAGTGCTCTCGGGGCATTGGAATCTCCGCATCCCCTGGTTCGCGATATCCGTGACGCCACGGTTTTGGCGAGCCGGGCAGATGTCGACATTATCTTCTGCTGGGTTCCTGGACATGTAGGAATTGCATGGAATGAGCGCGCTAAAGAGTCCACGAGGACTCTGTGACCGGACCAGCTTTTGCTGTTCCTCACACCAACTACATGGCAGGAATACGGGCAGCTCTTCGGACTGCTTGGCAAAGAAGATGGGAGACGGTCGAAGGGAACTTAAAGTTGCGTGCTATTGTGCTGCGACTGTTCCCATGGACCTATCCTCCAATTCTGCGACGGCTTCAGGTCGCTTTCTGTCGTCTTCGAATCGGACACACCTGTGTGATGGAGCGCATCTTCACGCACGTTACCTGTCCCGGTACCGGGATGGGCGGGGTCGCTACCGCCTATCCCTTGTACTCGGGTCGAGTGTGTGCACCATGACTGGTGGACTGATAGACTTTTGGGGGGAGGCCGGCCTTCTCCCTTGTATTTAACTTAATTTTTGTTATTGTTTTTTTTTTTTTGTAGGCCACAGGCTCCTGCATCGGGGGAGGGGGACCTCTCCTCGACGCCGGAGCTTGCTCCCTGATTGTTATCCCCTTTTTATTGTTGTTTTCTGTTAAAATTTTTATTTTAAAGTAGCCTAGAACTGGGCAGTTTGTTTGCGGCGACTTATGCCCAAGTGGGCAGTCGGCAGATAGCCCCTTGAAAAAAAATAAAATGATGGAGCGCTCGCCTGCGCCCTATTGCGAAGACTGCGTCGTTCCCCAGACTGTTCCGCCTATTCTTGTTGAATGTCCCAGTCTGGGTGATCTTCACGCACGTTACCTGTCCCAGTACTGGGATGGGCGGGGTCGCTACTGCCTGTCCTTTGTACTCGGGATGACTGCGTGCATATTGACTGGTGGACTTGTTGACTTTTTTGGGGGGAGGCTGCGCTTATTTAAGAAGGTTCTATTTTTTTTCTTTGTTTGTTATTGTTTTCTTTGTAGGTTGCACGCTCCTGCACCGGGGTGAGGGAGACCTCCCCCTACTGCCGGATATTGCTTCCTAATTGTTCAGTTTTTCACATTTTTATCATTGTTATGTTTTCCTATTTTTATTTTAAAGTAGCCTAGTTCTAGGCTGTTGTGTTTCCAGGGACTGATGCCCAAGTGGGCAGTTGCCAGATGGGCTCTATAAAAACAAAACAAAACTCATTCACACATTCAGCTACATACTCTGGTACTGTATCTAAAACCTTTGTATCAACGTCTTACACACATTTATATTCTAGTCCCCATACTGCTTTCTTGCCATACTCTAATCTATGTGCATACATGTCTATCTTTTCATTCTTATTCATCTTAGCCTTTCCAAATTCATTGACTTTCCGGTACTTCACTCCATCTTTTATCCATCTCACTTGCTCTTATCATTCATTCCCTCACAACTTCATACATGGGCTCTCCCACTATGGCAATCACATCATAAAATTCCTTCATTCTTCCTTCTAGACATTCTCCCAACTCCTTCACCCAATACTTCTTGTTATTGAGGAACTTCATCCTACAATTACTCTCAAATTCCTGGAAAAACTCTCTTACATCTTTTGTACCATACATATCAAACTTACCCATCCTTGGCATCTTGCAGATGTAAACACTACTCTTGATATTCTTCTCACTTTCACTCACACTTTCATTCCCGCTTCCTGAAGTCATCATCCTCTTCACTAGTAGACTGAGACTCACTACTTTCATTCTTTCTCACTTGTACACCCATTCTTGCCTTCCTTGCTTTCTTATTGTTAACTTTAGTTCAACCTTCATTCTCACTGTCATACACTCTTTCAATCACATTTTCCTCCTGTTCTTTCCTTAAATCCTGTCTCTAACCCTTTCATTTTCTCTCTCATACTCCTCACTCTCTCTCTCAGCAACTCATATTCTTCTCCCTTCTTTCTTAACTCCATCCTCAATCTTATAATCTCCTCTTTCATCTCATGCCTGCTTGCCATTCTCTGTTAGTAGTTTAGTACAAGGAAAATAAAACAATTGTGCTCCTTCTTTGCTACAGCTTCCCAACCTTCGAGTACCTATTCAGGTGACAGATTTATGTTGTGGGATACGATGTACCTTCCACACCTTTGCTAAGGTTGGGCGCTTGAATGATTGGGAAATAAAGTCCACTTCTGGCAGCAAAAGAGACAGATATGCACCTTCTACCTTATCTACTATATTTATTTTCCCCAAGAAAATTTACAATGAAAATAACAATCAATATTTATAAAATAAATTATAAATTGAGATACAAATCGCGACAGCGCTGTCAGACTTATGAGAAGACAAAAATATCTATTAGAGATCTAATGGCCATGTCAGCCTTACAAATGATACTCCAATTTATGGACTGTACAAAAAATTATCCCCTTCTTTAATCGGTAGGAAGGGAGTGGGAAATTGGAGTGTAAGATGTCTTTCTAACAGAATGGAACTGGCTCTGGCGGAACCCAGAGACAGCTGGGAACCAGGCGGAGTCAAATTGACCCAAATGGTAAAAAATACTAGGGGTGCAAGCCAAGAATGGGCTCCAGGGTACTTGAAAAATTAGCCAAGATATTGGAGCAGGGCAGAAAAACGGCTACCAAAGGCTGGGTCAAGATTTCTGAAATAAAGATTGTGACTGCCACAAATTTGCCTAGTGGCAAATTATTGAGCAGAAAAAAATTAAGAGGGCTCCAATTTATCTCTGAGAATTTATAGCATCCAAAATCTTCTAATTCTATTACAAATTATCTCCTGCAATGAGAAAAATTTTAAGCCACATATATAAAAAACAATCTACACTACCAATACCTATCTACCCTAATCTATCCCAACCCCCCCTTCCTAGCAAAATGTACACACTCTCGCGATCACGCTGGTACCGTGCCAGTGTATACGGATGGCTCCAAGTCCCAAGAGGGGGTCGGCTTCCACGCCGTTTCCCCTCTGTTTGAAGTCAGCGGGGCTCTACCAGGCGCTGCGTCTGTCTTCACGGCCGAGCTGGTGGCAATACACCACTCGGTACGGGAGATTACGCGACGTGCCCGGTTCGGAGACCGGATTGTGATCTATAGCGACTCACAAAGCGCCCTGAGTGCTCTCGGGGCATTGGAATCTCCGCATCCCCTGGTTCGCGAAATCCGTGACGCCACGGTTTTGGCGAGCCGGGCAGATGTCGAGATTATCTTCTGCTGGGTTCCTGGACATGTAGGAATTGCGGGGAATGAGCGCGCCGATGAGGGCGCCAAAGAGTCCGCGAGGACTCTGCGCCCGGACCAGCGTTTCGCTCTTCCTCACACCGACTACATGGCAGGAATACGGGCAGTTCTTCGGACTGCTTGGCAAAGAAGATGGGAGACGGTCGAAGGGAACTTAAAGTTGCGCGCCATTGCGCCGCGACTGTTCCCATGGACCTATCCCCCAATGCCGCGGCGGCTTCAGGTTGCTTTCTGTCGTCTCCGAATCGGACACACTGTGACGCATCGCTATCTGGTGGAGCGCTCGCCTGCGCCCTATTGCAACGACTGCGTCGTCCCCCAGACTGTTCGGCACATTCTTGTCGAATGTCCCAGTCTGGGTGATCTTCGCGCACGACACCTGTCCCGGTACCGGGATGGGCGGGGTCGCTACCGCCTGTCCCTTGTACTCGGGACGAGTGCGTGCACTTTGACTGGTGGACTTGCTGACTTTTTGGGGGAGGCCGGCCTTCTCCCTATTATTTAAGCAAGGTTTGTGTTTTGTTTTGTTTTGTTTTTTGTTTGTTTTTTTCCTTTAGTTGCACGCTCCTGCGCCGGGGGGACCTCTCCCCGACGCACCAGCTTGCTTCCTTTCCCCATTTTGGGGTGTTTTGTTTTGTTTTTTTCTTTAATTTTATTTTAAAGTAGCCTAGAACTAGGCCAGTTTTAATACGGCGACTAATGCCCAAGTAGGCAGTCGCCAGATGAGCTCTTAAAAAAACAACAAAAAAACCAAAAAAAACAAAAAACAAAGTGTTTAAAAATCCATAGTGAACAAAATGGGGAGAATGACTTCCAAATCTACTTTCCATTCACACAGCAGCCATCCACCACAGCTTGACTACAGATGCAAGTTTTATGCATCCACAGCAAAGTGTGTATTACAGAAAGTACCGATCATCCCCATTGAGTGCCTACTTGTTGATACTTGGGCGCTGAAGCGTTACAACCGCAATCTGTGTGGAAATTTTTTCACGTACAGTATCTGCGGTAAGTGGAACGCACTTCCAGTGGAAGTTGTCAACAGTGAATCTGTTGACCAGTTTAAGTCAAGACTAGACAAAGTCTTGAAAAGCGGCCATTCAGGGACGCAAAACAATTGAGCAGCCATGTGCCTGTTAGATTGCTAGTCCAAAGGTACCCTCTTTGAATGGACCGTAAGGTCTCCTAGGGTACTTACTTTCCTTGTTACTCCTTGTTCTTTGCTGTGTACAGTGCACTATGCACCTATATGCACAAGCCTGAAGCCTCCGGAAGTCGCCATAGGCTCTGTATCCGCAGTTGATCTTGATGGTGCTTATGCCACTGAGAGACACTAGCCAAACCCTAAGCCCTTTTTGGTTTAGGGCTAGGAAACTCCTTCAAGAGCTCGGTATAGTTCTTGGGCTGATGGCACCTCTGGTTCTGCCCAGCCCACCACCTTTGACTCTTTGTTGCCATGCCTCTGCTTCCAAAGCTTCCACAGCACTGGGAATATTGCGTTCTGCCTTTTTGGAGCACTTTTTGTGTCACGCTGGATCTGTGCCAGTGTATGCGGATGGCTCCAAGTCTCAGAGGGAGGGCGGTTTCCATGCCATATCCTCTCTGTTTGAAGTCAGTGGTCTCTACCAGGCGCTGTGTCTGTCTTCACCGCTGCGCTTTTGGAGGCCGGATTGTGATCTATAGCAATTCACAAAGTGTTTTGAGTGCTCTAGGGGCATTGGAATCTTCACACCTCCTGGTCACCAGTATCTTTGATGACACTAGCGTGAGCCAGTTGGATGTCAATATTATCTTCTGCCTGATTGCTGGACATGCAAGGAATGAGTGTGCCAAAGAGGCTGCCAGGACCTGGCAAGCAGATCAGGATTTGGCTCTTCCTCACACTGATATGACAGGAATCAGTGCAGCCCTCTGGACTGCTTGGCAAAGGATATGGGAGACAGCTGAGGGGAACTTAAAGTTGTGCCTCATTGTGCTGCGACTTCCCATGTACTTACACTCCAATGCCATGAGGACTTCAGATTGCTTTCTGTCGTCTTCAAATTGGTCACACTCACAGGATGCACCTCCATTTGATGAAGTGTTTGCTCGCACCTTAGGGTCGGCACATTCTTGTTGAGTGTCCCAGTCTGGGTGATCTTTATGTGTGCTACCTGTCTGTATCATGACAAGCAGGGTTGCTTACGCTTGCCCCCTTTACTCGGGACAGGTTTGTGTACACCGACTTTTGGACTATTCGACATTTTGGATGAGGTTGCCTCCTCCTCTATTTTATTACTACTTCTTTTTTTGTGTGGGTTGCATGTTCCTGCACTGTGGGGTAGGTGGGCACACTTCATTCTTGCTTTTTTGCTTATTTTGTTTGGGAGTTTGTTTTTTGTGCTTGTTTCTTTTCCTTTCCTTTCCTTTGTTTTTTTTTTTTTTTAAATTTAGCCTAGGATTTGGCTGTAGTGTGATTATGGTGACTTTTACCCTAGGAGGCAGTCGCCAATGGACTTGTAAAAAAAAATGAGTACAGGCCATGCGTCTAGAAAGTAGTACCCTGCCCCAGATGGCAGGATCTTCCAGGGGGTGTCTTCCCTATGTCTACCCATGTGCAATGTCCTCCTGAGGTGGCACATGCCCCCAAGCACTTGCAAGGAAAGAAGGGACCCTCAGTTTGTGCCCCCATCAATCGTGTCTTTCTTCATTTGATGAGGACATGGTTAACACTGGCCCATCCTTCCTTGGCACCTCTTCTGTGGGTGGAGTAAAGAGGGTTCATGTCTGCTCTCTCATAAAAAGGAAGAAAAGGATGATGAAGACCAGGGGTTTTGCTTTCTGGCAGGGTCCCAGGGATTGATGTGTGTCCTGCTGTTTCAGCAGGTAACCAGGCTATGACTGCTGGCACATTCCACCTTGTCACTCGGGTGGGAAGACCCACACTAGAACAAAGACTGTATTTTTCATTTATGGTGAGTGGAGCATCATTAACAATGAGGCCCCTCATTGAGAAGCTGCACAGCATCTTCAAGCATTTCTTGATTGTACTTTCTACTTATGAGAGCATGTTGTCCAAAGGAGGGGGCCTCCTTCATTTTATTTCTCTGGTTTTGGGTGCAGGGGGTTCTGCTTTTTGGCAGGGTCCCAGGGATGGATGTGTGTCCTGCTGTTTCAGCCGGTAACCAGGCTATGACTACTGGCACATTCCACCTTGTCACTCTTGGGTGGGAAGACCCACACTAGAACAAAGACTGTAGTTTTCATTTATGGTGAGTCTCCGGAGCATCATTAACAATGAGGCAGTCGCCAGATAGCCCCTTAAAAAAAAAAAAAATCATTAACAATGGGGCCCCTCATTGAGAATCTGCACAGCATCTTCAAGCATTTCTTGATTGTACTTTCTACTAATGGGAGCATGTTGTCCAAAGGAGGGGGCCTCATTGGTTTTGGGTGCATGCGCTCTCTAGGTAGTGTCGGGCCTCCCACTAAAGCCAGTATATGCTTCCTTATTTTTCATGCTAGCTTTTTATTTGGTTTGTTTAGTTTAGTGTTTTTTTGTGGTATTTAGTGTACCCTAGTAGTAGGCTAAATTGATTAGTAACCTAATCATTTTAGAGAATTTTGTCTGTCTGGTAAGTTCATTAAAATCAAGATACTTAAATAATAAAATTGTGGTTATGCATCCTTTGTTGAATCTTATTGTTTTAAAGGATATAAAATGGTTATAATTTGAAACTACATTTGATTTACATTCTTGGTTTACTATAATGCTACCATTAACTGTTTCAGACCAATAATGTATTTTAGGAAAATTTTTACTGATAAGTATTTAAAATCGCTAAGTCATACAATCATTACTAAGAAATAACTAAATATTAGGTAAGATAGCATATTATTAGTGTTTGGTGAAAGATCTTTGTCTTTACTCATATTGATAATATACTCATTGCAGATAGTTGGATGCAAGGAAACAAGATGTTTGAGGTACTTATAGATCCATTATCGAGTGAGGAGTTCTTCAGGTTGGTTCATGAATTTTAAATGTTTAGTGAAGAAGAGCATTTACAATTTTTTTAATTGAATGTCATTTATTCATTTTATAATGTCAGAATCTTATTTTCTTTGATTTCACCTGTATATTGTTAGAAATGACTAAATGGATACAGGAAAGTGTTCCCATACATTATTCTAAACACAAGTATATTAAGTTTCCAATGATTTGGTTGGGTCGAGTACCCTATTCCTTCACCCTTCATGTCTGTAATAATCCTTTAGCTTATTTTATAGCATTACCTGGCATTGAAAAAGGTCTGTTAGACTCATTATAACATTCTCACCAAAGGACACAATGATAGATAATATGCAGTTAGACACATTTTTATTGTTTAACATATGAATGTGTTAAATTGTAATACTAATCAATGTGGCTACCCTCAGCGGTGAGCACATGCTCCAGGCTAGACCTGAAGGCTGTGCTGACATGGCAGACATGCTGGCCCACATGTCATTGATGGAGGACTTCAGCTCATCGATGTTTGTGTGGTAGACCTTGCAGGCCTCGCCCTCAACATACAACCACACAATGTAGTTGAGGGGATTGAGGTTGGGTGATTTGACCAGAAATTCATGCTCAACCCCAACTACACATGCACTTTCTTGGCCGTGTGGGCTGGGGCATTTTCCTGCTGAAAGACTTGGTGCACCTTCTGTGATCTTTCTCACCCAGAGCAGGGCTTTTGTTGCAAAGATGTTCCTGAAGCCAGCCAAGAACCACATTGGTGGCATCTTTCACCATCTGAAGCCACAATGCTGAGCATCAAATCAGAGGTTGGTGACTTTGTTATGGCTACATAGTGGATCTCAGAAACATCCAGGCCAAAGCTAACCACAAGGTGGTTCTGCTTGTTGATAACTGGTTCAACTGTGAAGGGTTTTCATCAGAATAAAAAGAGAATTTGATTGCCATGACTCTTCAAGTTGTTGAGAAGGTGATAACAGCACTCCCAACATTCTTGCATATGGCCAGTGAGAAGAGACATTTCCATGCACCTCAAGCCATTTCCATGCACCTCAAGCTCTTGTTGCCCTTTCCCTGTATGGCCCTGGATACTATAGCCACCAAGATGTTCTTCACAACTGTAGTCATTTCAAGCTTCAGAGGACTTTGGAAGACCTTTCTCACAGAATGAGGTGGATCTTTGAGATCTTCCCTCTCCTTGAGAAGGAGATGACAAAAACTCCCAACATTCTTGCATATGGCCATTGAGAAGAGACATTTCCACACACCTCAAGCTCTTGTTGCCTGCCTCCTGTATGGCCCTGTACACTGTAGCCACTAAGATGTTCTTCGCGACTGCAGTCATTTTGAGCTTCAGAGGAATTTTGAAGACCTTTCTCACAGAATGAGGTGGATCTTTAAGGTCTTCCCATAATTGAGCATTTTTGCTACTCGGTGGACAGTCATCCAGCCTACATTGATCCAGCTGGTTAGGGTGGACTTGTTGTGGCCCGCATGCAGGATAGCAAAGATCCGGATTCTTCTGACTTCTGTCTCAACACACTTAATGACATGCTGGAAAAGTAGAACTTTAAGTTTATTTGCCAGAACTTTTTCTATCAGACATAAAGCTCTTGAAAGATTAAAAAAAAATCTGAGTGTAACAGAAATTTTGCAAAACTGGTATAAAAAACAGATATTAAGTTTAACATTAACACAAAAATGCACAAGGTACTAGAACTAAAAATATTTAAAAACCAGGCTGATTTTTCCATCATTGGTGAGGCCTTTCTAAACTATTTTGAAGACAGAAAGAAAGATGCATAAACCTTGCATTGCAGACTATATAACAAGAAAAAGAGAAATTAGCTGCGGATGAGCAAATGAGACAAGAAACAGGAGTTTTTTAGAGGTCTGAGAAAGGGACATTAGAAGAACATCAGAATCAAAGAGAGCAGAGGGCGGTACAATGAAGGCAATTCTTTACCTAGAAGACAGTAGGTCCAGGAATTTCTCAGTGTTTTTCATGATGGAGGCCACAGTCTGTTGTCTAAGTCAGCCTCCTCGCCACGAACCTTAGGTGAAGGTTCCTCTGATGCCTCCACGCTTCGGAGGTTGGCAACAACATTCTGCTTCTCTTCCAGGGACAGCTCATCATCAAAAAGTGCAAGACCAACTGTCACTTCTGACAGGTACTACATGTGATGTCCCAACGCTTTCAGCCCCAACTCTCTGATCACATTGTTTGTCTCTTTTGCGAGGGCTTTGTAAAGTCAAGGTCGTTTCTTGGGGCTTTTACTGAACACACAGCTGGAAACCATGCTTGAATGTAGTAGTGTACAATGAGGATGCAGTTCTCTCCCAGCTTTGGAGGAACTATTTCCTTGACTGCGTGTGAAGTGGATGGCCGCTGTTTTGTTTATTCCCCCAATTGAGGCAAAAAGATCCACATTTGAACAGTGTAGATCGCTCTTGCCATCCATCAAGCCCGATTGACTGCTCCAGGCTTGTGGAAAGAGATCTTCTTGCGTCTATGAGGGATTCCACCAAGGAACACAACGGCTAGTTCTAGCAGTTCCCGGTAGTCATTATGTAGGTGGTACTGTCAGAGGTAGCCTTGGCAGAGTTTTATGGGCGTCATCCACCCAGTCCTCTTTGAGCTCTTCGTTTGCTGTCCTGTACTGGTCTTGATCTTGGAAATGGACAAGGCAACGATATCTAGACTTTGAGATGCTTCTGGGATGAGGGTCAAGAAAACAACTTCCAGCAGAATTTCCAGCACATGATGGTGACAGGCCAGATGCAACAGATCTCAACCAAAGATTTGCTGCAGTCAAACTCACACTCCACTCTTGGATCCTGTATTCATCGCCATTGTACTCTTTGTACAGATTTCTTGAGGATATCACAGATCAATGGTCAGACTATTCGCCTTGCAGTACTGATATTGAACTTTGAGTGCCATCTGCTGAACTAAGAATGTCAAATAACGTAGCTGCCATTGTTATCAACGTCCAAAACGAAGAACATCTGGTTAACGTCAAGCAGCATTTTGAGAAGAACTCCATGCTAAAATTTTCTTGGACATTGAGGTTCAAAACATCAATGGCAGCTACATCACTAAAGTACATAGGAAAAGTACAGACATGGGAAGATGCCTCAATGCGGAAAGTGAATGCTCTGAAAGGTATAAAATAAGCTTAATCGGCTCATACATCCACCAAGCTTATAAATGCTGCTCTACGCGTGAACTATTCCACCAAGAGATTGCACGAGTAAAACAAATACTTGTGAATAATGGTTTCTCAAACAGCATGATTGACAAACAACTCCAATCATTTTTAAATAACCATTACAAACATGCGATAAAACTGAAAGTAATCATGGAGAAGTCAACAACATCAAAGTGTATTATAAAACCAGATTTCCACGGCCTATAAAATAGATGAAAAAAACATCAAGGAGATTATTAACTGTAACATCAAGGTTAAAAATCAAATGGATGAAAAACAACATCTGCCTAAACTTCTTGAATCTCAAGTCAACCAATATTGTTTACGAGTTCATTCATCCGCCACGATAAAGACTCTAAGCTTTATAAAACTCAAAATATATTGGCATGACAACCACTACACTTTTGAGATGTATAACCATGCATCTACAAAGCGGAGGGCCTAAGAATCATATGGAGAGTGTCCATAATATTAACCTAACGAGAGATATGCTCGTTGATAACACCATTATTAAAAGAAAAGAGGTTAATAAAGCGAGGTTGGACATCTTTGAAGCCATATTAATAAATGAAGATAAGACGTTCATCAACAGTCAAACTACAAGCTGGAATCGCACATTAAAACTATTTTAAAATTCCACTCACAGGAGTGGCCTATTTTCTCTAACATTACATTTAACCAAGGCGGAATAAATACCCCTTAAAAATCATTTTCTTCCACTCTGTCAGATCCTCACTCCACTCATTACATTGGTAAAGGAGGCAAGAACATTTCAAAACGCTCTAAAGATGATCGAATAAGATTGAAAGCTTAGCAATTTAGTTTGGTATTTACCAAACACATTCATTTAAAAAAGAGATGAATACTGGACAAGTAATCCACCATCTACAAGATGGAATAAAAAAGGTAGTTAGAAGAAGAGAAAGTTGCCAAAGGAAATTAATTAAGGCAAAATAGACAATGGTCTTCAACAAAATTTGCATATATATATACTTTGTGAGTTTTCCATTTCATATATATATATATCTATATATCTATATATCCAACTTCACTGCAGGAAAGAGAAAACCGAATAATTTTTCTTCGGTCTTTGGAAATAGTTATTTCTTACTTCAAAAAAATTTGAGCTGGGGTAGGATTTGAACCGTGTACATTGAGGCAGCGGGCAACCGATTTGATTTCAATTAAACTGCCCTTTAGACCACTAGGCTACGCGGAAGACAAAAATCTTTCCGAATAGGCAAGCTTTTTAAAGCACGCTTCGCATGGTCGAATGAGAAGGAGAAAGAGAACTAATTGACATTATAAAAAAAATTAGATGGGTGAAGAACCGAAAGAAAATCTCTCAATTTCTCATTTTCTATTAAAGTTTTAAATGCTAAACCATACAAAAGGCTTCTTGAAATAAAATAGCAATGTATTAATATTTGATCAATGCTCTTTTAATGAATAATATCTAAAGTTTGCTTCATATTGTAGCCCCTCCCTTTTTTTTCAGAGACTATTGGGAGAAACATGAACTGCTGACCTCAGGTGTACCAGATAAGATTGAAAAAATTAAGGGACTATTTTCATCTGCAGAGATTGAGCAAATTCTCCTAAATGTAAAGTTTTTTTTTCATTGATGTTTTTGTTTGTTTATATTTAAAGTTAAAACTGATATGATTAAACATTTAAAAAGAAAAAGCAAAACCAATCACAATAACTCCTGCAGAAAGTTTGGCAGAAGAGAGACGTGTAAAGGAAGTGTAAATGTGTGAAGGATATATATACTTGGATCTTCTTGCGAGCATGGAATCTTCCTGATGTCAGCTGTAACATCCTGGGCCATGCTACACCTGGAATCTCTTGTCCAGTACACACTAGTAGCACGAAAGTGTGCCATTTCTCTGGATTTTAGGTGTCACAGGGCCTTACCCTTACTATACCATTCACCTTCATGTGGGTTGGTTGAACATAAAGGCTACAAATCATATCTAAGATAATGGTGTAGCATTATGTAATTATTATTTAGCGCAATTAATGTAAGGTTTCTATGCTTTGCAGAACCACTTGGAATTTACAAAGAACATTGACATCACCTCTTACATTGGAGGGCAAAGAAGGACTCATAATCCTGAAGGGAGAGCCCTTCCATCAGCTGTTTGGGATTTCTTTCACAGTGGCTGTTCAGTCAGAATGCTCAACCCTCAAACATACAGCTCATCCATTTGGAAGCTTTTAGTCACTCTCCAAGAGTACTTCAAGTGCTTCTGTGGAGCTAATGTGTGAGTTAGTAGGGAAAATTTTCTTTTTGTTTATAATTTTAAGATATAATTTTGTTTACATCTTTTGTCCATAATACAATGCATTACCATATTACTTAGAAGCCATCATTGCCCTTTGATTGGTTTGAGAGACTCACTTGGCTCATGTTGCTCTAAGGTAACTTGTATATCTGTCTAGCTATCTTTATTTTTCATTATGAGAGGGGAGATGATTAAGGAAGGTTTTCGAACATGCAATACACTATATATACTTAACCCAAAATTTTCTTACATTATTTCGCTGTGGATACCACCAGTCACTAAACACAGCATAGACAACACCAATTCAGATACTGTCCATTCTGCCAAGTTACTCCCCACACAATAACGCATCTAATAGCAACGCATCTAATAGCAGATTTCCCAAACTTGGCACCTCTCAGATGACACCACAACATTTCACATCTCCATCAGTTATGGTCAGATCCAGTCAGTGTGGTATCCTACCTGCGTGGTGCGGGCTTCCTGGAATGACAGGCCCCAGGGAACCACATCATCAACAACAACAACAACAATAATACAATTGTTCAATAAAAAAATGTAAACTAGTACAAAACAACCCTCAACTCCCCCTTCCCCCTCAATTGATTTTCAACATTCTGCAAAAAATAATTACAAAATTTGAAGAGTGACTGCAAAAGAGGTAGGGAGAAAGGGACACTGGGTCTCTTGCCTCATAGTGCAAGAAACATGAAAAACCTTTCACTTTCTTTTGCTAATAGTGCAGGTAGGTCCCAAGACTTATTACAGTGGCTGTATAACAAAAATATTGGTATTCCAAGTCAACCTGCTTCCAAAATAATAATATTTATGCTCTGCAACCAACAGCCTTATGTTGCTTCTTGCTCAGGTCCATCCTTTAGGTTGGCAGCCTCGATAAATTTGACTAGATAGGGTTAGTTAGTTAGTTAGTTAGTCAATGCCAATCCTTCCTTGATCCAGGAGGATCCCTGACTGGATAATAAAATCTACATAAAGGTCAGTCAGTATGACAATTGCTGGCCGGCCTGAGGGCACCAGGAGCCGTTCCTCTTTGGGGAGAGGTGCCAGGAAGTATTATGTTTTTGACACCAAACAGCGTTCATGTGGATCCTTTGTCACCCCGGGGCAGAGGTATGTGGATATATATACCCATCGGCAGGATTCCTTGGATCAGAGTGTGTGTTGTGCTGTGAAGATGGGAGTGGAAAGAAAGCATTGTTGTAATTGTCTATGTGTACGGTGAGAAGTATGAGATCTATCCACCTGAATACAGGGGTGAAAGTGCATCCACCAGTCAGTAGCCAGATCTCTTAAAGTATAAGGTTGCTATTTTCAAACAAATTTTTTTGAGCTGGTTAGAAATGCTAACTGAACCCTGATCTTCCCTGGTGGTAACATGAGCGTTTTCCCCTAGGGGGCTGTAGGAAACGGGCAGTATCATTTTGTGCTTTTGACTTACTGCACCATCTGTTATAATTTTCCACTAGATAGGGTTCTCTCTGAGATCATTCACTTTGTATAACTACAGTTTTTTTCTCAGTTGTGCTCGTGTTACCCCACAGGCTGTGTTGACTTACATCTCGTACGTGGAGGGGCAACACCCCATAAAGGGTGTGGCAATTTGCCTTCCTGGCCGCTTTGCTGACGGGACTCAGTGCCCCATCTGGCCCCAGCTCAGCCTCTTCTTCTTTCTGAAAGGCCTTCATTTTTATCCTACTTCCTCACTCTTCTACCAACCTCTCCCACAACTTTCTCTGGTTGGCCTCTAATTTCACAGGGTAGATGCCAACCAGCTTCCTCTCACCTAACTATCCCGGATTGGGGCTGAGGGGGGAGGAGACAGTGTCTCCTGACCCGTGAGCTACAGGCTGGGGTTGTGGGTTTTTAAGAACCTGCTCCATCCCCACCCAAACCTTCCTCATATCCCCTTTCTTTCTCCTTCCACTATATATCCAATTTATGCCATGCCAAAGGTGAAGCCGCCATTTTGATGGGCTGCCAGGTCACTAGGTGGGAGGAGTGGACTTAAATGGCAGCAGCTAGGCTACTGCGTAGGGTGATGAGCGTTTGCCTCCTGTATTGATATTAGGGTCACTGTGCCTGATGATGAAAGCTATCAAAATAAAAACTATACCTTACCCTAGACCATCAACAGAGCTGCCCTTGGGTAGCTCCACTGAAAAAATGGAAGTCCCACCCCCACTGTGTTTTCACAGGAGACCCTCCTAAGTTCTCTGACCAGAGAGGAGGCTTACTCCTCTCCTATGCCTTCGGATGAAGGGAACTTCCCCTCACCCCCTTCCTTGGACTTGCCCTTGAGCAACTCCCTTTCTCCAGTGGCAGTTCCTACTTTTACTTTCTAAGGGGACTACCAAGAAAACAGGCATGCAGCCCATTAGGGTCACCCCTAAGGGGAGCAAGGGATGGCAGGGCCCATTGTCCCTTCTGCTTGATGTCCTGCGTGCATGCGCAAGTAACTTGGAGGGGTTCAGTTTACCTGCCTCCTTCTACCAAGACAAGAAAAAAGGTTCCTTGAAAGGGATTAGTGATGTCTTGGGGGGAAGGATGGCCACATGCCCCTCCCCCTTGAGATAGATATGGTCCCTGAGGTGACCCAGCCCCAGATGGTATGACCTTCCATGGGGTTGAACATGGGCTCATTGCTAAGCACTGAACCTGAGTCTGCCCCTGTGCAGGGTTCTGCTCAGATGGTTCAGGTCTCCGAGGCCTTACAAGTTGGTGCCCCTGTGGCAGCCAAGACCTTATCCATCTCGAAGAAGGATCTGGCCTTAGGGGCTCCGGCTAGCAGAGGTGAAAATGGGTTCATTCTACGCCCTCCTCTCCTAGAAAGAAAAGAAACTGAAAGAAGACTAAAAAGACTGGCGGGGAAGGGGGCTCTCATTCTGCAGGGGCCACGGAGTTAGACAGGTCTGCTGCCAGTTTAGGTTAGCAACCAAGCCAAGATCGTCACGGCTGGGCCCGTTGCTCCCCCAAGTGGGAGCCCTAGACTAAGACCAAAAGTGTGCGGAGCCTTGATTACATCGGGGCCCCTCATTCAGAGGCTAGCTGGCATTTTCGAGCCCACTGGCTTCAAACACTTCCTTGTTATTCATTCCACTGATGTTAGCATGTTGGCTAAGGGCAGCATGATCCATCTGAGGAGAGCTCTAGCTAGTGTGATTGATAGAGAGCTCTAGCTAGTGTGATTGATAGAGAGCTGAAGGTGACCTGTTTGTCACATGAGAGCCTTTTTGACGAATGCGTCAAATCCCTCCAAGGTAGCCATGATTAGTGAGTACACTTCGGACACTAGATAGCACATCTGTGTGACTCTGCACTCTACCATAAATTTCATGAAAGGATTTGTTTATCCAGGGAACTCGTGGACTACTCCATAGATGACATCACCTTAGAGTTGGCCGACCAGGGGGCGGTTAAAGTCAAATGTGTGATGAGAAAACAGGGAAGAGTCTCGAGACCCACCCCTACACTCTTGTCACGTTCGACTGTGACAAGCTTCCTGAGTCGGTGCATGCTGGTTGGTATCACTACCACATGAAGGTATGCATGCCACTGCCGTGGAGGTGCTACTACTGTCACTGCTTCAGTCATACTAATCACTCTTGTAGACATGCAAAGTTGGGGTTACCCGAAGTCTGTGTAAGTTGCTCCAAGGCTGCACATGATAAGTCCAAATTGTGTGTGGCACAGTGTGTCAATTGCGGGGAGCGGCACCTCGCTTCTTTGAAGCAATGTGGTGCATATCTCCTTGAGAAGGAAATCCTGGCCATTCAGGCCGACAATTTTCTCTCATTTCGCGAGGATAAGGACTTGGTCATGGTACACCCAGAGCTGCCTGGCATGTCATATGCCTCAATGTTAAGAAAGACAACCCTCTCCTCCTGGCCCATCTAAGCCTATGAGCATAGTTGTTTCCACACCCATTCCAAACCCTTCTGCGGCTTCCTTCCCTTTCCCCACCATGACTGTTTCCTGTAAGGCGAAACAGCCGGTCGCATGCATCCACCGAGTCGTTAGACTCACAGGAGACAACACCCTTGAAGATGTTCATAGGCTATCTTCCAGGGTTCTTAAAGCTGCCCCTGAAAGGAGTACAGCACACCCAGTGGTAAGCTGGGTGGCTCGGAGATGCTGGATCCTCCAAAAGAGGGCCCCCCTACCCGCCTAAGGTTTTGAGGCGGAGGGAGGAAAAGAACTGCATGGGAGCCCAACCTCCCCCAATAAATCCTCAAAGGTGACGCCTTCAGCGCATTGTCTGGCCAACTGCACCCAGAGTTTTACCTCTGAGAAGCGTACGGTCATTCCCTTGAAGGTCCTCTCTTCGAAGAGTGACCCTGCATCTCCTCCGAGCTAGGCCTGGAGGGCATATTCCTTCAATAGAATTGCTGCAAACTCCAGGCCAATTGGGAGCTGCTGCAGCGGCTCATCTCCTTCCGTTCCCTGTTAGCTTTTTGAAGGAGACCATGCTGGGTGTGTGTCCCCCTGCCCACCCTCTCATCATATAAGGGTTTTGCAACCTCATCACCACAGAATGGGGGCCAGGCGGGAGGATGTCAGATTTCCACCCAGCAAGATGTCTCAGTTCTCTTCGATTTAGATATCTCCTTTCAAGCAGTTGCTGTGCAGCTGCACCTGGATAGGAGGTATACTGTTATTTTCGCATACACTCCACCATTAGCAAACTTCAATGTAGGTGACTTCCGCCATGTTGTGGCAGGGTTGCCAAGGCCCTTTCTTTTGCTTGGAGATCTGAATGGTAGACACCCCCTTTGGGGAGACTACTCATTTAATTGCAGGGGTCAAGTCCTTGCTGATGTTGCTGCTCAGATTGGGTCAGCGGAACATAAGATGATAGGGCAAGTTGTTCAAATGCTCTTGACTGGAGCGTAAATCCACCCCTAATGACAACTAAGGGAAGGAGTATTCTGAAAGGAAATAGGAAAAGAGATAGAAGAGTGAAAAGGATAAAGACTTGAACGGTTTGGTGTTCAAGGTTATGCAGAACTGAAGGAAATCAGGGAGCGAAGGACAGACATAAGAGAAGGGAACCAAGAAGCAGAAGCAAATTTTACAATTGGAGCAACACCAGAGATTTTTTGGTCTTTAGACAAAATAGACCCAAGACTGGAATTTTGGTCCAAGAATGGAACAATTTCTTTGTGTCCAAGACTGGCACAATTGGGGATTTTTCAGTCCAAGATTAGAATTGAAGGAAATCAGGGAGCGAAGGACAGACATAAGAGAAGGGAACCAAGAGGCAGAAGCAAATTTTACAATTGGAGCAACACCAGAGATTTTTTGGTCTTTAGACAAAATAGACCCAAGACTGGAATTTTGGTCCAAGAATGGAACAATTTCTTTGTGTCCAAGACTGGCACAATTGGGGATTTTTCAGTCCAAGATTAGAATTGGTCAATGATTAAAATCAGTCCAAGATTAGAACCTAAAAAAAATACAGTTTTTCTCAAGATATGAACATGACATATTTTTCCCAAGAAAAATTTTCATAATCAAACATATTAGAAATCTATAAATTAGTAATATAAATTTAAGGCTATAATATAAAGATAATATAATTAAGTTGGCTGTAGGGCCTAATTTACAACTAACAGAAATATTTATGAGGTGAGGAAACCTCTCTCTACACAGAAACAGAGTTCGATTATATAATGTTAGTCTAAAATTCCTATATCTCTACATACTTACCCCTGTTTTGGGGTTCTTTTTACTTCTAAGGAATCGTTTATGGATTAACAATAATAAGCTGTTATATATGAAACATTTATCAACTAATTTAGCAAATCATTCTGAAAATATAGAATTATTTGCTTAAAAATATTTTTAACTTAAATTTTCTTAATTTTTTACATAAAAAGAATTTAAAAGAAAAGGAATAAGGCATTATATAGAAGAAAAGAAGGAAATAGGTGTCATAAATGTCAATGAGCTTACGAATCACTGCCCCAAAACTGCTTCATTTTCCTGCATCATCTATCTTTGTGCTCTCCAAATGCTTACTTTCCCATTCAAATATCATTTCCTGGGCCAGTGCTGCCTAAGAGCCCACCCCGGTGGTGCTTGGTGCAGCGCAGTGGTCTGCATTTCAGGAAATGACTGATTTCTTTATCTCAGTTGAGGAGTTTATGTTGGTAGATGAGGCCGTTGAGTTCTTCTCCAGCCACCTCATCACTGTGGGCCTAACTACTATTCCTATCTCAATTTTGGGGGGATTGTTGATTCCACATACAGGTGGGGGGAAACCCTCTCCTGCCCAATGGAGCAGGAAGAGGGTGTCCCAAAGGGAAGTGTCCTTAGTGTCACACTCTTTGTCCCCAGCATCACCTCGGTGCTGCTGGAAGATGTTCTAGTTACGCTCTATGTGGACGACCTTTTAATCTCTTTTGGCACGGCCAAGATGCCAACTCTGGAACATCGAGTCCAACAGGCATTGAACTGCGTCTCCTGCTATGCTGAAGTGTACAGGCTTCGGTTATCCTTGGCCAAGACTAAGGTGGTGCACTCCTACCGCCATCCAGGGCTCCACCCAGACCCAGACTTGTTTCTAAATGGTGTGTGCTGCAAGTGGTGGACTTGCACTGTTTCCTTGGTCTTGTATTTGGGCTTTGCAGCATCTTTTCTCGGCACTATTCATTCATTGGTCTTGTATTTGACTGAGGCCTCACCTGGGAGGCTCATATTCGCAGCCTTAGGGTCTCACAGATGTCAAGATTATCTTCTGCTGGGTTCCTGGAGATGTATGAATTGTGGGGAATGAGGGCGCCAAAGAGTTTGCGAGGACTGGGTGACCAGACCAGCGTTTCGCTCTTCCTCATACTGATTACAAGGCAGGAATATGGGCAGCTCTCCTGGCTGCTTGGCAAAGAAGATGGTAGACACTTGAGAACCTAAAGTTGCGTGCCCTTGCGCCGCGCCTGTTTTCATGGACTAGCCCCTAATCCTGCGATAGCTTCAGATTGCTTCCTGTCGTCTCTGAATTTGACACACTCCCGGGATTCACCGCTATTTGATGGAGTGCTCGCCTGCACCTTATTCTGACCACTGCATTTTCCCCCAGACTGTTCAGCACATTCTTGTTGAATGTCCCAAGTCTGGGTGATATTCACGCATGCTACCTGTCCTGGTACTGGGATGAGCAGGGTCGCTACCCCTTGTCCCTTGTACCAGGGATGGATTCGTGCACACTGACTTGTGTACTATATGAGTTTTTGGAGAGGTCTGGCCAACCCCCACTTTATTTAACTGTTTTCTTTTTTTGTAGGTCTCACATTCCTGCGCTAGGGGGAGGCCCCGCCCACATGCCGGAGCATGCTGTCTGCTTGTTGCCCTTTTCCTTTTTTTATTGTTATTGTTTTTGTTTTGCATATGGCTATTTTAATGTAGCCTAGTGCTAGGCTGTCGTGAATATGACAACATGCCCAAGTAGTCAGTTGCCAGATGGCCCAAAATAAAGAAAAAAAACTTTAAAAAAATTGGGGAGGAAGGGGTAGATTAGATGACTTTGATCAATGACCACTTCCCATACAAATATTTTTTGCTGGGCCTTTGCTGCCTAAGAAGCCACCTCAGTCGTACTTATCTCAGATGTGGTGGCCTACATTTGAGGAAATGACTGAATTCTGAATCATAGGAAAGGACTTTAGGTCTTGTTCCTCACCAGCCACGTGCCTGAATACTAGTCCTTGAATGTCTGGCTGTTTTAGTTTTTAGTTTATATCCTGCACAGTTTTGGTTTCACAAGTTCAAAACCACATTGGATGCTCTGCTCCAGCTGTAAAATTTTATATGAGCTCTTTCTTTGTGGACAGCATAGTTTTTTAGGTAGGAGAAGTCCTATGATACTGCCTTGTGATACAGTATTATGTAGTTCCTCTTGAGTATAGGGGTGATGGGATGTCTTCTGTTATGTCTGAGTTCCTGCATGATTGTTGATTTTGTGCATGGGTGAAAGAGTTTTCTCTGGTCCCTTATGACAAAAAAGATGGCCTCCCTCAGGAAGTGTCTTCATTGTCTCTCCCTTGCCTGTGAGCATTAATGGTATCGCCTCTCTCCTGCTAGAATATTTTTGTGCTATGCTCTATGTAGGTGAACTTTTGATCTATTGGTGCTGCCCAGATGCCTACCTTGGAGCACCAACTCAAACAAGGTCAACCTCATCTCTAGCCATGCCATTGTACATTGATGGTTCCAAATCCAAATATCAGTTTGACTTCCATGCTTTTCCCACCTGTTTGAAACAGACGGCTCTTGGTGCTGCATCTGTATTTACAGCTGAGTTGTTGTAATGTCCCTCTTGGTACTGAAGATTATGCACTATGGGTGGCTTGGTGACCAATTTATGATTTTAAGTGACTCCTAGAACACACTGACCTGAAAGCAGCTCACTAAATTCCTTTGAAGCATTGGCAGCTTTGCAAGCCCTGGCTAAAATTCATGATCTTACACTTTGTTGTGAGCCAGAGGATGTTTAGATTTTCTTGTGCTGGGTTCTTTGACATATATGAATTGCAGGAAATGATGAAAGTGCCAAACAATCTGCACAGATTGGACCACTAGACGACTGTTTTTCCCTTCTCCACTCGGACCATATGGTAAAGAAGATGTGAGAGTAGACTAGAATTTAAAATTGCTTGCCAATGTGCCATGATTTTTCCTGTTGACCTAACATCTCAATGCCTTGACATTTTCAAGTTATTTTTTATCTCAGAATCTGATATGCAGAATGTTAGCAGGATGGAGTGGTTCCCTGAACCTTTCTGTCAAACTACTCGGTTTCCCAGACAGTAAGGCACAGCTTTCCTAAGCCTAGTGGATATGGCCTTGTTCTTTCAACATCAATCCCAGCTAAAGCGGACACTGTCAGCACACAGCCACTGGATCTAGCACTTATTTTTATTACTAGAACTTTTCATAAATGGCAAAACATTTAAAAACAGCAATGTCATTGACTCAAATGTTTGTGTTTTTTTATTCACTGAAAAAAATGCTGTTTTTTTTTAAACCATGAATCAAAAATATGCCTTATTGTTGAGCTGCACTTATTAATAATTATAGTGATTACATATTTGCTAAGTAAATTTAACATTTTTGTTTAAACTTTTTGAAAAGAGGTAATTACTTTGTTATCAATCTAATATAAATAAATATTTAAAACTATTTTGAGAAATTTGCTTACAACATTATTTGCACACAAACTTCATTTTTCTCTCAAGTAAAAATATCACTTTTTCATAGAAATGAGAAATAAGACTGCTTCTTTTTAATAAGTCTCTTTCAATGGAGATTAAAGCATGTGATAAAAGCCTTTCACTTTTCATTCTATTCCTTATAAAGCTTTACATTCTTTTTATAGCTGAAAATAATCTCTATATAAACTGTTTTAGCTGGATTTGTTCAAATTAATTTCACCCATTTCATAACTTCGGGGGCCATTTTTTAAACATAAAAAGAAGCAAATCTAACACACACATACACACACACACTCACTTAAAAAAAAGACTAAGCAAAAACTAAGCAAAGGAATAATATCTGATATATTTATAATCTGTCAAGCTATTGCTTGCAGCTACATCTACTGCATGTGTGCTGGATATTTTAATATGTTTTCCAAGGTTGAAAGGCTAGGACATTAATTGGTAGAAATTAATTTCACCCATTTCATAGCTTCAGGGGCCATTTTTTAAACATAAAATGGAGCAAATATAACACATACACACTTTAAAAAACACTAAGTAAAAATTAAGCAAAGGAATAATATCTGCTGTATTTATAGTCATCAAGCTATTGCTTGCAGCTAGATCTACTGCATGTGTGTTAGATATTTTAACATGTTTTCCAAGGTTGAAAGGCGAGGATAATTATGCTTGTCCATGATGAAAATAATATTCATTTATAGTCACAAGATATTTTAATCCAAGCATTATCTTCTTTTCTCACTGCATCCTGCCATCTCAGCTTCTGACAACAACCTATTATGATACATAAAGTTGATTGTTAGCAAAAGTCCTGTCCTTTTTTTAAATTTCAAAAATTGAAATTTCAAAATTGTTTGAAAGAAGGGGAAAAAAGATTGTCCAGGTTTTGATTTGTGGTTCAGATTGGTATTTGGGACCATCCATTGGGTTTGAATGTTTACCCTACTTTGGAAAAAAAAGGAAAAAAAAAACCCCCATACAAACCTGCACATAAGCCAAACTAATTGGTAGAAATTACTGCCTTTCTTTCATTTTTCTTACAGTGAATGAAAAATGACCCAGCACCCAACATCCCTTTCTCCCTCCCCCCCTTCCACATTTGTGCATACATCTAGTTAGAGAGTTATGTTTTAGAATGAGGGAAGGTGAAAGAGAGCTATGCATCTCCCAACTTTCTTTGGAGTCATTTAGTAAACATTTTTGGTGGCATTTTCTTTGGTTTCAACTGGTAAACATTGTATGATTACTCTTTTTTTCCTTCATTTGCTCACCTGTTTGAAAGGATTTTGTAAGTACCCCAGCCTTGTTGTTACCCCCATAAACTGTGTATTGAGTAATGCTGTTCATTTCAGGTATTTGACACCACCAGGAACACAAGGCTTTGCCCCCCACTGGGATGACATTGAAGCCTTTGTTATTCAAATTGAAGGCAAGAAACGTTGGAGAGTTTATGAGCCAAAGTAATTTCAGGTTAATATTTTTCAGGGTTTAAGCAGTGTGATTGCTTTTTGAAATGTATGATTCAATGTTTAGTATTGAGTTGTATTGTAATTTTGTTGATGTTATAGTGATTTTTTTCTGTTGCATGATAAAGCATGTTTCTTTATAATCTGTTTTATAGTTCCATTATAGTGGGGAGATTTAATTTACATGTTTTACATTTGTGTGCAATTGACATAATACCCCAAGCAAAAATATAACTTCCCCACATTCATTCAAGAGTTAGGCCTAAAAATATATATCATGTCATCCCATAAGTAATGTGGCATTTATTTTAATGTTTCTCATTATTTTATGGATAAAAATAACGCAGGTTTATTTTTATACTAGCCTATTCTACTAAACTCAACACCTAGGTACCAGTATATCAGCCTAACCCAAAGCTTACATTTCAACATAAATTATCATTTTCTGAGCTATTAATTTTGTATTATTGTTAATTTAATGTGCCTTGCCATTAAATGGGGGATATCATGGAAGTGTCAAGAGAACACATTTGTAACATTATGCTTTGGGAGGTTAGAAAAGTTTGGGCTAAGTATACTGTGAAGGAACAATTAGTGTGAGCCATTGACAAAATAGTTTCAAAATTTTCACTTAGGTTGGGGGGGAAGGATGATAGTCTCAAAGAAGATGAATCCATTCAGGATGGCCAGTGAAATTTGATAAAGTTCTTTGAAAAAATGGGTTTGGAAATTTTATTGGAACTATTGAACAATTGACTGAAAAACTATATTTAACTCATTCCAATGTTTATCATCATTTAAACTAGATAGACAAGGATTTACAATAGAAACAATGGATTCCTTATGATATGCCAGAGGTAGATATACTTGTAACAAAGAATCAACATTTGCTTTTCTGTTATTTCTCAACTAAAACGTATTATTTTGAGTTGGATTGTTACAGGAACCAAAAAGGGAATTATGAGCAATATTAAATGTTCTAGACCATGAATACTCCTGCTAAAACAGGTCTCTCTTCCATTGAAGATTCTCTTGTGCATGTGTGTGATATGAATGACATAATATCTATTTTTAAATTTCTTAACCAAATCAAACTATCCATGCATTTTTTACCTTTTTTTACTATTATTATAACTGCAAATGTAAGAAAGAGATAGTGGGTGACTGCAAGGGCATGGAGATCTGCCTCCAGCAGCATCTTACCTAGGTGTTTTAACAAGATAGCTTCCCATTTTTTCTGTTATAATGGATACACAAATTATAGGTTCATTGTGAACATTGCTCCATCCATCCAAATCTAATCCAACTGTTAGTCTACTTAGAGCATCTTTGGCATTTATCATCTCTTCATCATAAACTGTATCAAATATTGTTGCACCAATTTGTTTCCTAGTTGGTGGCTTATAACCGTCTTAAATTTGCAACAATTTTTTTAATTTGTGGATGATCAACAGATCAGAAACTGCTGTTTGTAGCAAAGATAAATCTTCCACACTGAATGTCTAAAGTTTCTTTTTCAGCAGGATTAGTCTTTAAAATAAATCTGTTCATTTTTTGATTGCTGCTTCTAATCAGTTTTACAGAACTGTCTCTTTCTGCATCAGATACTTTAGAGGGCCTCTTTTGAAGTGGAGATTTGAATACTGGCCATGCCTCCTGTCTAGCAATGTCTGAGTTATCTGAAGTTACAGAACTTGTACTTGCTTCAGATAAACTTTTAGATAAGGGTGTATCAATTTCATATGTTGAAGTAGATGCAACAGTAGAATCATCAGAAATTTGGATAGTTTCTGGTTATGAAAACAAAATTCAATCCATATTAGTGTAATTATAATTTATCTTAAACCCTAACACAGATTAGTAGGAGTTAGAGTTTAAAAATTACTATAAAATATATGTAGATAATGTCACATTTCAATATAAGCCAGTAATAGTCAAGTATAAATTAATTTAATTCAATCTAACATATAGTATACTATAAAATTATGAATTTTATTTTATTCTAATTAGATTGAGGTAGCATTCCATATCTTTTTTCCCTCTTAGCTGCAATGTTGTTAGGATAGCATTTATTGTAATGAACTTTTATTCTAGCTATTTGGCCTTCCATTACTTTATCAGATCCTTTGCATACCCCTTTACTGCCTTTTCTCTCCAGAATTATCTTCTTTTCAAAGTACTGCCAGATGGCATCACTTTTTCTTCCAGTCATTATGTTTTTCTACAGGGTGGGGCAAAGAGGACGGATGCTTTTGAATAATTCATTCAATGCTCTTATCATCCACAGTGCCATGGCTTCACCTGAAAAGAAAAGAAAAAAATTCTAAGACACCACAGGCAGAATGGTACCTCCCAGACATATGTCCCTCCCCCTGGGGCTGAGTAATAGACATTTCAAAAACGTCTGTCCTCTCTTCCATACCCTGTACTACTATTATTAATTTCCACAAAGCTAACTAAAAAAAAAAAGAGTTTATATTGAATATTCACTTTGTATAATATTAGAATCTGTAATATTAAGAAAGAATATTTAAATAACTAAACATTTAATGTCTTTTAATCACAGGTGGGCACCGTTAATCAAAAAGTTAACTTCATTAACCGTAAATCTGTTAACCCCCAAATTAACTTTGATAAAAATGTAACTTAAGTTATCAATAAATCGTTAACGTTAATTTTTATTATAGAAAAAAAACAACAAAAAATCAGTTATAGCTCTAAAGCCACCTAAAAACACCTTTAAAAAGTTCCCAAACTATAAAATCAGCCTTTTTGTTAAGGGTTTTAGAACCCCAAAACTATAGTTTTTTTGTTTTAGATTTTAAAAAAAGGGCTGAGGATTCGTGGAACAATTTAAAAAATAAGCTCATGAGTCTTCAATCAAGTTGCATCCCTCTGAAATGCCTCCGTCGGTCTTCTGTTCAACCAAAGTGGTTTAATCGAGAAATCGGCCAACTGCTTAGGAAGAAAACTGTGTACCGGCAATTGAAGATCTCGGGTGACTTTGACGAATACTGGAAGCTAGCCAGGAGAGTGAAGTCCAGCATAAGAGCGGCTAAGCAGTCTGAGGAACTCCGAGTGGCGAGACTCTGCAAGGAGAATCCCAAGGAGTTCTTCAGCTATGTAAATAGCCGTAAACCAATCCATCGTAGGATTGGGCCCTTAGTGGACGAGGAGGGTGCATTAACTCAGTCAGATGCAGAAAATGCAAACCTGCTCAATGTACTTCTCTTCAGTGTTTACTAAAGAGTGTGGTTCCATCCCCCAGCCCACGGATTCCTACTCGGGGGGGAAAAGCTGGAGCTTATGGACTTCACCGAAGGAGAAATAAAGAAAAAGATCGCTGACCTAAAGACGAATAAGTCCTCCGGACCGGACGGGTTTCTATCCAAGGTGTTGAAGGAAGTGTGCGATGAAGTATCACAACATCAGTGCGCTATCTTTAACATGTCAATCCGGACTGGATGCGTTCCTAGAGACTGGCCTGAGGCGGAGATGACTCCGATCTTCATGAAAGGAGACCCCAGCCATCCGTCAAACTACCGACCCATCAGTTTGACTTCGATAGTCGGTAAACTCATGGAAAGCATGATAGTGGACAAGATGAAGTGTTGATGAAGTATCACAACATCTGTGCGCTATCTTTAACATGTCAATCCGGACTGGATGCGTTCCTAGAGACTGGCCTGAGGCGGAGGTGACTCCGATCTTCATGAAAGGAGACCCCAGCCATCCGTCAAACTACCGACCCATCAGTTTGACTTCGATAGTCGGTAAACTCATGGAAAGCATGATAGTGGACAAGATAACGTCTTATTTAGAGTCAAACCTGCTATGGACTTCACCGAAGGAGAAATAAAGAAAAAGATCGCTGACCTAAAGACGAATAAGTCCTCCGGACCGGACGGGTTTCTATCCAAGGTGTTGAAGGAAGTGTGCGATGAAGTATCACAACATCTGTGCGCTATCTTTAACATGTCAATCCGGACTGGATGCGTTCCTAGAGACTGGCCTGAGGCGGAGGTGACTCCGATCTTCATGAAAGGAGACCCCAGCCATCCGTCAAACTACCGACCCATCAGTTTGACTTCGATAGTCGGTAAACTCATGGAAAGCATGATAGTGGACAAGATAACGTCTTATTTAGAGTCAAACCTGCTACCGAAGAGTTCCCAGCACGGCTTCCGAAGGCAACGGTCATGCCTGACGAACCTTGTGGAATTCTTCCACTTCGTGTTCAGTAAGCATGATCGAGACAAGGCGGTGGATGTTGTGTACCTCGCCTTCCAAAAGGCCTTTGACAAGGTACCACACCGCCGCCTTCTCCGGAAAGTGCGTGTGCAGGGCATAGGCGGCAAGGTAGCAGGTTGGATAGAGAGCTGGCTAAGTGAGAGACGGCAACGTGTAGTGGTGAATGATTGGGCCTCTGAATGGGCGCCCGTATCTAGCGGTGTCCCTCAAGGTTCCGTCCTGGGACCACTACTGTTTATTATCTATGTCAACGACATGGACGGAGACATGGTTGCCAAAATCTCCAAATTTGCCGACGACACCAAGCTTGGTATCAATGTGGCAAAGCAGGGGAACACTGCCAGCCTCCAAGAGGACCTTGAAAGGATTGGGGAGTGGTCGGACACGTGGCAAATGCCTTTCAACGTGAACAAATGCAAAGTAATGCATATCGGCCACCGAAACCCCAAATCTCAGTACTTCCTTAAGTGAACTGCCCTTGAATCTAGTGACACTGAGAAGGACTTGGGTGTTAATATCACTAGCGACCTCAAGTTCTCGAAACAGTGCATCGAGGTAGAGAAGAAAGCCCAAAGGATGTTAGGCTACATAAAGCACCAGTTTGGATACCGTAACAAGGAGATAGTACTTTGTCTGTACAACTCCCTCGTTCGGCCGCACCTGAAGTATGCCGTACAATTTTGGAGTCCTTCGTTTCGAAAGGACATCGCAAGGTTGGAACGCGTACAAGCTAGGAAAACCAAACTGATTCCCTCTATTTGACATAAAAGTTATGAGGATAGACTAAGGGAATTAGATCTGTTCTCGCTGGAAACCCGTAGACTGCGTGGTCAGCTCATCGAAGTTTTCAAAATACTTCGAGGGTTCGACAATGTTGACTACCGGGATATTTTCACACTGAGTGAGAACAGAACACGCAATCACAGCTTCAAACTTGAAATGAAGCATTACAACCGCAATCTGTGTTGAAATTTTTTCACCTACAGTATTTGCGGTAAGTGGAACGCACTTCCAGTGGAAGTTGTCAACAGTGAATCTGTTGACCAGTTCAAGTCAAGACTAGACAAAGTCTTGAAAAGTGGCCATTTAGGGACTCAAAACAATTGAGCAGCCATGTGCCTACCCGATTGCTAGTCCAAAGGTACCCTCTTTGAATGGACCGTAAGGTCTCCTAGGGTACTTTCTTTCCTTGTAACTCCTTGTAACCTTTTTTAAGTTTCCCAAGAAGACAGCATCTGTCAGCAAGTCTTTCGAGTTGGTCTCCAACCAGATCTTGACCAAGTTCTGGGCCTTCTTGTTCTTGAGTGATCTGTGGCTCCTGCTGCTCTCTTTTGGTTGGTTACACCTCTGAAGAAGTCCTCCTCATTGTTGCTGCTCACTTCGTAAGACTGCTGCCTCATGGCCTCCTCATCCTTACCCTCTATGCTTTTCCTCACCTTGGCGACCTTGGTGTTGTCATACTTATCCAACCAGATGAGGCGAAACCTAGGGTGGAAGGCAGCAGCCATTCCTCATCCTCTAGGAGGGTCCTAAACCTTTTTTCGATGTCTGCCAAAAGTGCATTGACCAAGGGGCTGCAGTAGATGAGGCCCTTGGACTTCAAGTCCTTGAGCCTGAGGATTGTTGCAGCAGAGTCCCAAGGTAGGCTTGTTCCTCCCCCTGGATTTTGTCGAGCCCTTTGGCCACGGGTGACATGACTGGAAATAAACCAATGGAGAATTATTAAATTTTAGAAATTCAAAAATATTAATATATATATTTATATATTATAATATATAGTATTATTTTATTATTTATTTATAACCTTGGCATGCTACATCCTGGTCTTGGAAGCTGTTGACTTTCAACTGGGTCATGACTCTGGAGAACAGGCCTATTAGTCTCCAGAATGGTGTTGACCACCGCAGAGTCATAGGTGGAGCTCCACCTTGTTGTTTTGGGGACAACCAGCCTCCTCCTCACCTCAGCATAGATGCTGTCTGCTGCCACAGTGCTGTGATCCTGGTGGTTCCAGAGGGCACATGCCTTGGCAATGGCAACCCTGTAGGGCCTTTTGAACACTGCACTCTGCATTGCAGCATCTACATCTTTGCTGGCCACTAGGTTGAAGGTGTGGGCTGGCAGGTTGATGGGATTGCCAACGACAGCATCAACATCATCAGGCACAGCCAGGGAGACATACTCCAACTCCTGCTCATCCATGGATCCAGCCAACAGGGTAGCCTCAGCAACATCATCAGGGTCAGTGTCCACATTCTGAACCTCTAGCAGGTCTCGCAGTGTGTCATCCTCTGCCCCAAACTGGACAAAAGCCTTTACAAAGTTGCTACCATTGTCTGTGGTAGTCCTGGAATAGAAAGACAGTCTAAGTTTGTTATAAAATTAGTTATTAAATATTACAATTGAATTGAGTTTATAAATAAAAATAAGCTACAACTTATGTGAAAAAAAATTTCTGATATAAATTGTTAATAGAACTAATAATAGTCTAATAAGTAATATTAATCAACTATCTAACCTGGTGACTTTTTTCTCAATGTGGAATTCATAGTAGACATTGACCATGGCTTGTGCAAGCACATCATAGGCATGATGGCCTCTCAGCCTGATGCACACCAGCACTGTTTTCTGCCTCTGCCTGGTGGTGGGGTCCAACCAGTGGACAGTCATTTCCAGGTAGCCTTTCTTCTGGGCAGACCAGCAGTCAGCTGTGGTGGCCACCCACTTAACATTTCCAAGAACTCTGAATTTTAAATATTGGGAATATAAATGAACTCTAAGTATAAAAAAAAGATAAAATTATGTCAATTAGTCAATTACCTGATCAAGTACTGCTTCAAGTCAGTATGCAAATCAACAATTTGCCTGTGCAGTGTCCTCTTCAACATGGAACTCTTGCTGGGGCTCAATGTCTTGATCAGCCTCTCGAATTTGTCAGACTACTACGTGGAGTTGCAGCATGTTGGATACAAACAGGTCCACAATCCTTTAAGCCACAGCAGCCTTGGGTATGCTACTGCCAGTAGCAGCAATGCCAAAGGACTCGGCAATGGTTTGCTGGTGTGCTTTCTTGCCAGAAGGAGGTGAAAACAGACTCAATAATTCCGAATTGCTGCTGCCGCTGTCGGAACCAGAAGAAAACCTCATCTTGGCTTTTCCATGAGATGAACCTGCTTTGGCCTTCTCAAACTGCATGAATTTGGTTGGGTAGGTTCTCTTGATGTGCTGCTTGAGGTTGTTGAGGCTTGTCATGTGCCCCTTGATTGGCACAGTCCTGGGCAGGCACAGCTTGCAGTAAAAAATCAACTTGTCTCCTTGACTTGATCAAGAAGTAGTCGTCCAGATAGGGGTATTTAATTTAACTTTAAAAATTGAAATAGTAACAACTTCTGAAGGCATTGTAACAAAAATAAACAAATTAGGATTCTGCAAGCAAAAAGCAACACATTTTTACAAAGGTAACAATTCTGGCAACCCTGCTAAAGATTAACATCTGTCTTGCACAGTATGCATATGGTTCTTGTTCGGTTGCTGTATGATTTCTATTTAATGTTTAAGCTTAATAGATATAATAAAATCTTCAAAACTTGACAGTTTTATAATAAAAAATGAGAAGCGTTCCCCCCCCTCCCCCCAGCCATGGTTTTAATGTTTTTTCGAAGTGGTTTAAACCAGATAATCCTTATCCTGGAGAAGGAAATCCTGACCATTCAGGCTACCGGATCATCTCATTTCATGAGGCTAAGGACCTGGTCTTGGCTTGGCTCACCCAGTGCTACGTGGGACATCTTATGCCTCACTTTGAAAAAAGGCACCCACTGGGACTTCTAGGCCTATGAGCGCAGTCATTTCTGCACCCATTTGGAACCCTTCCACAGCCCCTACCCCCATGGGCAATCTCCTGGCTGAACTGGTGTCACAAAGGCTTCAGGCTCTGTTTCAGCTACAACCAGGCACCCCCTCATCTTTTCTCAACATGACTGTTTCCTGTAGGTTGAAATGGCTGCATACCTCCACTGAGTCATAAGACACAGGAGCCAACACCCCTGAAGGTGTTCATGAGGCTGTCTTTCAGGGTTTGTAAAACTGGCCCCCGAAAGGAGGGCAGCACCAAAAGAGCTTCTGCTCCTTAGACTAAAATCAAGGCTGTTGTTCTAGGTGGCTCAGAGACAGTTGTTCCTTCAAATCAGTGACCTACCCCAAAGCATCCCCACCCCCCAAAAGTTTTGAGGTGGATGGAGGAAAAGACACTTACAGTGAGCCCAACCTCCCCCTATAAGTCCTTGAAGGCAACAGTGCCATCAGCCGCTTGTTTGGCAGCAATGGCTTGTTTGACCAACAGCACCTGGAGTTTTGCCTCCAGCCAGTACCATGAGGGAGTTTTCTTCAAAGAGGGCCCTGCATCTCTTAGCTAGGCATGGAGGGCATATTCCTTCAATGGAATTGTGGCAGACTTGAGCCAACTGGTAGGAGCTGTGGAGGCTCATCTCCTCTCCTTTCCCATTAGCTATTTTTTATGGCAGGAGACCATGCTGGGTGAGGGATATCTGCCTACACTCCTAGGATATAATGTTTTTGTGAGCCCACCACCATGTGATGGGAACATGGCAGGAGAATGAGAGGTTTAGATCCAACACGATGTTTCTGTTCTCTTTGCTAGAAATATCTCCTTTCAGGCAGTTACAGTGCAGCGAAACCTGCCTAGTAGGTACAGTACTGGGGGAATTATTATGAATTTTTGTAAAATTTGACATTTTTTTTTCTACAAAAAAAGCCAGTGAAACCAATTTCATTGATTGCAAATGAATTTATTTTATGCACCAACACTGAGCAACTGTTTAACTTTTATTTTCAAGAGCCTTTGTTACTTAGTAAGTATAATTGGTAACCCTGAAGGAACAACACTGCATTGGACCATTTCATTGAAGTCACAGCCATTTGTGTGAGTCAGTTGGTATCTTGGCTTTAGAGTGCAAATAGGATGTTTTCTGTTATAGTTTTTTTTGTGTGTTTTAGATAGTTCATTAGTTATTTTAATAGTTTTATTTTGTGTTTCAGGTAGTTTTTAGCTATAAATGAATTAAACAAAAATGGGTAAACAGAGTGATTTGAGTCCTCAAAAAATTGGACAAATAAGCATTTTACTGAAAGAAACTAAATTAAAATCGAGGCTCTTTTGGGGACAACCAAATAGACTAATCCAACACATGAACAAACCTTTAATGATTGTTGAAGCAGTTTAGTTTTTGATTACTTTTGCTGTAAAAAATCTTGTAGCCATGTCGACTATCACAAGGAAATAACATTGGCCCCACACTTTCAAATCCATTGCAATACTTTTGTTAAAACTTGTCATCATAGGTAAACATACAACTGGTCTAGGAACGTCTTTTAAACTTAACACATGTGTCACAAAAGTTTGATAAATCATTAATTTCACGTTCAAGATCAGTATCGTTGCTACTCGCATTTCTTAAAAGTTTTATAAATTTTTTAGCTGTGGGATGTCCAGATTGTTTGGGTAGCTTCAAGGCAACTTTCTTCACATCAGCATCAGTAGAAGCCAACATCACCTCATGAATGTTAGCCTGGTCTAGTCATCTACACATTGGTAGTACATAGTGTCCAGATGAATTAGATCCTAGCTTGACCCATTTGTTGGCAATCTTTACAGTCATTCACAAAATCCAAAACCATGCTCTGCTACCACTGTTGAGTACGACTGGGCGGGCTACTGTGTGCAGGGATGAGCTATTGCATCCCGTAATTAAAAGAGGATCACCATGTCCACTGATGAAGAAGTAAAAAATCTCCCCTTAATTTCCCCAGTTCCATTGTCGGAGCCACCCTCGGGCAGCTCTACAAGAAAAATGGAGGTCTCCTCCCCCCCCCCCTGTGCTTGAGCAGGGGACCCTCCAAACTTCTCTAACTGGAGAAGAGGCTTACTCCTCTCCTACGCCTACGGGTGTAGGGAACTCTCCCTCACCCCCTTCTCTGGAGGTGCTTTTGGGCACCTCGCTTTTACCAGCCGCAGTCCCCCCTTTTCTTTCCAAGGGGACTGCCAAGAAAGCCAGCAGGCAGCCCATAGCCGACCGCTCCCCATTAAAGCGGCTCAGTAGGGCAAACCCCCTTAGGGGGAGAGGGAAGCCAGGCCCCTTCGGTCGTTTCCCTCAAAAGACTTGCTGGCAAGAATACTGAACCTTGCCGGGGGTCAAAGCCTGTGCCTCCATAGAAATGACTAGTGACGCTGCCAACAGGACCTGCGATGTCCTGGGGGGGGGGGGATGGCTAACTGGAGGCCCCCCTGAGATAGACATGGTCCTTGAGGCAACCCAGCCTCAGCCGGTAGGGCCTTCAATGGGAGGGAATCCGGGCTCAGCGCCAAGCACCAAACCCGAATCCGCCCCTATGCAAGGTCCTCCTCAAACGGCTAGGGTTTCCGAGGCAGTACAAGGAGGGGAGGGATCTCCTCTGACCGGTTGCCCTACGACTGCCAGGACCTTCTCCATTTCAGAGAAGGACCTGGCTGAGGCCGGTCCATCTGGCCTGGGGGTCCTTTCGAAGGAGGGAAGAAGCGAGTTCATTCCCCGCCTTCTACTCTTAAAAAGAAAGAAAAAGACTGCGGGGTCTGAGGGACGGATGGTCTGCTGTCAATTCGGTAAGCGACCAAGCAAAGATCGCCCCTGCCTCCCGTGTGCAGAGCCTCTGACTATGACTAAGACCAAAAATGCAAAGGGCGGAGCCTCAATAACATCGGGGCTCCTCATTCAGGGGCTATCTGGCATTTTCAAGCCCGCTTGCTTTAAACGCTTCCTCATTATTTGCTGCACCGATGGCAGCATGTTGGCCAAGGGCAATATGATCCATCAGAGGAGAGCATTAGCTAGTGTAATTGGTAGAGAGCCGAAGGTGACCCATTTCTCGGATGGGACCCTTCTGGCAAATGCGGTGAATCCCTCCGAGGCAGCCAAGATAAGTGCTCTTCGGACACTTCATGGCACCCCAGTGAGTATGATGCCGCACTCTACCATGAACTCCCCAGCTTAGCCTCTCTTCCTTCCCTCAAAATACTTGTTTCCTCTCTTTTCACACAACCTCTCCCACAACTTTCTCTGGTCAGCCTCTAATTTCACAGGGTAGATGCTGACCTTCCTTTCAGCCAACCATCCCGCATCGGGGCTGAGGGGGTGGGGGACAAAGTTCCCTAACCCCTGAGCTCTGGTCTGGGGTGGCTGGTTTTTAACAACCTGCTTCATCCCCACCCATACCTTCCACACATCCCTTTTCCTCTCGTCTTCACAATCTATATTTTTTACGCCGTGTCTAAGGTGGAGCCGCCATGCTGATGGACTGCCAGGCCACCAGGCGGGAGGGGTGGTCCCAAATGGCGGCGCCTGGCTCTGCCGGGCTTGTAAGCACCTCTCGCAGTGCAGGCTACTGCGAGAGGTGTGCGCGATTGCATCCTGTGTTTAAAAAAGGGTCACCATGCCCAATGATGAAGATAAAAAAAAACAAACCCAACCCTCAACTTCCCCTGTTCCATCGACGGAGCCGCCCTCGGGCAGCTCCAGCAAAAAAATGGAGGGCCCCCCCCCCTGTGCTTGCACAGGGGACCCTCCATATTTCTCTAACCGGAGAGGAGGCTTACTCCTCTCCTTCGCCTACGGGTGCAGGGGACTCCCCCTCACCCCCTTCTCTGGAGGTGCTTTCGGGCACCTCCCTTTTCCCAGCGGCAGTCCCCTCTTTTCTTTCCAAGGGGACTGCCAAGAAAGCCAGCAGGCAGCCCTTAGCCAGCTGCTCCCCATCAAAGTGGCTCGGTAGGGCAAACCCCCTTAGGGGGGAGAGGGAAGCCAGGCCCCTTCGGTCGCTTCCCTCAAAAGACCTGGGCAAGAATTTTAAACCTTGCTGGGGTCAAGGCCTGTGCCTCCCCACACAAGACTGGCGACACTGCCAAGGGGACCTGCGATGTCCTGGGAGGGGATGGCCAACTGGAGGCCCCTCCTGTGATATACATGGTCCTTGAGGAGACCCAGCCTCAGACGGTAGGGCCTTCCATGGGGGGGAATTCGGGCTCGGCGCCAAGCACCGAACCCGAATCCGCCCCTATGCAGGGTCCTCCTCAAATGGCTGAGGGCTCCGAGGCAGTAAAAGGAGGGGAGGGATATCCTCCGACAGGTGCCCCAACGACAACCAGGACCTTCTCCATTTCGGAGAGGGACCTGGCTGAGGCCGGTCCATCTGGCCTGGGGGCTTCTGCCGGCGGAGGTGAAAAGCGGGTTCATTCCCCGCCCTCCTCTCCAAATAAGAAAAAGACAAAAAAGACTAAAAAGATGAAAAAGACTCGGGGCTCCTCTCCATCCGCGGGGGCTGCGGGGACGGATGGGTCTGCTACCAGTTTGGTAGGCGACCAAGCCAAGATCGGCACATCCGGCCCCTCTACCCCCTCGTGTGCAGAGCCCCTGACCAAGACTAACACCAAAAGTGCACAGGGCGGAGCCTCGATGACATCGGGGCCCCTCATTCAGAGGTTACCTGGCGTTTTCGAGCCCGCTGGTTTCAAACGCTTCCTCGTTATTCGCTCCACTGATGGCAGCATGTTGTCCAAGGGCAACATGATCCATCAGAGGAGAGGATTAGCTAGTGCAATTGGTAGAGAGCCGAAGGTGACCCGTTTCTCGGACGGGAGCCTTCTGGCGAATGCGGCGAATCCCGCCGAGGCGGCCAAGATAAGTGCTCTTCGGACACTTCATCTCACCCCGGTGAGTGTGACGCCGCACTCTACCATGAACTTTGTGAAAGGAGTAGTTTATGCGAGGGAACTCGTTGACTACTCCATTGAGGACATCACCCTAGAGCTGGCCGACCATGGGGCGGTCAAGGTCGAACGTGTGATGAGAAAACAGGGAGGGGCTTCGAGACCCACCCCTACACTCTTCGTCACGTTCGACTGTCACAAGCTCCCTGAGTCGGTGCATGCTGGTTGGTACCGCTACCGCGTGAAGGCATTCGTGCCACTGCCGCGGCGGTGCTATTACTGTCACCGCTTCGGCCATACGAATCGCTCATGTAGACGTGCAAAGTCGGGGTCACCTGAAGTCTGTGTAAATTGCTCCAAGGTCGCACACGATAAGTCCAAATCGTGTGTGGCCAAGTGTGTAAATTGCGGAGAGCCGCACCCTGCTTCTTCGAAGCAATGTGGTGCATATCTCCTGGAGAAAGAAATCCTGGCCGTTCAGGCCCAGGATAGACTCTCATTCCGCGAGGCTAAGGACTTGGTCCTGGCGCGCCCAGCTCTGCCTGGGACGTCATATGCCTCAGTAGTTCGAAAGACACCATCTGCTCCTGGCCCATCCAGGCCAACGAGCACGGTTTTTTCCGCGCCCATTCGGAGCCCTTCTGTAGGCTCTACCCAACCCGGGCGCTCCCCTGGTAAAGCTGGCGGCAAAAAGGGTTGATACCCAGCCCCGGCTAAAACCAGGGCTCCCCCCTCTTCCCCCAGCGTGACCGTTTCCCGCAAGGCGAAACGGCCACGCGCCTCCACCGAGTCGTTAGACTCACAGGAGGCAACACCCCTGAAGATGGTCGCTAGGCCATCTTCGGGGGTTCATAAATCTGTCCCCCGAAAGGAGGACAGCAACAAAGGAGCTTCGGCTCCTTCGCCCACGCCCCGAGGTGGAGCGAGTGGCTCGGAGACGGTGGTTCCTCGAAAAGAGGGCCCCCCGCCTCCGAAGCCGCAACGCCCGCCTAAGGTTTCGAGGCGGAGGGAGGAAAAGACTTGCATGGCGAGCCCAACCTCCCCCAATAAGTCCTCGAAGGCGACAGCGCCTCCAGCGCTTTGTCCGGCCAACAGCGCCCGGGGTTCTGCCCCCGGGAAGCGTACGGCCATTCCCGTGAGGGTCTTCAGTTCGAGGAGGGCCCCCTCGTCTCCTCCGAGCTAGGCCTGGAGGGCATATTCCTTCAATGGAATTGCCGTGGACTCCGGGCCAACTGGGAGGAGCTGCGGAGGCTCGTCTCGTCCCGTTCCCCATTAGCTGTTTTTCTGCAGGAGACCATGCTAGGCGCGTGCCCCCTGTCCGCCCTCCAGGGGTACAACGGTCTTGCGACCCCACCACCGCGGGATGGCCGGGCTGGGGGATGCGCGGTTTACACCCGGCATGATGTCTCCGTTCTTCCTTTCTCTTTAGATACCTCCTTTCAGGCGGTGGCTGTGCAGCTGCACCTGGATAGGAGGTATACTATCATTTCTGCGTACATTCCACCGTCAGCTGACTTCGACGCCGGGGACTTCCGCCGCGTCGTGGCACGGTTGCCGAGGCCCTATCTCTTGCTTGGAGATCTGAACGGCAGGGTTCCTCTCTGGGGAGATTACTCCATAAATCCCAGGGCACAAGTCCTTGCCGATATGATCGAAGAGCTTGAGATGGGTGTCCTAAACGTGGATGAGTTTACGCATCACTGTCCGAGAACCGCTTCATTTTCTTGCCTTGACCTATCTTTGTGCTCTTCGGATGCACAGCCTGATTTTGATTGGGGGGTGGTCGATGACCTCCATGGTAGTGATCACTTTCCCATTCAAATATCATTTTCAGGGCAACTGCCGCCTGAGAGACCACCTCGGTGGTGCTTGGCGCGGGCGCGGTGGCCTGCATTTCAGGAAATGACAGAATTCTCTATCTCAGTCGAGGAGTTTAGGTCGGTAGATAAGGCCGTTGAGTTCTTCTCCGGCAACCTCATCGCCGTGGGCCTGACTACTATTCCTAGGACGTCTGGCCGTTTTGCATGCCGACCACTCCCATGGTGGTCGGCCGAGTGTGAGACGGCCCTCAAACAGAAGCGTTATGCCTACATGCGCTATAAGCGCCGCCCGAACGATTTCACTGTCGCTGAATTTCGTCGGGCTAGGGCTAGGTTCCGGTATATTTCGAAGCACGCCCGCCGCTCTTCTTGGCGGGCATACGTGTCTTCACTTAACGGGAAGACCCCTTTAGCTGAGGTGTGGAAGCGAGTCAAAAGGATTCGGGGCAAGTTCTCGCAGGACCCCCCTCCCGTTCTCCAGGAGAATGGGACCGCAATCTCGGACCCCGCGTCCGTGGCGGAATCCTTAGCGACCGCTTTTTCCGCATTCTCTAGCCGTGATGCTGCTCCGCCAGCATTCAATGCACGTCGTGATGTCGCGGAACGCCGCTGACTAGACTTTACCTCCAGAGGTGGAGAACCCTTCAACGACAGGTTTACTGTGAGTGAGTTGCGTTCCGCTTTTGCTTCGTGCACGGACAACGCCCATTGTCCGGACGATGTCCCGTACGCCATGCTTCGACACCTGGGTGAGCGAGGCATGGTCTTTCTGTTAGATTTCTTCAACAGGATCTGGGTGGAGGGTCTCCTCCTATATTCCTCGCGAATCGCTACTGTGCTCGCCTTTCGCAAACCGGGGAGAGATCACTCTACTCCGACCGGTTTCCGCCCGATACCTCTAACCTGTTGCGTGTGCAAGTTGATGGAGAAATTGGTAAATATTAGATTAGCCTTTTTCGTGGACAGCGGAGGCCATCTGTCTTCTGCAGAGTGCGGCTTCCGCAAGTTCCACTCCACGGATACTCTTCTCCAACTGGAAAATGCCGTCTGCGAGGCCTTCCTTCGTAGACAGCACTACGCCACGGTGTTTTTCTATCTGGAGAAGTCCTATTATACCGCATGGCGATACGGTACCATGGAGACTCTCCATACGATGCGGGTGAGGGGACGCCTCCCAATGTTTATATCTGAATTTTTGCGAGATCGTCGATTCTGTTCGATCCACCACACCGGCCTTCGCCTTGTGACCGGTGCTTTCCGCACTTTCCCCATTTAGAGCCTGTTGGTCGATTCTGGGGAGATGCCACTCGTTCTACGCCGCGTACAGTGCATCACTCGCCTGTAGGCGCGAGCCCGGCGCCTCCCTCATTCGCCAACGGCTCTCACTGCATCCGTAGTTGATCTCGACGGTGCCTATGACGCCGAGAGACGCCAGTCATACCCTGGGCTTAGGGCCAGAAAACTCTTTTGAGAGATAGGTATAGCTCTCGGGCCTGTGGCACCTCTGGTTCTGCCCAGGACGCCACCCTGGAGGGTACCACATTTGGCTATTTGTCGCCACGCCTCTGCTCCCAAAGCTTGTACAGCGTCGGGAGTATTGCATTCGACCTTTTTGGAGCACACTTCGTATCACGCTGGCACCGGGCCAGTGTATACCGATGGCTCCAAGTCCGGAGAGGGGGTCGGCTTCCACGCCGTATCCCCTCTGTTTGAAGTCAGCGGGGCTCTGCCACGCGCTGCGTCTATCTACACGGCCGAGCTGGTTGCAATGCACCACTCTGTACGGGAGATTACACGACGTGCCCGTTTCGGAGCCCTGAGTGCTCTCGGGGAATTGGAATCTCCGCATCCTCTGGTTCGCGGTATCCGTTACGCCATGGTTTTGGCGAGCCAGAAGGATGTCGAGATTATCTTCTGCTGGGTTCCTGAACATGTAGGAATTGCGGGGAATGAGCGCGCTAAAGAGTTCGCGAGGACTCTGCGACTGGACCAGCGTTTCGCTCTCCCTTACACCGACTACATGGCAGGAATACGGGCAGCTCTTCGGACTGCTTGGCAAAGAAGATGGGAGACGGTCGAAGGGAACTGAAAGTTGCGTGCCATTGCCCCGCGACTGTTCCCATAGACCTATCCCCCAATGCCATGACGTCTTCAGGTCGCTTTCTGTCGTCTCTGAATCGGACACACTCGGGTGACGCATCGCTATTTGATAGAGCGCTCGCCTGCGCCTTATTGTGACCACTGCGTCGTCCCCCAGATTGTTCGGCACATTCTTGTTGAATGTTCCAGTCTGGGCGATCTTTGTGCACATTACCTGTCCCGGTACCGGGATGGGCGGGGTCGCTACCGCCTGCCCCTTGTACTCGGGATGAGTACGTGCTCATTGACTGGTGGACTGATAGACTTTTTGGCGAAGGCCGGCCTTCTCCCTTTTATTTTACTAGGTTTTGTTGGTTTTTTATTGTTGTTTTCTTTGTAGGCCGCACGCTCCTGCACTGGGGGAAGGGGGACCTCCCCCAACGCCGGAGATTGCTTCCTAATTGTTGTTATCTTCCCTTTTTATGATTCTTTTCTCTTCAAATTTTCACTTTAAAGTAGCCTAGAGCTAGGCTGTTTGTTTGCGACGACTTATGCCCAAGTGGGAAGTCGCCAGATAGCCCCCCAAAAAATGAATATCGACTGCAGTGGAACAGGCACTCACACTTGCTGCCTGCACGGCTATGATGTCATGCCATGCTACAAACAATTGTGCAGCATACAACTGCGCACCATTATTACTCCTCCAGATATTAACACACAACCTCCATTGTAGTGATCACTTTCCTATTTAAATATCATTTTCTGGACCAAGGGCGCATTGGTCCTTATTTCAGGAAATGACTGACTTTTCTCCCCCAGTTGAAGAGCTTTGCTTGTTGGATGAGGTCATTAGTCGCCAGATGAGCTCTTAAAAAAAAAATTTAAAAAAATGGATGAGGTCATTGAGTTATTCTATTGCAAGTTCATTGTTGTTGGCCTAACTAGGATTCCTAGAATGTCTTAGCATTTTTCACACCAACCACTTACATGGCAGTGAACCTATATGCACTCTAAGCACCGGCCAAATCATTTCGCTGTCAATGATTTTTGTCAAGTCATGGCTAGGTTCCGGTATGTTTCAAAGCACATCTGCTGCTCCTGGCATGCATATGTGTATTCACATAATGGGAAGAGACATCTTGCGCAGCTGTAGAAACGAGTCAAAAGGATTCAGGACAACTCCTCGCAGGAGCCCCTGCCTCCTATTCTCCAGGAGAATTGGACTGCAATCTCGGACCCTGTATCCATGGCGGAGTCTTTCATGAATGCTTTCTCTGCATTCCCTAGCCAGGATGCTGCTCTGCCAGCATTCAAAAGTATGTTGTGAGGTTGCTGAAGGTTGCCAATTGGACTTTCCCTCCAGAGACAGTGAACTCTTCAATGACAGCCTCCTCCAAAAAGTTGTATAGTCCACAAGTCTGTGTACATGAACCAGTCGTGAGTACAAGAAACAAGCAGTATTGACCCTGCTCATCCTGGTTACAGCTGCAGCCAAATAATAGGCGGTTGTTCATATGGATGACATTACCTGTGGCGAATCATCTGACACAAAGGACATGGATCACCAGCCGCCTCATCATGAATGTTCTCACCATCAAGAAACTATGACTAGTGTAACTTTGACATATCCATGGAAGGTCATGGAATGTGATGTCATCTGCACTACAGCTGGTCATCTTGGTTTATCAGACAATCAAGTTACTGCCAGGATTTTTGCTACCTTAAAAGCTAGAGGGACTGGATCTGGATAACCTTGTCATCTCAACCTCAACAACACATTGCAACAGAATTCTGTCCAGGTATAGTATCAGTGATTCATATGTGCAGGTGTTGTGAAAGCCTTCCTACCATATGCTGCCTTACACTGGGATGGAAAGTAACTCAAACATGTCTTGAGCAGTGAACAGAAACCTGTACTCCATGAAAATGCTGATATTTCAAGATCAACTTGATTATGATGAAACCACTGTATCAAAGCTGGAAAGACTTGACACCTTCCTCACACTGTTCTTACTCCTGTATGGATGATGGCAATGTCTGCTACAAATGCTCCTCTGAATGATTTAAGTCTAATCCATCCAAGGCATGTTGAAGTATTGGAGTACAAGAAAACTGACCCAGAGGTTGCTGATGTAGTAATTAATAAGATGGAAAACCACAAATAGTACCTGAAGTCATGCCATTTTCCCTGTTAACCAGTACTGTAGATTGAGTGACACATTGCTGCCTAGTTACATGCCACAGAGAAGCCAGACTGCTTCAAAACAGGAAAGCCTCTTCCAGAGTGTCACAGCTAAAACTACCCTGGTTGACCTCATTGGGCCAGAATCACAATTTCCTGCTGGACACATTTAAAATTGGATCGGAGTCACTTCTGGAACCTGAAACATCTTTGCTACATAATGCAGCCTATGTTAAGAATCTGCAAGTGGTGAATGACATTACTGAATGTGGTGTCAAGCATAACTTTGTAGATGTCATAACAACAGATGCCAAGCAAAGGGACTATCTCCTTTGAGCTGTGGAGTTTAGTAGATAGACGCTGCTTTGACACCTTCAAGAAACGAACTCAACAACTGAGTAAATGTCATTATGAAATTAATCATCATGTAGTGCCTCGACTTCTTGTTAATCTCAAATTTGTGATATTTCTAAAGTCTTTGTATGTACGAGTATCAATGTGCCATTTCTGGTTCCAAGACTATCATAATAGTATGTTAGAAATAAAGTTAAAAATACTTTAAATTGCTGGCTATTTTGTTACTCTATCTTGTTTAGATAAAAGTTATAGTGCAAAGCATGATTCAACAGGTCCCAGAACTGGTGCTTTTGGGGGATTTCAAGGAAGAAGATTTAAATCTCCTACATCCAGTAATACTTCCCAACATCCTAGGTCAAAATAGTTGTGATTTTCGGCTTTTGGGGATAAAAATATGTACCCCCAAAAGCCGAAAATGTACATGTACAGAATATGTACAGAAACCTATGAAAATAAGAAAAAAGTTGATTTTTTTAACAGGCCTAGTGTTGCATCCTCCCACCTCTAGGGCCCTCAGCAGCCCCTAACTAGATTGAGAGTACCTGGTTTTATTCTTTGTGACAATTCCATTGTTACACTTTTTTTTCACCATTTTGTTTTACAAGCCTCTTTCTCCTATTTTTGCAACTAGCAGTGAATTTTGCATGCTAGTCACCAACCAACTTTTGCCCATTCATCCTTGGTTGGGGCTTGAGGTGTGGGAGGATGGTTCACCACTGCTTTCTGGCTCTGTTTAGGTAGTTTATAACATGCCTGCATTTTTCTCAAATCAAACATAGCTTTTGACTTTAGTGAAATTAAGCCACATTTTGATTGTTAAGATGTCAGATGGATTCAGGATTCAGGTTGCTTTAGTGGCGGATGCCAAATGCTGTAGACCCTTGTGGTTCAGATTCTACATTAAAGTGTAATTCACTCCTGAGAAATATAAAGTCTCACAGACTGTGTAGATTGGCAGTAAAAACTCCTGCTATTTTTTTCTAACCTTCTATGCATCCACCATAGGATGTCGTCCAACCTTGGTGTGTGTGAATTCTGAAGGGTTGTGAGCCCTCATGGCCCCAATGCCTGTAGGAGGATCTGTGGCTATATTTCTTTTATTTTTATTTCATTCACCTTCACTACTTCTTTACAGATCTTTCCTTACCAACTTTCTGCATGATGCAGCCTCATTCCAATTACACTTTAAATTTGAGAGAAACAAAATCTCTTGCTACTTTTTTTTTTTTTTAAATATGATAAAAACCCATTTAATACTTTTGGAAACTTTCATTCATTGATGGGGTTGACACAGTTAAAGTAATATTTTAAAAAAGAATTACTCAAAAGTAGCTGCTCTAATGTTTATTGCTGGTCTCTGTTCCAAATGCATCTTCAGGCAGCTGTCATAATAGGGATTGCTAGAGCAGCCAGGTAAATGCTTCCTATTATCTGTTCCTCAATGACTAAATTGGCATTGATGATGTCAACCACACTTTATTTGTGAGAAAGTAGCGAGGGTGGTGGGGATGATCTGACTTATTGCATGGTTTTGACAGAACTCAGGATCATACATTGCCCCGAGAGTCTAGTGGAAATTCGGATAAAATAAACAAGAAAAAGCTTGTGCTGGATCATGTGATCGTACCTGGGGATGTTCTTTACTTCCCTCGGGGCTTCGTCCATCAAGCCGAAGCCCTTCCTGACTCCCATTCCTTACACATCACAATTTCAACCTACCAGAAGAATTCTTGGGTTGACTTGTTGGAAAAGGTAGGTTTCTTTGTGGTTTGTACTTTTTGCTCTTACCATTCAAAATAATTTCCCCTAACTTGTGTAAAAATCTCTGAAATGGAAAAGTGGTTCTTTTCCTAAGTGATGGGCAAGAGGAGAGGAGGAGGGGCATACTTTGCAATGGACTGGTTTCCATGTCTATGCCTAACTCACTCAATTGAAACATTTGCTCACCTTCCACATCTGAAATTCTGTGCTCTATGCAGTAAGGTAGGTAAATAGATTGCGCCTCCCCACATGTTTGTGACCTCACTGATTCAAAACTCAGATAAGACCTAGATTTGGGTATGGTTACTTGTCAGATAAGACATAGATTTGGGTCAACTCTTCAGAGGCTGTCATTATAAATGTGCTCTCAGAAGTCAGAACATACGAGTCAGAAGCAATGTGCAGTTGTCTTTCATGTTCCCTTGCCCTGATCTCGATGGTGGTTGTCAGTATTAGTAGGATAGGAGTGGTGGCTTTTTTCATGGTTATTGAAGGCAGACCTGATGTTTAGATCATAAGTTATTTCCATTTTTACTTCCTACCTTACCTCACCAATCAGTAATTCGGATTTACACCTAGTCCCACAAGTTTTTGCTAGTGGATAAGGTGTTGGAGTTCCATGTCCAGGTACCCTGAGGTGGGATAGCCTGTTACACTAGGTACCTGGAGGAGCTGCATGTCCTAGCTTGAGTGCAAATTAGGGAAACCCTGTCACTTTGTTTAATTGAACTCTGTGACAAGGCCTGGGGAAGTTGTTTGTGCTCTTCCTCCTCAGTGCCTCGCAGCATTACTTTATTTTCAGTCTACAACTATCCTCTCAACTTCTTGCCTACCTGCACTTGGTATAGGGATGAGCTTTCCTTCCTGGAGTGTGTAAATTATGGAAACCACATCAGAGGGCTGTGGGATGTCAGTGTGCTTCTTCCTTATTCCCTCAGGATTTTTTTCTCCAAGTATCCATTTAACCCTTTGCCTACTTTTAAGGACTTGACCAACTACCTCATGCCATATCAGAAGAGAGGCTTTGGAAGATTGGGTTTGCCCCAATGACCATGTCCCTGCAGCCATTCTTGGGTCCATAAGGTTGTGTTGACTCCAGCAGGCTTTTAACCTCATCTTGTTATGTTGAAACACAGGTTTTTGTTTTCTTTGACCTAGACTAAAATGGTGCATTTCTGTTGCCATCTACCGCTTCACCCATAGCCAGACTTGTTCCTTAATGGAGCCTGTGTATATATGTTGAATAGCATCATTTCCTTATTCTTGTTTTTTGATAGATGCTTCAACTTGGAAGTCCATATTTGCTGACTTAGCATCTCTTGTACCCACACCATTGTTATTTTCCTTGCGTGACATTCAGCAATTGGCATGCCGACAAGGCTACTGTTACATTTTACTGCTACTTTGTTCATTCCAAGACTTGACTATAGATGCAAGTTTTACGCATCTACAGCTGTGCATGAATTGTGGAAGATGGACTTGATCTTCATTTGCTGGCTCCCTGGAGAGAGCCTCCTTGTTGATGTTGGAGAGATTGCACTCGTTTTATGCCTTACACAATGCATTATGCTTTTGTACACATGAGCTCAGCATCCTCCTCAAATGCCAAACTGCTCTCATTTCATCCATGGTTGATCTTGATGGTGCCTATGCTGATGTGAGGCACCAATCATACTCTAACCCTTTTGGGATTAGGTTAAAGCAATTCTGAGAGCTCGATCTAGCTCTCTTGCTTGTTGTGCTACTGGTTCTGCCCAGGATACCCCTCGGAATGAGGCACACCTCTGAACATTTGTTGACACACATCTGCTCACTAAACTTATACTCAGCCTGGAGTATTGCTTGCAAACTTCTTGTATTACATGCTGTATCATGCTGGTGCTATGCTAGTATACATGGTTGGCTTTAAGTCTTAAGGGGGGCGGGGCTGTAGTCAGCTTCCACACTCAGTACAGTAGATTATGACCTGTGCCCGGTTCAAAAACCAAATTGCAATATATACTGACTCACAAAAAAACCCTGCACCTCATTCCAGATATTGATCATCCCATGGCTGCTGCTAGCCAGGAAGATGTCGAGATTGTATTCTGCCATGTTCCTGGACATGTAGGGATTTGGGGAAATAACTACATTGCTGGGACATCAAACAGTCTGCAGTGACTGGTTGACTGAACCAGCATTTACTTTTTCCACACACCTAGGAACAGCCAAAGTTATCTTGTCATTCATGGTGACTCATAAAGTGAGCTATGTGTCACACAGGAGCTATGCTAGTGTACATGGTTAGCTTTAAGTCTTAAGGGGGGGGGGGGCTTGGGTCAACTTCCACACTCAGTATCTCCCCATTTCCTGTTTCACTGTATCCGCTACATTGTGGCTGCTGCAAGTTGTGATGATGTTGAATATGTCTTCTGCTGGTCTTCTGGATATGTAGGGATAGTTGGGAATGACCTATCTAACAAGAGAGACAGGCTATCAGTATTTTTGCTCTACCTCTCTCACTCCATTGCAGGAATCAGGTCATTCCTTTGAGCTGCATGGGAAAGTAGATGGGTGACAAGAATTTAAAATTGTTTACCATTGTGCCCTTAGTATTCCCTTAGACCGATCCTCCATTATCTCAGTATCAAGTCATTTTCTGTGACTTCTGAATTGGACACACTTGATGGATGCATTTGATGATTGAGTGCTAACCTGAAGCTTTTTGCCAAGATTACTTGGTCCCTCAGACTGTCTTGCAATTTTTGGTTGAATGGCTTAGTCTGGGGAAAGGAGCATGAAGTATTTGTCCCAGTACTAGGATCTGCAGGGTTGCTACTTCTTGTCCTCAATGCTTAGCTGAACCCCTGTGCCCCTGACCCAGGTTTAATCGAATTTGGGTGGGCATCCCCATTATATTTGAAACTATATTTTTTTATTGTTGGCTTTAGTCCCTAGGAGAGGTGTCCTAGGGCATCCTGGCATGCTCTTATTGTTTTTTTGTTCTGAAGTATATTTTTAATTAGACTTTTGGGTTGGTAGTCTTACCCTTGTTGGTGGCTGCCAGATGAAATTATAATGGGTTTAAAAGATTTTTAAATTAGATCATAATGTAGATCAAAACATAAATTTATGCCTGACCTATCAGATATTTCCTGGTGTTTTTTTTCTATTCAGTTTCTCTTCTCCAATTATTGATTTCCAGGTGCTTCCAGTTGCTTTGGCCTCAGCTGCTGAGAATGATTTGCAATTCCGAGAAGGTCTTCCTTTGGCATCCTTCGACACCTTCGGAATTGTCAATGCATCAAAGCACAGTCATATGAAGGAGATAATTCATGAGAAGGTGAGTTTTGCCATCTCTAGAAATTAGTCAATTTTGTACTGAAAGAAAGTTTTGTAGCAAAATGCATTGAGGTTTGGACAAAGAAGGGAATAAGAATGTAGGTTTTGCTCCTGTGAAAAAGTATATGTTTAGGGATGCTATTAATGTCAAAGCTGTGAGTGGTATGGATCACATGATGGTTCTGAAGGTTAAATGGTTGGTGTGTGCATGTGAAGGCATCATCAGACCTCAGAAAGGTGTAAAAGGAAATGAGAATCAAAAGCGAGTGTCTTAATTAGTGAATGTGGATGGAAACAATTTTAGAAAGTGCTAGTGGTTAATCTAAAGGCTGTATGGACAATTTGAGAATGATGCTTCATGTGAGAAAGGATAAAGTAAATAATAATTTTATGAGCTATATTTATAATTTCAACATGGTTGTGACAGTTTTATTAGATGGTAATATCAAATAAGAATGGATGGTAATTGCCTTGTGAAGAAAATGCACTAGAGTGCCGACATGTCTTGAAGGGTTTGATGACTGGCTAAAATATGGGTTGGTTATGTGAATGTGTATTTGAGATAGAAAGGGTTGACAGGGCACCATGTTTATGAATGGGGTTAACTTAGCGCTTGGAATGGACCCTGGCTAGATGAGATGCTAGTGTATTGTATAGCACATTATGAAGCAGCAAATTAGAGTAAAACAAAATGTGTGGGCTTGTGCTAGATGGGGCTTAATTTGAGGGACTAATGGCATTGAAACTAACCTCACTATGACATTTTTAATTCCTGAATCCTGCTTTAGTCATGAATTTTCACTGAAAGGCATTTTCTTTTTTCATACAGTCAAACTTTCTAAGAAGAATTGGGGCCGGCCTCTCCTATTTTTTCCAACCCTATAAATTTGCTTTTTTGCTGATTATTTATTATATTCTTTGGCTGTTTATTCCTCTTGATCCTTCTTGTTAGGTGAAGAACCTAGTCACTACAATGATCACCACTGATTCAATCGATGTGGCTATTGACCAGATGGCAAAGGGATTTATCCACGATTCTCTGCCGCCCTTCCTCTCCATAGGTGAGCTAGCCCTTGAGATGGTTTCAAACTTATGCTATTATATTTTGATGTTACCCTTGGTTTAGGCTCTTTTCCTCTTGGCCAGGGCTGGGGGAGAAACCCCATGGTGTGCACGCCCTAAGTGGCACACCTACAACTGGGGGGTGGGAGGCAGGCAAAATGCATGCTCACCTAAAAACAAAGGGATCCAACTTTTACCTTAATAAAATACAACCTTATTAGGAACAATACTTAATAAAATGTAATAAAGAAACAAATAGACAATAGAGTTGTAATAAAAAAAGTGATAAAAAGAAACTAACATGCTATTCAAAGCCATCAAACTCCATGCTTCTCTGATTATAATGGCGGTATATTGATGCTGTTTAGACCCAATCACCCAACCATCTCAGATTGAGGCTGAGGGGGGAGGGGACAATGCCCCCTCACCCCTGAGCTCTGGTTTGAGCTAGTGGGTTTTTAACAACTTGCTTCACCCCCACCCTCACCTTCCTCACATAGCCTATCTCACTCCTTTCACTGTCTTGCAACACTAACTTCAGACAACACACAGAATCTGAATGTACTTACTATATAAACAGTTCAACCACACCACTAAACTATGCATCCCATCATAGGCACCAACCATATTGAATACACACCTACACAAGATATAAACTTGAATATTAGGTTGGCCAGAAAGTCTTGCCTCATTTAGGAAGTGGAAAGAAAACAAGATTTTATGGAGCAACACCAACATTTATTCTTGAAAAATAAAGTCCATTCTCTGCGATCTTCTTCCAGCGATCAACCACATCCAAATCTGTCCCAGATACTAGTCAGCTGGCTTTGAATAAAAGTACTGTAAACAAGCTTCCTTCACTCCATCAAAAGTGTTGAAATGCTGGTCATGGAGGAAGTATGCAATTGAGCGAAATTGGCCATAGTCACTTGGAGCAGCATCAGGACTGAATGGTGGATGTGGAAGAATTTCAACACCGTTTACCTGTTTGAACTTCTCCATAGTCAAACTGGCAGTGTGTGGCCTCGCATTGGCTTGCTGAAACAAAGCCAGAGCTTGATTGATCAAAGCAGGATATGCCTTCTTTAGTTTGTCAAGTCACGGTCTTGCATAACAGTTTAGTGTTGATGGCGCAACCATGTGGAACAAGCTCAAAATGCAGTACTTCTTGGAAATTCCACCAGACAGAGATCATGACCTTGTCAAACCGATTCTGTTGTGGAATAGATGTCTGTTGTTCACCTCACAGAATCCATTTCCTCTGTCGATCATGACTAACCAAGTACACCCACTTCTAATCGGATGCGACAATTCGCCTCCAGAATCGATCATCCATTAGGTTATTGAGTTGGTGAGTTGGCTGGAAATCTCTACTATACTGGCAGCTTGGACTTCGGTGAGGTCATATGGATCTAAATCAGGGCTTCTTGTGTACAAAATCTATTTGATGCAATTGGTTTCGGCACAGTCTGATGGGATAACACTCCACAACTTTTGCAAGATCACAGCTGCTTGCAGAAGGTTCAACTTTCAATGCTGCCACAACCTTTGACAGCAAAGCTGTCAAAGGTTGATGGTCATCCGGAATGTGGTTGATCATCAAGGGTAAGATTCCCTGAGTTAAAACGTCTGTACCACCTCAAGACCTTCACCTGATTGACTGTGCCTTCTCCTTCAGTATTACAAATCTCCTTCACAGCAACTCTTGTAGAAAGTTGTCACTTGTAACATTAGCAAATCAAAACTCTAATTCCACTTTCTTCCAAACTCATTTCCCTCCACATTGATATTGCCTGAACAAAAAACACCATTATGCCACCTCCAAAATGAAACAAAGGTTCTCTCATTTCAAGACTAGCAACACATGATAGGCACACAATTCCTCATCAAAATGCGATCCCCCTCCTATACTCCCTCTTCTACTACTACTACCACCTCCAGTATCCCAAAACCACTACCACCACTGAACCAGAAGACTATAAAATACACATTACACAGCTACCCTACCCACATAGCGCTTAGAAAATACAGCCTCAAAATGCCCTACCAATCTGAAACAATAAAAAATTGAAGAACCATGTAAGACACTACATAAAAAATAGATTAAACACCAACACTTTACCTGACTGCCTCCGTTGCAACCTGAAAACACTTCCCATCTCTCAGAAGCACTTTAAATATAACTTGCCTCCGAGACCCAGTGAAGATCACATTCTCTAGCATCCTTTCTGAGTGCTGCCGGATTTAACTGAACAGAACTCTTGGGGTTGGGGGGGGGGGACAGATTGCTAAATATTTTCACATTTGCTTTACTGATGGTACCTTTGGGACCATCATGCCCTCCCTATCACATTGCCCCTAGAAGTCTCAAACTAAATTGAGACTATCCAGGCTTAATTTCCTCTAAAAAAAATCAATTTTAGCCCCTTTATAGGGGTGGCTGGCAACTAATTTTTCAAGCTAGTTGATGACCATCTTTTGTCCATTCATTCCAGGTTGAGGTTCAGATGGGTTTCAAGGGTTCAGCCTCCCTCTTGGCTCTGGTTGGGGTTGTGATATTTAACATTCCTGTATTCCCCCACCCTTTTCTCCTACTGCTCCTCCTCCCCATCTTTTCTTACACACAACCGGATGCCAGTTGTAGCATTAGCAACCATGCTGTGTCTGATTGTGTGCCCTCCCAGACCAAGACATTTTTCTTTTTTTTACAGATTTCTCCTTCAAAATTTGTCAGATTCTGCCTTGTTATTTCATTAAATTCAAGAGGGGAAAAAGCCCTTCTATTCAGTCTCTGCTCAATTTGTATTATATTATACATTATACCAATGCTGAAATATTTTTCCTATCTTTCCTTAATCTCTCATATATCTTTCATATTTTTTTCCCAAGTAATTTAGGATTTCCACCTATACTTTGGCTCACCATTCTTTTTAACTTTATTTTAGATGAGAAAAAATGTAGCATCTTTAACAAAGGTGCAGAGTGGTCAAATAAGACATTACAACCCCTGCCTAATACAAAATGCTTAACTGTTATGTCATCAATTCGGTTGATGCGACGTGGTTGTATCAGGTGAGCTACTCATTATAAGTTTGTTTCCTGTGAATTGATTTCTGTGTAAGGGGTCGGACACCTGTTTTATTGTTACTGTGGTAAGTAAAACTTGATGGGCATGAATTTTGACTGGGTGAGTATTAGGAGTGCATGATTCAATATACAGCCAGATGGTGAAATTTTGGAAGTATCCTAAATCCAGCCAGATTCATAATAAATCCATCTGGATTGCTAGAAGTTGATAATTTGTTCCAGAAATCCCCAAATGTGCAAGACAAATGCAAAAAACAAAACAAAATTGAAACCCACCAGGCCTTACTGCACTTCCCTCCAAAAGTAGCATGAAACTACAGTTATTAGTAGTACATTGAGTCATGGTATAGATAGAAGTGTTGTTAGGTGTTAGTGTGTTTCGAATTTCTCTGATTTTTTAAAATATTTTTTCTTTTTATTTCAAAGAACTAATTCTGAGGAAGCTTGTGTCCAGAGCAGTTTAGGAACCAGCACTCTTAGAAGGAAATAAGATAGTTCATTGGTTCTAACTGATATTAGTTTATTTAAAAAAATACCCTATCACCTGTTACTAATATATGGTAAATACTTATCATTAAAAAAATTGATACTCCCTTACCCCATATCCCTAATTCCCTATTCTTACAGTAAGTATAGCCTGTCATCTGCTTCTCCCCCGTAAGGGGCGCGGCGATTTGCCATACTGGCCGCCGTGCTGACGGGACTCAGCACCCCGTCCGACCCCAGCTTAGCCTCTTCTCCTTCCTTCAAAACACTTGTTTCCTCGCTTTTCATACAACCTCTCTCACAACTTTCTCTGGTCAGCCTCTAATTTCAAAGGGTAGATGCTGACCTTCTTCTCAAGCCAACCGTCCCGGATCGGGGCTGTGGGGGGAGGGGACAACGTTCCCTAACCCCTGAGCTCCGGTTTGGGATGGGTTTTTTTTTAAAAACCTGCTTCATCCCCACCCATACCTTCCTCACATCCCTTTTCCTCTCTTCTTCAGAATCTATCCTTTTACGCCGTGTTCAAGGTGGAGCCGCCATGCCGATGGACTGCCAGGCCACCAGGCGGGAGGGGTGGTCCCAAAGGGCGGCGCCTGGCTCTGCCAGAGCTGTAAGCACCTCTTGCAGTGCGGGCAACTGTGAGAGGTGGTGAGCTATTGCGTCCCGCAGAAAATTTAGGGTCACCATGCCCAATGATGTTAAAAAAAAATCTCCCTCTAATTCCCCCTTGCTCATCGACGGAGCTGCCCTCGGGCAGCTCCACCGAAAAAATGGAGGTCCTTTCCCCCTGTGCTAAAGCAGGGGACCCTCCATATTTCTTTAACTGGAGAGGAGGCTTACTCCTCTCCTACGCCTAGGGGTGAAGGGGACTCCCCCTCACCCCCTTCTCTGGAGGTGCTTTCGGGCACCTCCCTATTTCCAGCGGCAGTCCCTCCTTTTCTTTCTAAGGGGACTGCCAAGAAAGCCAGCAGGCAGCCCATTGCCGACCGCCCCTCGTGTAGTGCGGCTCGGTAGGGCAAACCCACTTAGGGGGAAGAGGGGAGCCAGGCCCTTTCGGTCGCTTCCCTCAAAAGACCTGCTGGCAAGAATATTAAACCTTGCCGGGGTCAAGGCCTTTGCCTCCCCACAAAAGACTCTTGACGCTGCCAAGGGAACCTGCGATGTCCTGGGAGGGGATGGCCAACTGGAGGCCCCTCCTGTGATAGACATGGTCCTTGAGGAAACACAGCCTCAGACGGTAGGGCCTTCCAGGGGGGGAAATCCGGGCTCGGCGCCAAGCACCGAACCCGAATCCGCCCCTATGCAAGGTCCTCCTCAAACGGCTGAGGGCTCCGAGGCAGTACAAGGAGGGAAGGGATCTCCTCCAACAGGTGCCCCTACGACTACCAGGACCTTCTCCATTTCGGAGAGGGACCTGGCTGAGGCCGGTCCATCTGGCATGGGGGCTTCTGCCGGCGGAGGTGAGAAGCGGGTTCATTCCCCGCCCTCCTCTCCATCCGCGGGGGCTGCTGGGACGGATGGGTCTGCTGCTGCTTTGGTAGGCGACCAAGTCAAAATCGACACATCCGGCCCCTCTACCCCCCCGTGTGTGGAGCCCCTGACTAAGACTAAGACCAAGAGTGCACAGGGCGGAGCCTCGATGACATCGTGGCATCTGATTCAGAGGTTACCTGGCGTTTTTGAGCCCGCTGGCTTCAAACGCTTCCTCGTTATTCGCTCCGCTGATGACACCATGTTGGCCAAGGCAACATGATCCATCAGAGGAGAGGATTAGCTAGTGCAATTGGTAGAGAGCCGAAGGTGATCCGTTTCTCGGACGGGATCCTTCTGGCGAATGCGGTGAATCCCGCCGAGGCGGCCAAGATAAGTGCTCTTCGGACACTTCATCTCACCCCGGTGAGTGTGACGCCGCACTCTACCATGAACTTTGTGAAAGGAGTAGTTTATGCGAGGGAACTCGTTGACTACTCCATTGAGACATCACCCTAGAGCTGGCCGACCATGGGGCGGTCAAGGTCGAACGTGTGATGAGAAAACAGGGAGGGGCCTCGAGACCCACCCCTACACTCTTCGTCACGTTCGACTGTCACAAGCTCCCTGAGTCGGTGCGTGCCAGTTGGTACCGCTACCGCGTGAAGGCATTCGTGCCACTGCCGCGGCGGTGCTATTACTGTCACCGCTTCGGCCATACGAATCGTTCTTGTAGACGTGCAAAGTCGGGGTCACCCGAAGTTTGTTTAAATTGCTCCATGGCCGCACACGATAAGTCCAAATCGTGTGTGGCCAAGTGTGTCAATTGCGGAGAGCCGCACCCCGCTTCTTCGAAGCAATGTGGTGCATATCCTTGAGAAGAAATCCTGGCCGTTCAGGCCCAGGATCGACTCTCATTCCGCGAGGCTAAGGATTTGGTCCTGGCGTGCCCGGCTCTGCCTGGGACTTCATATGCCTCAGTAGTTCGAAAGACACCTTCTGCTCCTGGCCCATCCAGGCCAACGAGCACGGTTGTTTCTGCGCCAATTTGGAGCCCTTCTCTGGGCTCTACTCAACCCGGGCGCTTCCCTGGTAAAGCTGGCGGCAAAAAGGGTTCACACCCAGCCCTGGCTAAAACCAGGGCTCCCCCCTCTTTCCCCAACGTGACCGTTTCCCGTAAGGCGAAATGGCAACGCGCCTCCACCGAGTCGTTAGACTCACAGGAGGCAACACCCCTGAAGATTGTCGCTAGGCCATCTTCCGGGGTTCCTAAAGCTGTTCCCCGAAAGGGGGACATCAACAAATGAGCTTCGGCTCCTAGGTTCCGGTATATTTCGTAGCACGCCCGCCGCTCTTCTTGGCGGGCATACGTGTCTTCACTTAATGGGAAGACCCCTTTAGCTGAGGTGTGGAAGCGAGTCAAAAGGATTCGGGGCAAGTTCTCGCAGGACCCCCCTCCCGTTCTCCAGGAGAATGGGACCGCAATCTCGGACCCCGCGTCCGTGGCGGAATCCTTAGCGACCGCTTTTTCCGCATTCTCTAGCCGTGATGCTGCTCCGCCAGCATTCAATGCACGTCGTGATGTCGCGGAAGGCCTCCGGCTGGACTTTACCTCCAGAGGCGGAGAACCCTTCAACAAGTTTACTGTAAGTGAGTTGCGCTCCGCTCTCGCTTCGTACGCGGACACCGCCCATGGTTCGGACGATGTCCCGTACGCCATGCTTCGACACCTGGGTGAGCGAGGCATGGCCTTTCTGTTAGATTTGTTCAACAGGATCTGGGTGGAGGGTCTTCTCCCAGACTCCTGGCGAATCGCTACTGTGCTCGCCTTTCACAAACCGGGGAGAGATCACTCTACTCCGACTGGTTTCCGCCCAATCTCTCTAACCTCTTGCGTGTGCAAGTTGATGGAGAAATTGGTAAATGTTAGATTAGCCTTTTTCCTGGACAGCGGAGGCCATCTGTCATCTGCACAGTGCGGCTTCCGCAAGTTCCACTCGACGTCGGATGCTCTGCTCCGACTGGAAAATGACGTCTGCGAGGCTTTGCTTCGTAGACAGCACTACGCCACGGTGTTTTTCCATCTGGAGAAGGCCTATGATACCGCATGGCGACACGGTATCATGGAGACTCTCCCTACGATGGGGGCGAGGGGACGCCTCCCAATGTTTATATCTGAATTTTTGCGAGATCGTCGATTCCGCGTACGGGTGGTGGGGAGCTCTCTCCGGCCCAATGGAGCAGCAAGAGGGTGTCCCGCAGGGAAGTGTCCTCAGTGTCACACTCTTTGCCCTGAGCATCAACGGCATCACCTCGGTGCTGCCGAAAGATGTCCTCGCTACACTCTACGTGGACGACCTTTCGATCTCTTTTGGCGCGGCCCAGATGGCAACTCTGGAGCGTCGACTCAAACAGGCATTGAACCGCGTCTCTCGCTATGCCGAAGCGCACAGGTTTCGGTTTTCTTTGGCCAAGACTAAGGTGGTGCACTTTTGCCGCCATCCACGGCTCCACCCCGACCCAGATTTGTTTCTTAATGGGGTGCGCCTGGATGTGGTGGAATCGCACCGTTTCCTTGGTCTTGTATTCGACCGACGCCTCACCTGGGAGGCTCATATTCGCAGCCTTAGTGTCTCTTGTACCCGTGCCATGGATATTCTCCGTTCCGTGACGTTCAGCGCTTGGGGTGCTGATAGGGCTACTGCCCTACTTTTTTATCGATCCTTTGTTCGTTCGAAGCTCGACTACGCATGCGAGTTTTATGCATCCGCAGCCGAGCGTTTATTGCGGAAGGTGGACTCGATTCACCACACCGGCCTCCGCCTTGCGACCGGTGCCTTCTGCACTTCCCCCATTGAGAGCCTGTTGGTCGATGCTGGGGAGATGCCACTCGCCTGTACGCGTGAGCCCGGCGTCTCCCTCAGTCGCCAACAGCTTTCACTGCATCCGCAGCTGATCTCGACGGTGCCTATGCCGCCGAGAGACGCCAGTCATACCCTAAGCCCTTTGGGTTAGGGCCCGGAAACTCCTTTGAAAGCTAGATATAGCTCTCGGGCCGGTGGCGCCCCTGGTTCTGCCCAGGACGCCACCCTGGAGGGTACGAAATTTGGCTATTTGTAGCTACGCCTCTGCTCCCAAAGCTTGTACGGCGCCGGGAGTATTGCGTTCGACCTTTTCGGAGCACACCTCGTGTCACGCTGTAACCGTGCCAGTGTATACGGATGGCTCCAAGTTCCAAGAGGGGGTCGGCTTCCACGCCGTATCCACTCTGTTTGAAGTCAGTGGGGCTCTGCATCTGTCTTCATGGCCGAGCTGGTGGCAATACACCACTCGGTACGGGAGATTACGCGACGTGCCCGGTTCGGAGACCGGATTGTGATTTATAGCGACTCACAAAGCGCCCTGAGTGCTCTCGAGGCATTGGAATCTCCGCATTCCCTGGTTCGCGATATCCGTGACGCCACGGTCTTGGCGAGCCGGGCAGATGTCGAGATTATCTTCTGCTGGGTTCCTGGACATGTAGGAATTGCGGGGAATGAGGGCGCCAAGGACTCTGCGACCGGACCAGCGTTTCGATCTTCCTCACACCGACTACATGGCAGGAATACGGGCAGCTCTTCGGACTGCTTGGCAAAGAAGATGGGAGACGGTGGAAGGGAACTTAAAGTTGCGTGCCATTGCGCCGCGACTGTACCCATAGACCTATCCCCCAATGCCACGACGGTTTCAAATCGCTTTCTGTCGTCTCTGAATCGGACACACTCGTGTGACGCATGGCTATTTGATGGAGCGCTCGCCTGCGCCCTATTGCGACAACTGCGTCGTCCCCCAGACTGTTCTGCACATTCTTGTCAAATGTCCCAGTCTGGGTGATCTTCGCGCACGTTACCTGTCCCGGTACCGGGATGGGCAGGGTCGCTACCGCCTGTCCCTTGTACTCGGGACGAGTGCGTGCACATTGACTGGTGGACTTGTTGACTTCTTGGGGTAGGCTGGCCTTCTCCCTATTATTTAAGCAGGGTTTGTTTTTGTTTTGTTTTTAATTTGTATTTTTTTCCCTTTAGGTTGCACGCTCCTGCGCCGGGGGGGACCTTCCCCCGACGCACCAGCTTGCTTCCTTTTACCCTTTTTGGGGTGTTTTTTTTTTTGTCTCTTTAATTTTATTTTAAAGTACCCTAGAACTAGGCCAGTTTTAATATGGCGACTAATGCCCAAGTAGGCCGTCGCCAGATGATCTCTTAAAAAAAAAAAAAATCATCTGCTTCTCTTTTGTGTTATTCCACTTTTAAAATTGTTTTTCTGTTAATTTCATATAATTAATATTTAAATATATATGCAAGTTGGTAATGCATTTACTGCTCTGAGGTCATCTAAAAGGGCTAGTTGAGAAAGCATAGTGGCAAATCCAAAAACATGTTTTTATCATGTGGAGCTTATTTTTCTTGCATATATCTTTGTAGACAACCCATATTCATTTCAAATAATGTAACATATCCTAAGATTATTAGTTGACATAATTATTTTACCAAGACATTTTACTTAAAAGTAACATAATTAAATTGAATGTTACAAGGCCACAACTGGACATGACCTCCTGAGGTGGAGAACCTTTTAATGACAGGTTTACATTGTGTGAGTTGCGATCCACTCGCTTCGTGCATGGACACTTGCCCTGGTCTGGACGATGTCCTGTATCCCATGCTTCAACATTTACGTGAGCGAGGTATAGGTATAGCCTTTCTCTTGGATTTGTTCAACAGGCTCTAGAGAAAGGGCATCCTCCCAGCCTGCTGGCAAATGGCTACTGTGTTCCTTACGCAAACAAGGTAGAGAACAATCTACCCTGGCCAGATTCCGCCCAATCTCTCTAACCTCCATTGTGTGTGCAAGTTGATGGAGAAATTGCTAAATGTTAGATTAGTTTTTTTTCTGGACAGTGTAGGCCACCTTTCTTCAGCAGTGTGGCTTCCGTAAGTTCCTCTCCACGTTGGATGCTCTGCTCCGACTGTAAAATGCTGTATGTGAGGCCTATCCTTCATAGACAGCACTACACCACAGTGTTTTTCCGATGAGGCTGATCTACCCGGTGCCTATGCCGCCGAGAGCCGCCAGTCATACCCTAAGCCCTTCGGGTTTAGGGCCACGAAACTCCTTCGAGAGCTAGGTATAGCTCTCGGCCCGTTGGCGTCCCTGGTTCTGCCCAGGACGCCACCCTGGAGGGTACCACCTTTGACTATTTGTCGCCACACCACTGCTTCCAAAGCTCGTACAGCGCCGGGAGTATTACGTTTGGCCTTTTTAGAGCTCACTCCGTGTCAGGCTGGAACCGCGGCAGTGTATATGGATGGCTCCAAGTCCCAAGAGGGGGTCTGTTTCCAAGCCGTATCCCCTCTGTTTGAAGTCAGCGGGGCTCTGCCATACGCTGCGTCCGTCTTCACGGCCGAGCTGGTTCCAATGCACCACTCGGTACGGGAGCTAACTACGCTCTTGGCTTGTGATTTATAGATACTCACAAATCGGGGCATTGGAATTTCCGCATCACCTGGTTCACGATATCCTTGACTCCACGGTTTTTGCGACCCGAGCGGATGTCGAGATTATGTTCTGCTGGTTTCATGGACATGTAGGAGTTACGGGGAATGAGGGCGCCAAAGAGTCTACGAGCAGTGGGCGACCAGACCAGCGTTTCGCTCTTCCTCACACCGATTATATGGTAGGAAAGCGGGCTGCTAGGCAAAGGAGAATGGAGAGGTTTGAGGGGGAACTTAAAGTTGCGTGCCATTGCGCCGCGACTGTTCCCATGGACCTTCCCCCCAATGCCTCTATGGCTTCAGGTTGCTTTCTGTGGTCTCTGAATTGGACACACTCGCGGGACGCACCGCCATTTGATGGAGCGCTCGACTGCGTTGTCCCACAAACTCTTGGGTACATTCTTGTTGAATGCCCCACCCAGTCTGGGTGATCTTCGCGCACATTAACCCGGGACGAGCGAGATCGCTCCCGCTTCTCCCTTGTACTCGGGGCTGGTTCGTGGACACAGACTTGCGGATTATGCGACTTTTTGGAGGAGGCTGGCCTCCTCCTTGCCGGGGGAGGCGGGCCTTTCCCCTACGCCTGAGTCCCCTTCCTTCTTTTGCCTTTTTGCTTTTGTTTTTTTGTTGTTTTTTATAACCTTTAGACCTGTTCAAAATGTCACATGTTGCAAACACTTTTGGCCACATGTAGTTTTTGTTCCACTAAAAAGGTGAAAGATTCGTGCCAAATGTTATTGTAATCGGACATTGCATAGGGGTCCCCCACGAAGCAACAAATTTTCAAAAACAAACAAAAAAGGAAACAAAAAGTTCGCAAATATGAAAAAGAAAGTTCTAATATATTTCCTTTCGCACGCAGAGAAGTACAAATAGAATGACATCACTAAGAACTGAAACAAGACAAAAAAAAACAGTTCCGAAAGGACCTCCTTGCTTTATTCCGAGTCCGATCGCTTAGGCTTTAGTAGGGCTGCTTTGGAGGTCGTGGTGCACTCCTTCCTGTCTTGGCCACCACCTTCAGAAGGAACTGCTTCTGAGCTTCTTCTCTGGTCATGGCCGCTTTGAAGGTGGTCATCCGGGCCACTCCCTGTTCGGCAACGTCGTTGACCACCTGGTCAATCGCCCTCTTCATCTTGCAGAAGAGAGGATCCCCCTCCCAACTGGCGGGACTCTTAGCCAAGAGTGTGGCCAGTTCCTCTCCTTGTCCTGAGAGTAGGAGATCCAGCTCCTTTTTCGACCGAGAACGAAAGAAGCCTGAAAGAGACTTGTTGGGATTGAAGCCTTTTCCGTCCAGACGTTTCAGTCTCTTCCCCTCCCTCTTCATGTTCTGGACCATGAAGGCCTTCTCTTCCTTTGTAACCCTTTCGTTGAAGAGAGAGGGGCACCAAGTCTTCTGACACGTACCAGAGATGGCACTTGAATGCCTTTAGGGCCACTTTATCAACGCGCTTATTGAGGATTCCTCTACAAAGTTCTCTCATGAAGAGGAGATCGTTGTAGGAAGCATGAGAAGGAACCATGGCCTCGTTCCACGGAATGGCGTAAAGGAGGGCTACGAAGAGGGACACGTGTTCCATGGCTCGAAGTTCGTGAGAAGTCAGCCGAAACTGAAACCTGAAGAGGAAAACTTGAGAGCGTAGATGCCCTTCGACATCCATCTCGCTTGATGAAACGATCCTGGTGCCCTCATCTTGAAAGTCGTCCCAATATCGCCTCCCAGGAAGATGTAGGAGAGAACTAAGAGCTCCTTGTAGTCGTCTCTTGGATGGCTTTCTTGTTCGATGGCACTCTTGAGCTCGCTCAAAGCTCTCTCTCTCTTGCATCAGACAGCTCGCCTGCCAGGAGAGGAAGGAGGCTTTCTTCATCCATGGAGGACGTCCAAGAATTCTGGTCGAGGAAGTCCCACTGGTCCCGGAACCGGACGAAGAGAGGGATGTTGGAGCTGCCAAGTGTAGGCCATGAATGGTCTTTTGCAGTCTCCTTCTTTTCTTATGTTCTTAGGTCCGCCAGATGGTCCATAACAGTGTTTGAAAACGTCCCCAAGGATCACTTCCAGGATGTGGTGTCTGCACGCAAACCAGAGGAGATTCCTTCCCAGATCCTCCTGAATCTTTATGCAAGTTCCTTCATTGGGACCCGTGTTCGAGGCAGTAGTGTCAAACACGATTCCTTAAATGCGCGCCTCCAGTCCAGCGTCGGATACCGCCTTGAGGACAGCATCCGCCATGTGATGCCCAGTGCCTTGGGGGGGGGGGGATCTTGGCTGCTTCCAAGAGGTACTCCTTGTTCCCGCCTGTGACATGAATGGCGAGCCCCTCAACGCGTTCACGTTCCCCAGCGATGTCAGGCAGCTGCTTGGTATCCCAGTGAAGTAGCACAAGGCATCTCCCTGGGAGTTGGATCTTCTCTGCAGTGGCCACTTCCTTTCGGTTCTTTCTCCTATGGCGGCGGATGGAGCTCGTAGAGAGCGTGATGTTGTCGATGTTCTGACCGGTTGCCCCTGCCACGGCTCCTACCACTGCCATCGCAGCTGGATCTGAGACATGGAAGCGGTCCAATTTGGTGGTCACTTCCTTTGACGGGATCATGGCAGACTTCTTTCCAGCTCTTCTCTTAGGATGACTTAGGCACTTGAACTCAGCATCGCTTCCATCCTTTTCCCCATAAGAGGACGAAGACTATGAGGCCACCTGGCTTGAAGGTACAACACTTAGGCGATCTTTTTCTCCATCTCGCATCCTGTTTCCGCTTCACCTCCGCTTTTTCTCTTGGAGCCTCGCTAAAACTGTGTTCAATCTGCTCATGGAGGAATTCGATCGATCCTCTCTTTGGCTGATGAGGAAGGCCCTGTCCTCCTCGTTTGTGGTCTTCTCAAGTGTATCTCTGTGCGCCACATCGAACAAGTCATCAAGGTCCCCTTGAAAGATCTCCTCATTCATCCTTGACGTTTCCGAAGCTCTTTTCTTGTGCTTCTGAAGACCTTCGTAGGCCTCCATTAACTTGGGCAGCTTCGCCTTGCTGTAACGCAGTGTGGAGGTAGGGAGACCTGCCCTCTCCCAAATCGCCAGGACTTCCTCCACGGTCTCCTTCGCAGCCTCCGCCTTTGTTTTCTTTTCCAGACCGTGGTACAAGTATAATTTTCGGAGCACTTGTCCCTTTGAGGTGTGATGGCGCCCGGTGATGTTCTCCTCCGGGTGACCGATCAACCACCACTGTTTGCGAATAAAAACCATCGCACCTGTGAATGGAAATATTGAAGTTCTCTATTATGTTAGTGATCGTGACTGAAAATAACTTTCAGTTCCCCAAACAAAAAGTAATGTTCGTACCAATTTACCACCAAAAGAATGAAGAAGTTGGTGACCACTAGACACCAAACGAACACTTCCAAAGGCCAATCCACTTAACTGACTGCCAACGTCACCTCAATAATGGACCCGTTGGTGGCCGCATGGAGGGAATGTTTCACTCTGGGGGACCTTTATATCTTATCCGATCAAGTTCAAATTTTATGTGCACCTATACGACCCCAAGTTGAATAAGAACATGTGGCCTAAAGTCTCCCACAACTTTTATATTTCACAATATGAACTTGAACAGTCCTAATAGACTTTTCCTCTTTTATCGTTAATTGTTATTTACATATTATTTGTTTTTAATATTGTCTAGTAGTAGGATGTGGTGAGTACGGCCACTTATGCCCAAGTAGGCAGTCCCCAGATGTGTTCCTAAAATAATAATAATAAAAAAAATTAAACCGCATCTCTCGCTATGCTGAAGTGCACAAGTTTTTGTTTTCTTTGGCCAAGACTAATCCAGTGCACTTCTGGCGCCATCCACGGCACCACCCCAACCAGGACTTGTTCCTAAATAGGGTTCGCCTGTACGTGGTGGATTTGCACTGTTTTCGACTGACGCCTCGCCTGGGAGGCTCATATTCACAGCATTAGGGTATCTTTTACCCGCTTCATGGACATTATTCGTTCTGTGAGGTTTTGCACATGGGCTACTCTCTTGCTTTTGTACCGATCCTTTGTTCGTCCGAAGCATGACTATGGATGCAAGTTTTATGCATTCGCAGCTGAGTGTGTATTGCGACCGGTGCCTTTCGCAGCTCTGCATCGTGCATGGTGCATTATGCGCCTATACGCGCGACTCACTCAGTCGCGAATTGCCCTCACTGCATCCGCAGCCGATCTCGACTTTGTCTATGCCACTGAGAGACGCCTGTCATACTCTAAGCCATTTGGTTTTAGGACTAGGAAACTCCTTCGAGAGCTTGGCGTAGCTCTCGGGCAGGTGGCGCCTTTGGTTCTGCCCAGGACACCACCCTGGAGGGTACCACCTCTGACTGTCGCCACACCTCTGCTCCCTGAGCTTCCACAGCGCCAGGAGTATTGGGTTCGGCCTTTTTAGAGCAAACTTATTGTCACGTTTGCTCCGAGCCATTGTATACAGATGGATTCAAGTCCCAAGAGGGGGTCAGTTTCCACGCCCAATCCCCTCTGTTTGAAGCCAGCGGGGCTCTACTAGACGCTATGTCTGTCTTCATGGCCGAGCTGGTTGCATTAAACCGCTCGGTATGGGAGATAATGCGTCGTGCCTGGTTTGGAGACCAGATTGTGTTCTTAGCAAGTCACAAAACGCCCTGACTGATCTCGAGGCATTGGAAACTCTACACCTCCTGATTCGCGGTATCCGTAACGCCACGGTCGCTGCGAGCCACTTTGATGTCGAGATTATCTTTTGCTGGGTTCCTGGACATGTAGGAATTGCGGGGAATGAAAGCGCCAAAGCGTCGTGGAGGACTGGGCGACTAGTCCAGCCCTTCGCCCATCATACCGACTACATATCAGGTATCAGCGCTGCCCTCCCGCCTGCTTGCTTGTTCAAGAATTTGGTAGACGGCCGAGGGAACCTAAAGTTGCGTACTATTGCGCCGCGACTGTTTCGCGTCGGCTTCAATTCTCTTTCTGTCCTTTTATAATTTGGCACACGACGGACGCACCGCCATTTGATAGAGAGCTTTCCTGCACCTTGCTGCGACGACTGCATTGTCACCTGAACTGTTCAGTACATTCTTGTTAATGTCCCAATCTGGGTGATTTTCGCGCACCTTACCTGTCCCCTTACCGGGATGGGCAGAGTCGCTACCGCTTGTCCCTCCTACTTGAAACGAGTTCCTGCGCACTGATTTGTAGACTATCGAACATTTTGTAGGAGTCTGGCCTCCTCCATTTTATTCGGCTTGCTCCCGACCCCGAGTGTGCTTTTATACTTTGTTTTTGTTTTATTTTTTTGCACTTTTTTTTAGTTTCGCCGAGCATTAGGCTATGGATGATTACTGCGAGTTATGCCCTAGTGGGCAGTCGCCTGATTAGCGCTAAAAATAAAATCAAACTGAATTTGTCATAGCATCTCGTCCAGACAGGGCAACCTCGCCCATTACCACCATCCCTTATTGACTCGGATGAAAAAATGTTTGGGTACTTGGCTTCTCAGGTCAGTGCTCTCCCTCCCTATCCCTATAATCACTTTTTACGATGCGTCGGAAGATGGTATGTTTTGTTCCTGCTCCACCTTTTCCTGGTAAAGAAATGACTACATCTGCCTTTTCTCCAAATTTATGATTGAACTGTACCCGTAGGTAAAATGATGGGAGTGGCTGCGCTGGGAACTACCCCTTGTATCCACTCTACCCATATAAAAATGACCGTTGCCGTCATTTTGATAAGACGGCAAATTACACCCTAATTATCCCATGAATGACTTATCTGCCTCGAGACGTCCCATTCGGAACAATCCTAAGAAACAAGGCCGTGTTTCTTAAATTAGCCGCCCTGTAGGGCGAGAGAAAAAGAATGGTCAGTCATTTCCAAGTGGATATAACACGACCACCCCTCCTGGATATAATCCTGGAGTGGAACCACCCTATTTGGATGTATTCCACGTGGGGTTAAGTTGCAATTGACCTCCCACTTCCTAGCCGTAACATGGGACTGCGAGCATTCCGTAAGGGGCGCGGCGATTTGCCTTCCTGGCCGCCGTGCTGACAGGACTCCGCCCCGTCCGGCCCCACCTTAGCCTCTTTTTCAATTCTGACAGCCTACGTTTTTACCCTACTTCCTCACTCTCCCACAACTTTCTCTGGTCAGCCTCTAATTTCACACGGTAGATGCCGACTAATTTTTTCTCCTCCAACCATGCCAGATCAGGACTGAGGAGGGAGGGGACAATGCCCCCTCACCCCTGAGTTCCGGTTTTGGGGGATGTGCTTTTAACAACCTGCTGCATCCCCATCCGCACCTTCCTCACATACCCCTTTCTCTCTCCTTTCATTCTCCATCGATTTTACACCAGTCGAAGGTGGAGTCCTAAATGGCGGCAGCTGGTTCTGCCGGCTCCGTGTTCACCCTTCGTTGAGCGGGATACTGCAGGGGGTGATTTGCGCTTGCTTACCGTATAACTAATAGGGGCCCGATGCTCGATGATGAGAATTTAAAAAAATAGATCTCTTCCTTTCCTCTTCACCATCGACGGAGCCGCCTTTGGGCAGCTCCACCGAATAAATGGAGGTCTCCCCCCCCCACCTTGCTCTCGCAGGGAACCATCCAAAACTCTTCAACCGGAGAGGAGGCTTACTCTTACCTACGGGTGTAGGGGACTACCCTTCACCCCCTTCTCTGGAGCCATCCTTGGGCGACTCCGTTTCTCCAGCGGCAGTCCCCCTTTTACTTTCTAAGGGGGCTGCCAAGAAAGGCAGGCGGCCCATAATTGACAGCTCCCGGTGGCACAATAGGGCCAACCCCCTTAAGGCCCTTTTATTTGCCAAGGGATGCGTTCTCAGCAGGCCCTCAGAAGTATCCCTTCTGAGCACCAGAACACCTTTAATAGGAACAAAGGGCTAAAAATTTTATCAGAAACGAATCTACTAAAGGAAATTTAGTATTTTATAATTGTTAGAATGAGATAGACATGTCTTATTACTTTACTTTGATTTTACTATAGTTTAGAGACATTTATTTTTCTATGATTTTACTCCCTTTTATTTTCTATGGTTTTACTCACTTTTATTCTAGATTTGTAACCAGAGTCTGTTTTTTAACGAATATTTGAAATTTTAACGAACCCTTTTTGAAAATGGCTACGAGTTTGTCCATTTGGACCTACGCAGCATTTGCCTTTTATGTTCCAATAATAATAATAACCACCTTAGGGGGAGGAGGGACGACAGGGCCCGTCGGCCCCTTCCCTCTAAAGACCTGCGGGCTCGAATATTGAGTTTAGAGGGGGTCACCGTACGTGCCCCCCTTTCTTCCCCAACCAAAGACGTTCTGACCAATGGGACCTGTGATGTCTTGGGGGGGAGGGGGATGACCACAAGGAGGCCTCCCTTAAATCGACATGGTTCCCAAGGCAACCCAGACCCAGACGGTAGGATCTTTCCCGGGACGGACCTGGGTTCGTCCATGTCCAAGGTCCTCCTCAGACGGCTCGGGTTTCGAAGACTCTCCAAAGAGAGGAGGGATCTCCTCCTTAGGCTAGATCCACTGTGGCTGCCAAGACATTCTCCATCTCGGAGAAGGATCTTGCTGAGGCCGGTCCATCTGCCCTGGGGGATCCTGTCGGTGGAGGAGAGAAGCGGATTCATTCCTCACCCTCCTCTCCTAAAAAGACCAAAAACATCGGGGATCCTCTCGATCCGTGGGGGCCGCGGGGACGGATGGGTCTGTTACCACTTCGGTAAGCGACCAAGCCAAGATCAGCACGTCCAGCACTGTTGCTCCCCCGAATGAGGAGTCCCTGACAAAGACAAAAAGTGAAAATATTCAGAGCGGACCCTCGATTACGCCGGGGCCCCTCATTCAGAGACTACCTGGTGCTTTCGATCTGCTACTACTGTCACCGCTTAATCGCTCGTGTAGGCGTGCAAAGTCGGGGTTACCCGAACTCTGTGTAATTTGCTCCAGGGCCGCACATAAGTGCAAATCGTGTGTGGCCAAGTGTGTCAATTGCGGAGAGCCGCACCCTGCTTATTCGAAGCAATGTGGTGCGTATCTCCTTGAGAAGGAAATCCTGGCCGTTCAGGCCCAGGATCGTCTTTCATTTCTTTTCGCGAGTCTAAGGACTTCGTCCTGGCGCGCCCGGCCGCTGCCTGGTACATCCTATGCTTCAATATTAAGAAAGACCCCCTATGCTCTGCCCCTCCAGTCCTACGATACCGGTCGTTTGCGAGCCCATTCGGAACTGCTTTTGTGGGTTCTACCCACCCCGTGCGTTTCCCTGGTAAAGCTGGCGGCACAAAGAGTTGATACCCAGCCCCGGCTAAAACCAGGGCTCCCCTCTCTTCTCCCACCGAGTCGCTAGACTCACAGGAGGCAATACCACTGAATTTGGTCGTGAGGCTTTCTTCCGGGGTTCCAAAAGCTGCCCCCCAAAAGGAGCACACCAGTAAAGCAGCTTCGTCTCTTTCGCCCAAACCCACTAATGGGCCATGTGGCTCGGAGATGGTGGGTCCTCGAAAAGAGGAGGAAAAACTCGTTTGGCGAGCCCTCCCTTCCCCTATAAGTCCTCGAAGGCTACATCGCATTGTCCCGCCAGCAGCGCCCGGAGTTCTGCCTCCGGGAAGCGTACGGCCCCTGTTAGCTATCTTTTTGCAGATCATGCTGGGCGCGTGCCCCCTGCCCACCCTCCCGGGGTATAAGGGCTTAGCGACCCCCACCACCACGCAATGGGTGCCGGGGATGAAGATGCGCGATTTACACCGGGATGATGTCTTCTTTCTTCTCTTTGCTTTAGATACCTAATTTCAGGCAGTAGCTGTGCAGCTGCACCTGGATAGGAGGTATAGTGTTATTTCCGCGTACATTTCACCGTCAGCTGACTTAGACGAGGGGGAGCTCCGTCGCTTCGTGGCACGGTTGCGGAGGCACTTTCTCTTGCGCGGAGATCTGAACAGTAGAACCGCTTCATTACCCTGCCTTGATCTATCTTTATGATCTAGGGATGCACATCCTGATTTTGGGTTGGGGGTGGCCGATGACCTCCATGACCTTCAAATATCATTTTCTGGGCCGCTGCCACCCGAGAGCCCGCCCCAGTGGTGCTTGCCGCGATTGTCTGCATTTCAGGAAATAACTGATTTCTCTATCTCAGTCGAGGAGTGTTGGTCGGTGGATGAGACCATTGAGTTCTCCGGCAATCTCATCGCCGTGGGCCTTACTACTATTCCTAGAACCTCTGGCGGTTTTGCGCTTTTCCACTCCCGTGATGGTCAGCGGAGTGTGGGACGGCCCTTAAACAGAAGCGTTATGCCTACATGCGCTATAAGCGCCGCCCGAACGATTTCACTGTCGCTAAATTTCGTCGAGCTAGGGCTAGGCTCCGATATATTTCGAAGCACGCCCGCCGCTCTTCTTGGCGGGCATACCTGTCTTTACTTACGCGAAGACCCCTCTAGCAGAGGTGGAAGCGAGTCAAAAGGATTCGGGGCAAGTTCTCTAGGAGAATGGGACCGCAATATCGGACTTCGCGTCCGTGCGGAATCCTTCGCGATAGCTTTCTCTGCATTCTCTAGCCGGGAGCCAGCATTCAATGCGCGTCGTAATGTCGCGGAAGGCCGTCGACTGAACTTTACCTCCAGAGGCGAAGAACCCTTCAACGACAGGTTTACTGTGAGTGAGTTACGTTCCGCTATTGCTTCGTGCGCGGATACCGCCCCTTTTCCAGATGATGTCCCGTACGCCATGCTTCGACACCTGGGTGAGTGAGGCATGGCCTTTCTGTTAGATTTATTCAACAAGATCTGGGTAGAGGGTATCTTCCCAGAGTCCTGGCGAATCGCTACTGTGCTCGCTTTTCGCAAACCGGGGAGAGATCACTCTACTCTAACTTCCTTCCTTGTGCAAGTTGATGGAGAAATTGGTAAATGTTAGATTAGCCTTTTTTTCTGGACAAAGGAGGCAATCTGTCATCGGCAAGTTCCACTCCACGTCGCATGATCTTCTCCGACTGGAAAATGCCGTCTGCGAGGCCTTCCTTCGTAGACAGCACAACGTCACGGTGGTTTTCGATCTGGAGAAGGCCTATGATACCGCATGGTGATACGGTATCATGGAGATTCCACACGATGGTGGAGATGGGATGCCTCCCAATGTTTATATCTGAATTTCTGCGAGATCGTCGATTCCGCGTACGGGTGGGGGGAGCCCTCTCTGGCCCAATGGAGCAGGTAGAGGGTTTCCTACAGGAAAGTGTCCTGAGTGTTATATTGCTTGCCCTGAGCATCACCGGCATCACCTCGGTGCTGCCGGAAGATGTTCTTGCTACGCTCCACATGGACGACCTTTCGATCTGTTTTGGCGCGGCCCAGATGCCAACTCTGGAGCGTCGACTCCACCAGGTATTGAACCGTGTCTCTCGCTATGCCGAAGCGCACAAGCTTCGCTTTTCCTTAACCAAGACTAAGGTGGTGCACTTCTGCCGCCTTCCACGGCTCCACCTTGACCCAGACTTGTTTCTCAATGGGGTGCGCCTGGAAGTTGTGGACGCGCACCTTCCTTGGCCTTGTTTTTGACCGACGCCTCACCTGAGAGGCTCATATTCGCAGCCTTATGGTCTTGTGTTCTTGCGCACGGATATTCTTCGTTACGTGACGTTCAGCGCTGATAGGGCTACTGCCTTATTTTTTTATCGATCCTTTGTTCGTTCGAATCTCGACTACGGATGCTAGTTTTATGCATCAGCAGCCGAGCGTGTATTGGGGAAGTGGACTCGATCCACCACACCGGTCTTCGGCTGGTGCCCGGTGCCTTCCGCATTTCCCCCATTTACAGCCTACTTGCGATGCTGGGGAGATGCCACTCAGAGTCGCCAAGAGCTCTCACTACATTCGCAGCTGATCAACCCGGTGCCTATGCCGCCGAGAGCCGCCATTCATACCATAAGCCCTTGGGTTTAGGGCCACGAAACTCCTTCGAGAGTTATGTATATCTCTCGGCCCGTTGGTGCCCCTGGTTCTCCCCAGGATGCCACCCTGTAGGGTACCACCTTTGACCATTTGTCGCCACGCCTCTGCTACCAAAGCTTCTACATCTCCGGGAGTATAACGTTCGGCCTTTGTGGAGCACACTTCCTGTCACGCTGGAACCGTGCCAGTGTATACGGATGGCTCCAAGTCCCAAGAGGGGATCGGTTTCTACGCCGTATCCCCTCTGTTTGAAGTCAGCGGTGCTCTGCCATGCGCTGCGTCTGTCTTCGCGGCTGAGCTGGTGGCAATACACCACTCGGTACGGGAGATTACGCGACGTGCCCGGTTCCGAGACCGTATTGTGATTTATAGCGACTCACAAAGCGCCTTGAGTGCTCTCGGGACATTCGGATCTTTGCATCCCTTTGTTCGCGATATCCTTGCCCTCACGGTTTTGGCGAACCGGGCGGATGTCGAGATTATCTTCTGGGTTCATGGACATGTAGGAATTGGGTGGAATGATGGCGACGAAGAATCCACGAGGACTGGGCGCCCAGACCAGCGTTTCGCTCTTCCTCACACCGATTACATGTCAGGAATACGGGCTGCTTGGAAAGAAAATGAGAGACGATCGAGGCGAACGTAAAGTTTCGTGCCATTGCGCCGCAACTGTTCCCATGGACCTCTCCCCCCCCCCCAATGCCGCAACGGCTTCATGTTGCTTTCTGTCCTCTTCGAATTGGACGCACTCGCGGGACTCACCGCCATTTGATGGAGCGCTCGCCAGCACCATATTGTGATGACTGCCTTGTCCCCCAGTCTGGGTGATCTTCGCGCACGCTACCTGCCCCGCTACTGGGATGAGCCGGGTCGCTACCGCTTGTCCCTTGTACTCGGGATGGGTTCGTACACACCGAATTGTGGACTTTATGACTTTGTGGAGGAGGCTGTCCTCCCACTATATTTAAACTTTTTTGTTTTGTAGGTTGCACGTTGCTGCGCTGGGGGGAGGCGGGCCTTCCCTCGACGCCGGACCGTGCTTCCTGCCCGTTTCCTTTTTTTTATTGTTATTGTTGTTTTTTTCATAGTTATTTTAATGTAGCCTAGTACTAGGCTGTCATGAGTACGGCGACTTATGCCCAAGTAGGCATTCGCCAGATGGGCTCATAAAAAAAACAAACAACCAAAAATCGACTGCGAGCACAGACGAGTGCTATAAATTCCCACAGAATGCAACATCCTCCCACGACTCTAACCACGTCCCCTCAGGAGATACTCCAACTTAATTTTCGTAACGTTGCCGGGACCGACATCACAGGCTGTAGTGTCAAAGGCTTTCTACCTTGATCTCCCAAGCGGTCGCAAGGAGCTCATCCGCTCCTGGGCGCGCGGGGCCACTTAACAACAAGGACAACTTTTATACTTGTACTTTTCCCTCCCTTTAGAACACATGGCCTAGACGTATTTTAAGGGTTTATTTTGAGAAACCTACATCTGCTCCTCCTTAATATAAAAGCGTCGTCTCTTGCAGGTTACTTCATGAAGAAAATTCACTTCGCCTTTACCATTCGCTCGAAAATGGGCGCGAATACCACGCCGATGACCCGAAATTCCTTGAGATCGATCCTCTTTTTGAGTCCGCTATCCAAGACCTCATTCAAACATATCCGAATTATAAAAGGATCGAGGACCTCCCAGTAAATGACGATCATAATAAGGTAGGTTCTAAGTTAAGGTTGAAAACGTTAACCCTGAAAGCGGGTGCACCGTCTAAACTCACACTTAGTACCTGGAGAAACGACACACCCTCCAGTCCCAGCGATCCTGTGTCTCAAACTAGATTGATACTATCTATGCATATCCCTTTTACCATCTACGATATTTGCTTTACAAGCCTCTTAGCAATTTCTCAGGGTAGTCCCCGCCGGGGGACACCCTGTATAGACTGCTAAACCTGAAAGCAACGAGGAAGAGCATTGCCTCCTCCAGCCCTGTGTTCCTGCAGTTAGGCACCCTCTGGCACGGCCTCCCGCTGTCGGGGTCCTGTGGTGTGCACCCTCCTTAACCCCCATCGAGCCTAACATCCCCGCAGAGGGGTACCCTGTGTTGCCTGTTACACTTGGTACCCGGCCTGAGTGCAAATTGGGAAAGCCACTGGGGCCTGGGAAAGTTGTTGGTGCGCTCTCTCCTCGCCCCCACTCAGCACTACTTTACCTTTTTATTATTGCTGTTATTATCATTCTTATTACTTATTATTAGTATGTATTTTATATTATTATTCTTTGCTATTATTTTATATTATGTATTATAATTATTGTGTATTACTTTTTTGTGGGTATTATTATTATAATTATTTATTAGTATTAGTTATTACTTAATATTATTATTTATTATTATCATTACAGCTATTCCCTCAACATTTTCTACAAGCACTTAGGACCAGGAGGAGTGTTTCCACCTGTACTGAGTTCGGTCCGGTAGTCATGGTGCCTTGATGGACTACATGCCATCCTGGGATCACCAAGCACCAGGGTATGATAATAATATGTGATCACCCACCCTTCTCGTTAGTGGTCCCGCCTATCATTTACCTCTCTTTATTACATAGCCTCCTGCCCTTTTCCAAACTTGCTCTCCTATCCACAGAGGTTCTGGTTGCCAGGCTCTCTTTATTCCTCTTATGAGCCCGGGTCGAGTGGCAGTGGATACCGTGAGGTCTCTACCTGCTGCGAGGGCCGAAAGCTCGCTGGCTAGGGCAAGATTTAGGTAGTACACATATAAGGAGGCTACGCCGGCACCATCCTTTATGGTTAAAACTCGAGGACAATTTCGCCTAAATTGGGGACTAGGTTGGCAAAGCCCATCAACGGTGGACCGGGACTGAGTACGTGTAAATGATCTCATTCTGGAATTTCTGATCCTATGAAGATTTTTCTCAACCTGCCAAGTCATTGGGAAGTCATATTGTCTACTTTCCATGTGCCCTTGTTTTCTCTTTTTTTTACATTGGTTACAGCAGAAGGTAATAGGGGGAAAGGGCATAGAGATTCGCCTCCAAGCGCGGCCTCGTTTTCCTTAGGTATTCGACAGGACGAGAAAAATGGAGGCACTCCTTAGATCGGTGGACAGGCTCCCCTCTCACCATCATCATGCGCAAAGTGTCTTGTCCTTTGCCATCTTTGGAACTGCTCTCAGGCATTTCACCTTTGAAAAGGTGGTGGTTCCCCATCAGCTTTCTCTGAGGGCACCTACAACCCTCTTCTACTGGAGAAGAGGTCTACTCCTCCTAGGCCTACTGGTGCGGTGGCTCCCTCCTCATCCCTTCTTTGGGGGCGCCCTCATTCCACTCCATCTCGCTACCATCGTCAGTGCCCCCTCCCCTATCACGGGATTGCCAAGAGAGAATGCAGATAGCTCAAAATTTAACGCTCCCGGTCGCAGCGACTCAATAAGACCAACCCCCTTAGTTCAACAGCTCAACAAGTGCGAGTATGGCTTTTCGGTCCGTGCCCCTTAACATCCGCATTTTAACCCTGCAGGGTTCGACAAAACACAAGACAGATTCCTTGATTGGGATCCGTGTTCCTTTGGGGGAGTGGCTGCCACATGAACCCCTCCTGACATGGTCCCGGAGGCATCGAGCCATGTGTGGAAGGCTCTTCCATAGGGCGAACTTGGCTTAGTGCCAATGAACGAACCTAGATCCGCACCTGTCGTGGCTGGGGCCCCCGAAGACTTAAAAGGAGAGGATGGTCCTCCTCTCCCGGCTGGTTCCCCTTTGACAGCAAAGACCTTCTCCGTCTCAGAGAATGATCTTAGAGAGTCTGGTGCGTCCGGCCTAGGAGCTCCTTCCGGCAGTGGAGAAGGGCGGGTTCATTCCTCACCCTCCTCCCCAAAATAGAAGGGACTAAGGGTTACTCTTCCTAAGCGGGGGCCCGGGTACGAAACGGTCCGCTACGTCTTCGGGCAAGCGACCAGGCCAAAATCGGCTCGTCCGTCCCCGAAGCCCTCGGCGCAATCACCGTGCAGTATGTGCCAAGGCACCTCTTAATTAATCCAATCCATCCCCGGGGGCCCAAACTAAGACCAAAGTTGCCAGTGCGCTGAGCGGAGCCTCGATTACGTCAGGGCCTCTCATTGCGAAATTACCTGGCGTTTTCAAGCCGCCCGCTAGCTTCAAACGCTTTCTGGTTATTCGCGCCACTGATGGTAGCATGTTGACCAGGTAACATGATCTATTAGAGGAGAACATTAGCTTGCTTGATCTTTAGAGAACCGCATGTGACTTATTTTTCGGAATGGAGCCTACTGGCGAATGCGTCGGATCCCGACAAGGTGCCCATGGTTAGTGCCCTTCTGACATTTAATGGCTCTCCGGTGACTGACGTCGCACTCTACCGTGAAATCAGTCGTTTATGCGAAGGAACTCGTCGACTACTCCATAGAGGAAGACATCACCTTAGTAGCTGGCCGACCGTGATAGGATCCCGAGTCTGTGCGTGCAGGTTAGTATCACAAGTGCCTGAAGGCATTCGTTCCACTGCCGCGGAAATACTTACCTGCCACCACTTCGGTCATAAGAATCGATCATGTAGACGTACAAAATCGCATATACTCAAAATGTGTGAAGTTGCTCCAAGGCCGTACACTATAAGTGTAGCCGCACCCCGGGTCTTCGAAGCAATGTAGTGTGTATCTCCTGTAGAAGGAAATCCTGACCGTTCAAGCTACCGATAGTGTCTCATTTCGCAAGGCTAAGAACTTGGTCCTAGTGCGCCCGGCGGTGCCTTGAGCGTGTTATGGCTCGATTTTTAAAAAAAGGCACCCTCTGCTCCTGGCCCCTCCAGGCAGACGAGCACGGTCGTTTCATTGCCCATTCGAAATCCTTCTCCGGGTTCTACCCAACTCGGGCGCTCCCCTGGTAGACCTAGCAGCATGAAGGGTTCACACCCAGTCTCGGCTAAAACCAGGGCTTCCCTCATTTATCCCCCAGCGTGATCGTTTCCGGTTAGGCGAAACGGCCACGCGCCGACTCGGAGACTGTGGATCCTCCGGAAGTAGGAAAAGGCGCATGGCTAGCCCAACCTCCCGCGATAAGTCGTCGAAGGCGAAAGCGCCTCCTCATACGGCAAACATCATACAGTTCTGCCTCCGCGAAACGTACGGCTCATTCCCAATTAGCCCTTCTCTTTGAAGAGGGCACCTGCATTTCCTCCGAACTAGGCCGGCCTGAATGGCATATTCCTTTAATGGAATTGCCAACTGGGAGGAGCTGCTGAAGCTCGTATCCTCCCGTTACCCGGTTAGCTATCTTTTTGCAGGAGACCATGCTCTGCGCGTCGCCCCCAGCCCACTTTCCTGGGGTATAACCGTTTTGCCACCGTATCACCACGTGACGGGGGCTAGGCCGTAGTTGCCGAGGCCCTTTCTAATGCTCGGGGGATTTGAATGGTAGACACACCCTCGAGGGGGAGGGGGGAGTACTTGATCAATCTCAGCGGTCAGATCCTTGCCGACCTGATCGACGAGCTAGAGATAGGTGTCCTAAATAGGGATGAGTTTACGTTTCACTGCCCGAGAACCGCTTCATTTTCTTGCCTTGATCTACCCTTCCTCTCCGGATGCACAGCCTGATTTTAGGTGGGCGATGGACGATGACTTCCATGGTAGTGATCACTCTCCCATTCAAATATTATTGTATGGGCTGCTGCCGCCTGGTGGTGTTGGGCGCGGTGGTCTGCATTTCAGGAAATGACTGATTTCTCTGTCCCAGTCCAGGACTTTAGATCGGTGGATTCGGCCATTGATTTCTCCGACATCCTCATCGTCAAGAGCCTAACTACTATTTCTAGAACGTCTGGACCTGGTGAGATGCATTGTACGCTCGAGGTCAGCGTCTCATTTCGTCCGCGGTCGACCTCGAGGGTACCTATTCCGGTGATACGCAAATCATACGCTAAGGCCTTTGGTTTGAAGGCACGGCTGGTTCAACTTTTGATATCACTGGAGCTACCACCCTTGAAAATTTGTCACGCTTCTATGCCCAAAGCTTATACATATCACATGGAGTCAGTACTACACTCGCGTTTCTTGGAGCACATACCGTGTCAAGCTGGAACCGTGCCAGTGTTGAGACATGGCTCGAGATCCGTATATGAGATCTGCTTTCACGCCTTTTCCCTTCCGTTGACTCCCGTAGGCTCTTCACAACCGAGCTTGTTTCAATGCACCGCCCGGTATGGAAGATTACTCGACGTGCCAGGTTCGGATACTGAATTTTGATATTTAGCGATGCACTGAGCATTGGAATCCGCTGCTGCAACCCGGGAGGATGTTGAGATAGTCTACCTTGAATTCTTTACATTTAGGTATTGCGGGAAATGTGAGCATCAAACGCCGGCCGATCCGACAAACATTTTGTTTTTCCATACGCTGACTACAAAGCAATTAAGTTATCCTTCGGAGCTGCATAGCAAAGATGGTAGACATCCGACGGTTATCTGAAGTTGAAGCCATGGTGCTGACTTTTGTCACGATAGCTTCAGGTAGTTTTTTATCGCCTCCGAATTCGACACAATATTGTTGTGCACATTCCTGTTTAATTTCTATCTGGGTGGTTAGTTCCACGCCCAATGTCTCGCTACAGGGCGTTGATCTCCCTGTGGCACTTGAGCTTATCCTTTTTGTTTTTCTTACATTTTAGTTCGCATTGAATGCCCTTCAATTTGCAGAGGAATAAACAACGAAAGAGCGGTCGATTTTTTATTTTTACATATTCTAATAATTTCTAAGTGTGTCTAACAAGTGCCACGTCCCTATTTAAAAAATAAATTGAGATAATTATAACATTTGTAATGAATTTCACCCCGTCAACCAAAACGCAATCATAAAGAGTTACTTCCGTTATTATCCTTAAATGATCTTTTGATGCCTATATTCTCTAGACAAGTTTTTAGTATTCACCTCCATTTGAAACTTTTTTTTATCGCCGTTTGTTTTTTCCTCAGTTGTTGCTCGCCGTCGGTTTATGGGAGAAAGGGATCGTAAGGACGAAAAAGCCACTGACGCCTATTGCTAAATAAGGCTTAGAACAGTAAAAGATACAAAATGATTGCGATTTTATTCTCCCCAAAATAAACGGTTTCTTCCATTGGTTCAACATCAGTTAAGATTTAACGATTTCTTCGCTATAGACGGTTCTCTGGACCTGTATGAGAAAGGTAAATATCAATTATCGCAGGGGAAACGGATGAGATATTTGGATTAGGTGGATAATGCTTGCCATTGGGTATCGTGCGCGATTAGAGCACGTTAGAGAAATGGAAGCTGATTTAAGAATATATTGGTGCCAACGTTGTATGAAGTAAAAGGAAAGTGCGCGAATGGACAAATTGAAGAGAGATTAACGAGGTGGTATAGGCACATAGTAATGGATGGGAATAGAACTCATGAAGAGAACATACGACAGTAAGTTTTAGGGTGTGAGAAAGGTTGGAAGACCACGTAAATGGGTGGGTTGATTGGGAATAAGTGTTTGAACGAGAATGGGCTGATAGAAAAAAAAAGGGGATGATTTTGATTGGGCTGGATAGTACACCCCAGCGCTAAGAAAGAACATGTCAGCTTGGCAAAAAGGATGGGAGAGTCTTTATTGCTGATAGGGGTTAAAAGGGATGAAGGAACGGTTGGTTTAGCGGCGTAGATGCGCGCTGATCCCACTTCCTGGGAAAGCGGTCAAGATCTTGAAGATCAAGACTCAAGAATTGACGGCTTAGAATCGTGTCTGACCCAGAGATCCACCACTGGGTGTCTGGAGATAGTCGAATGTTACAAAATTACGTGCCAGAAAAGACCTGGTCGAGACGTTCAAGAAAGAAAGTAAGTGAGGCGAAAGGATTAGATAATAATGATCCTTAAGGAATTAATTTAAATGTCGAATTTATTCTGAACTTATTTAGTGCAGTGATTTCAATTACTCATAGGAAGTTATTCTATATTTTATGTATAAGAATAGAATTCCTGTGCTTTCCCAGTTTTTTCTTTATTAATACAGGGTGTCTACTTGTTTGGTCATTTTGAATTCAAGGACTTTTTAAAAATAATCAAGGACGGGTTTTAGCCATTGTTTTTCTTTCCTTAAATTAAAAAGGTGCAATAAACATCATGGGACATTGATGAATGTGAGGTATTTAAGGGAAAAATGGGTTATAAGCAAAGCAGAACCAAAATCAACTGCAAAAAAAAACAAGAACAAGGTATCCAAGCGACAGTCACATAAGTATAGCGAGCATCCAATCATCAAATACAATGCATCCAAAGCATACATATGTTCACTCATATTAGTGAGTAGATTAACTTAAATATTACTATTTTTCTAGGCAGTCGCCAGATAGTCCCTTAGAGGAAAAAAAATACTATTTTTCTAATAGACATTAAAAAGTATATAAATAGTGAATCTGAAAAATCAAATTTGAACAATCCCTTAATGATTTATTTTTTAAATTCAAGGTCCATCTACCTTTTTCATCAAATTCGAGGGCTTTTCAAGGATTTCAAGGGCAGTAGACACCCTGTAATATGTAACTGTTACCACTAGTGGCTGCTGGTTATCTAGTTTGAATATTACATCATGGTTTATATTAGTGAACCCATTCAGTATTGGATAAGTTGGTCGCATAGATTTCCATCTTGTAGTAACAGTAAGTTGAAGTGCCTCATTTTCTTTTCATACATTCTATTTCTTTAAGAGCTCAACGTCTACGTTTCCCACAGAGGAGCCGACACGAGTCAACACCAAAAAAGTACCTCTCCCTCCCCCACTTTATAGTGATCGAGTGCTACTCGTATGTACTGTAGTACTCGTATCTCGTCCCATCTACAAGTTGAATTTATTTCTCCACCGAATATTCCAAACTAGGTCTTATAAGGGGACCTCCAAGTAATCACCTAAACAAAGAACTACCCACCAATACTCTGCTAAACATGCTTGGTATACAATTTCCCACTAATTTGATAAAAAGAAGGAGAGCCAGCCGCCACAACCCAATTCGCCTGTCGTGACGCTGCAGTGCGCTGTTTTGAAAATTTTAGATCATTCGAAATTAAAAGATTTAAAAGAGCCAAACGCTCTCATGTCGGATTTTCACTGGCCGCGATTTTTTTAAAGGACAATACCAATTCAAAATAATAATAAAAACTGAAAAAAAAGGCTGAAACACTATTTGAAAGCAGAGTTTGGGATAACTCAAAAGATTGTGAAAGACTAAAAACAAGGCTAAAATAACAAGGAAAAACATCAGATGACCATTAGTCTTATTAAAGTTGCTGCTTTTTTTTTAGCAGGCTAAAAACAAGGAACAACTTTAATAAGTAATGGTGATGGACCAAAGAAAAAAAAATAAATGATCGAGAGAAAAAAAAGGCGTGAAGAAGTACGGAAGGAATCTTCAGCTAAAACAGCGCAGATGGCCTCTCGGGACCGGCACAGAAGAAAGATTTGGTGAACAAGAACAAGAACAAGAACTGCGAAGGGTCGCAATGGCGAGACAATCAGAAGCATGTGGGATACTGAGGTTAGACCTTCACAGGAGGGGCCACCTCGAAGGACTGGGGCTTCTGATATCTCGAAGGCGAACGGACTTGTTGTTCTTTTTTTTAATACTCCACAATTCGAAATTGCTACAGCTATCCCACTCCTTCTAACAAAGTAACCCACTCGTACTCTGAAGGACTGGAAGAAATATCTTTACTGCAGAGTAGACTGGCGTCCCCGTCCGCACGCTCCTTCTCATGGGTTCCCACATGACCAGGGGCCGACCAAAAGGTACTGTAAGACACTCCTAGAAATGCTAGAATCACTAAAATCGGTAAAAGGCAAAGTTAAAATAAGCCGAAAAGTTAGAAGAATAGCTGAAAGTTCATGAGTAAATACAGAGGCTACCTTAGGTAGGGTTAGCTGCAGACTCGTCAGAGTAAACAGCAACCGCAGCCACCCAGCGGTCCGACTTAGAGATTTCAGTACGATTATATAATGGGCAAAATAATGCATGGGAAGAGGCATGTGCCAGAAACAAAGAACGAAGTAGGGAACGGTCAATGGACCCCCTTTGAAGATGTAGCATGCCGGTACATATGTTAAGATGAGGGGAGGTCCAACAAGGTGGTCACAGACAAAATTGGGATTAGAGCATGCGCATCTAGATGGGCCATGTGGTCATCCATAAAGTCCTAGAGGCTACGGGAAGATGAGTTAAATGCAGTGTAAAAGAATAAGACAAAATGGGCTGTAGTTGGATCGTTTAGCACTTAAATGCAAAATGTAATACGAACACAGAAAAGAGGAGATTGGCAGAGGCAAATGTTTTTGAGGGAGGAAATGTTTGGTGGGAGTTCGATTTTTTAAAAGCCCATCTGGCAAACCAGGGCAAAAATCGCTCTCATCACCTTACAGCCTAATGCTAGGCTAACATTAAAAACAAACGATGCAAAAGACCAAAAAACTAAACGAAGGCAAAAAAATATATATATATATAAGCAAGAAAGAAGCACGCTCTGGGGTTGGGGTGAGGCCCGCCTGCCACTGACGCATGAACATGCGACCTACAATGAAGCGAGTCAAATAAAATGGAGGCGGACAGATACGTCCAAAAAGTCAGTGTACGCGAACCCGTCCTGAGTACAAGGGACAAGCGGTAGCGACCCCGCTTGTGGTCAGGTAACGTAGGCGAAGATCACCCAGACTGGGACATTCAACAAGAATGTGACAAACAGTCTGGGGGACAACGCATTCGTCGCAGGATATTGAGCTCGCTCACTCGAAAGATTTAGCCTACGCTACTTTCACACTTTTCATCGCTGGAATCTGAGAGAAGAGAAGAATCCAAAGATCAGTGAATTTAAATGGCATTTTTAACCAATCAAGCTGCTTCGAAGAACTCACCCTCTCTCAACTACCCTTATTTCCCCTACGGGGGACTTAAGACTTTTTTCCTTGACAGTCATAAACATATTTATGGCTGACTAAACTCATCACCCACTCCACTCACGCCTTCTGAGGCGTTGCCATGTGTACTGCCACTCATAACCTAGTTCGAACTATGCCCATCATTTGACAGGGCATAATTTGAGGCGATTGGGAAAGCAGGTTTGTGGACTAGACACTGTGGAACCTTCCGTCATAGGCTCCCGGACAAGAGGCGATGCTGCAACCGCTGGGGAAGAGTTCTCTCTATCCCTGGCGGCCCAGCAAGGACCAGAGAGGGACATACAACCGTCTCTATGTATGCTGGACACAGCCTCGATAACCAAACCCCAGGAGGGGCGGTAGCCCGGGTGGTGGTAGTTGATTCAATCACCACCCATCATTAAGTATGCCGCCATGAGTCATCCTCTTGGAGGGCCTCCACGGGTTCATCACCCCATCGATTCATCATTTCACCCAGGCAGTTACACCGGCCACGACAAAGATTGTAGGAGCGGAAGGATCATTCTCATTTTCTCATTCATACAACAATAAAGTAAAACTTTTTTTACCCAGGAAAGAACAGGTAAGAAGACAAATAACAGACCACCAGAAAGAAGGCTCCCCACGAGCCACAATGGAAGACCACGAGGGTGCGAAGAGGGTACCTCTTCGTATCCTCCCAGGTAAGGAAAAACCCACGCGTGAAAGGACCTTGCAAACGATCTACGCTAAAATAGGAGTAATTCTACTGAGACTGAAAGATCAATACAAGTTATGTGGCACTTTGTGACAGAGAAAGACCTGGACCTCTTTCTAAGTGAAGACGCAGCGAAGAAACTAGAAAAAAATCGGTCTCCCCCCACCCCACCCGTACACCCAAAAACGTAACAACAAAAAGATCCGTCATATGCCAATTCAACGGGAAAGCTTGCTCGGAATGCTCAAGCAGAGACTACCGGTGGGACGAATGCAGAGCAGCCTAAAAAAAGTGCCTGAACTGTGGAAACGGCCACAGAACACTTGCAATGTCTTGCTCAATAAAAAAGCAATTAATAAAGAAAAAGAAAGCCGAACTATCAGAAGAAAAAGAAAGAAAAAAAGAACACAAGATACGCCACCGCAACGGCAGGAGCACCCACAAGAGTACCTACTTCACAAACCACCACCGTGAACATCCAGGGAAACATGCGGCCCGACCTCATCTTTTGCATTATGCACGCTCACTTTGTGAATATTGCAAAACCTGGTTCATATGCTACCGAACTAAACATGATGCTTGAAAAGAACGGGCTAAAGAAAATGTGGTTCCCCGAGAACCCACCCTCAAGCGAAATTTACAATATAAATATGAAACCAAACGAACAAGAACAAAACACGGACAACTAAGAAGAAAATCAAATGGAGACCGACCAGGAAACCGATGTAGAAACTTCAGACGAAGAGATTGCACAAAAACTGGAGAAAGAGAAACAAAAACATCAACTAAATACCCAGGAACTTAATATTAAAATATACGGCAGCCATGCGAACCCCTTACCCAAAACCTGCACACAAAAAGAAATCGTAGAAGGATTGGTTAAAGGAAGATATAAATAGGACTACTAAACCGATGCCGACGAGACAGAAGTCCACAATGCCCTAAAGCAAGGAATGATCTTAATTGTCCCTGGTTCATGCTATAATATATCCAGCGACCAATTTAAGAAAAAACTATCTGGCCACACCCGTTCCCCAGCAAGAACCGAGAAAATTAAAGCAGAAATTAAATCAATCAGGTTGACGTACCAACGCAAACTAAAAATATTTACGCTAAACGTGAATGGCTGGATGACAAAGAGAATTGTGTACTCAAATATAATTAGACAAGAAGACCCAGATATAGTCATATTAACCGAACATGGTATCAACACCGAAATTGAAGCAATTAAAATACCAAGTTATAGGATCATATCTGCCAGCCATACCCAAACCAGATTCGACGGTGTATCGATAGGGATAAAAATGGGAATTCCCTACATCGAAATAAAAGATCTAGAGGAATCCTACCTGGCGGTAAAAATTAAAATGACTATAGGGGATCTGGTAGTAGTCGGAGCTTATCAAACCCCAAGACGCTCGTATTTACCCATTCCCAACTTTATTAAACTCTCGCCGAGCAAACTCTACAATTCCTACAGGAGATCTTAACGCCAGATTAAGAGCAGCAGGCTACACAACCCATATGAACGGCGCAGGCAGAACCCTAGAACTACTGGTGCAAAGAAATATAGTCCAAAGAGAAGAACCAGACTTTCCAACGTTCCTATCCTACAGATCCTCCACTACCCCAGATATAGTTCTCACCAACCACAATTTTAACCTTAATCACCATACCGAGCCCGGGCCTGCAACCCCCTCCGACCACTTTAGTATGGTCACAACTACATCCGCCTCACCCATCCAAATTAAGATACCACAAAGGAAATCACTCAGCAGAACAGACTGGGCCAAATATAAAGACTACTTAAGCACCATAGATACCAGAACCCTTAACAACCAAGAAACAAACATAATAGAGGTCGAAATACAGAAGATAAGTGAAAAAATAATAGAAGCCGACGCAATGTATACACCTAAAATAGAATACAGAACCCTCCCTGGACCGAGATGGGACGACGAAATTAAAGGGAAAATAGAAGAATTTAAAACATTGGCAAGAGAAATAACGGATCTGGGTAATACGATGGAAAAATTTCACAGGCTAAAAACCATCATAAGACAAGTGGGGATAATGATAAAAGAAAAAGAAACTCAAGTATGGAATAATATAATCAGAAAGATGGACATCGAAAGGGATCCCCCCAAAATTTGGACCCAAATTCGAAGACTGCGAGGAACCCAACCAAAGAACTAATAAAGATCAAAGTGCAAGATAGGGAACTGCAGCAAGACGCAGAGCTTCAAGATCACTTCAGAGGGCACTGGAAACAACAAATTTTCTCGATTTATCCAGAAGAGAACCTCGACTTCGATCGAGATTACGAAGAGGAAATAGCTCGAACAAGTGAGAACCAACAAGAAAACATCCGGCCATACGCACAAATTGACGAGGGCAGACTCATCCGCTCGGAAGAAGGATTTCCGCTCACAATGGCAGAGTACTTAACAGCAGTCAAGTCCTTTAAACAACGGGCTCCAGGATTAAGTGGCATAACAAAGGCGCACCAAACAACGTGCACGAAGCAATCTTAAGGATCTCCAATGCCTGTCTGAATTCTGGATATTACCCCCAGGCCTTCAAGACGGCAAAGATGATCTTCCTGCCGAAACCGGGTAAACCAAAACACCAAATCGAAAGCTACCGCCCAATCTCACTACTCGAGTTTCTTGGGAAACTCCTCGAAAAGCTCCTCAACGAAGGTAAAAAAAAAAACACCTAGAAACAAATAACCTATATAACCCACAATAGCACGGGTTCAGGAGCAAGAGAGAAGACGAAAAAAATTGCCATCGAAACAGCGCGGGGCAACAGAGTGGACGTCGTACTCCGCGACGTTGCCAAAGCTTTCGATAAGGTATGGATCCCCGGTTTACAAGCAAAAATCAGCGCCCTCAACATAGAGACTAACTTAACTAAAATATTATGCCACTACCTAATTGGAAGAAAAGCCATTCTGCAACTAAATGGCCAAATGGGTGACGCATTCGCTCTACGGCGGGGGTGCCACAAGGAGGGTCTCTCTCCCCAACCTTATATGCCCATAATCTACTCTAACCAACGGATGAGTGTGCGATGTACATCTAATTAGCGGATGACATCACACAAATTATCACAAGTAACAGGCCAAACCTAAGAGATATCGCCCAAAGGACAGCGATGGAAATCAAAAACATAAACAATTTCGAAAAAAGGAACAAAATTAAAACCAACACAAACAAATTTAGAATTATTCCAATTAATCCAAGGAAAACAGCCACAATTAGAGTCGAGGGGGAAGGATACCATTACAACACGGAGGGAAGAGTCCTCAGACTCAAGCTAACGACGAATGGGTATGTCTCCCACCTGGTAAAAAAGGTAAATGAAGCAAAAGCAACAATGTCAACCCTACTACGATTTCATAACCTTTCAAGCAACAATAAAATAAAATTATATACATCCATCGTCCGTTCTAAATTATTATATCAGACCCTATCAATTTACATTCTGAGTAAAAAGCAGATACTAAAGGCCCAAAGGGTACAAAACTGGGCAACGAGGTTCATTGAAAATAAAAGAAGACAGGACCAAATAACATCCGAGGAACTGCATAGAAGAACCGAACTTGAACCTATCAACACTGTACTCCACGAACGAGACAAAAAAATGTGGGAAAAGTTAAATGAAATTTTACCCCAGGAAGAACTAAATAAAGTAATCGTTCCAAACAATGAAATCTGTCAGATAAAATACAGGGTGAGATTTGACGGAAGCAAGAAGAATACAACGTTGAATGTAAACCCAATCTATAAATAACACAAAGTGACCTACCGAACAAAAAACCACCGATATTGACAACCAACGAAGAATGACACTAAAGAGAATACGAACAGAAAAGAGTAATGAGAAATACAAAGAAGGAAATATAAAGTGTATATAAATATAGGACTACAAAACCACTGAAAAGTGCAAAAAACAAATAAAAATAAATATAATAATAAAAAATAAATAAATAAATATTAAAAATAAAGAGCTCATATGAGCAACTGATAACAAGGCTCAAATGCTTAAATTACAAACCTTATAGTCTTCTCGAGGATTGGCATTGCCGATGTGCATCACCTTGTACTTGCCAAGGTTGAATGGCATCTGCCAAGTCTGGGACCACTCTCCTAACCTCTGAAGGCTGTTTTGGAGGTTTTCCACCCATTCACCTGAGCTCACGCCGCCTAATTTTGTATCGTCCGTCTCTATCATTTATATAGATGATGAACAAGGACCTAGCACGGAAGCCTAGGGCACCCCACTACTCAAGGGGACCCATCTCGAAGCTACCTCGTTTATTATCACTCTTTGTCGCCTGCCTGACAACCAGTTCTCAAACCAGTCGGCCACCCTACCTGTGATGCCAACCGCGCGGACTTTGCACATCAACTTGCGTTGTGTCACCTTATCAAAGGTTTTTTGAAAGTCCATGTATAAGATGTCCACAGCCCGACTACGATCGTACTCACCCAGAATGACGTGAAAGAATTCTAGTAGATTTGTGAAGACACGATCGGTTCCTGCGAAACCCGTGTTGGGAATCTAGTCTCAAGTTGTTTGTTTCGAAGTGCTTTACCATTTTGCCCACAGCAGAGGTCAAACTTATAAGGCGGCAGTTACCCAGGATTTCGCGCTCTACCTTCTTAAATATGGGGTCACGTCCGCCGTACTCGTCCTCTGGCAACCTCACTGCTCACTTCCCAAAGGACTCTAGAGAGAAAGCCATCTGGACCGGGAGACTTGTACGGGTTAAGGTTCTTTATTCTAGCCTCCACTTTCTCATCGTCTAATGTTATCTCGCTTAGGTTGTCCCCTTCATTGAGATACACCCCCGGCCTCGGGGTGGGACCATATTCTTCTTCCCTTATAAACGCAGAGGTGAAGTAGTCGTTCAACACGTTAGCGATAGCCAGATTAGTCTCTTGCAACACGCCGACTTCATCTCTTAGAGGGCCAAGGCGCTGGCGAACTGGTTAGTACCCATTTGCAGAGCGACGCAACCCGAAGGTCCTCGTTGCGCTTAGCTTGGCGTACCAGTGTTTTACGAGTTCGAATATTTTTCTGTACTGCATGAGATTTTTGTTGCTACCACTACTTTTCCAATTAACGTAGCTCTCTTTTTCTGTTTAGAATTGCTGAGGCGAAGCCGCGATGAACCATTTCGGTTGAGCAGATCTTTCACTCACCTCTTTTTGGGGAACAAACGTGGACTGTTGGTTCATGAAGCAGTCTTTGAATCGCAGCCAGTTGGATGAGGCACTTTCACCACTTGCAGAATCCAGGCGACCTGTCGTATCTCGTAGACCGTTGAAGTTGGCGCAGCGGTAATCGGGTTTGTAGGCAGCAACGCTAGAGGGTCTGCCGCACGAGGCGTATATGGTGAATAAGACTGTTCGGTGATCGTTAGCGCCCAGACATTCACCCACCCTCAGTCCAGAGACCATGTCATTATCGGTGGTGAACGCCAAGTCCAACAAGTTCTTACTTCTCGTCGGCTCTTCGACCCACTGGGTCAAAAAGTCATTGTCAGCGAAGTCGATGAGTCTTCCCTCCACGTGGTACGATATATCAACCAAGTCAACTCCACGGCAGTTAAAATCGCCCATAATCAGGCTTGGGCGATTTTACACCAACTCGGGAAGTTTAGCTTATAGGTTCTAGTCAGCTTCTTCGGGCTGCCTTTGCGGCCTGTATACCACCTGGAGTCGGTATGAGGAGCTGCCAAGATTTACGTCTAGTCCTAGGATCTCGTAGACACTTCTATCATTGCAATCAACAGCGGGAAAGCAGTTACGGACGAATAACAATACTCTGCCACCTTCTTGATTTGGTCTATCGCGGTGGACATCGTGTAACTGGGAATCATATACTCACCCTCGAAATGTCGAATGTAGTGCGAAGCCAGATTTATACGATGGCAACTACGTCTATTCAGGTGTCACCTGACAATATGACCCTGATAAAGCATAGTGGGGGACGCCCCCTTTCAGAGGTGGAGCTGCCCGAAAGCGGCTCCAAAGAGGTCAAAAGGGAAGCTACTTTGCCCCACGGGGAATGTGAGAATGGAGCCCCTCCACCGGTCCAAGGGGTGCCTCGATTTTCCTCGTCCTCCCCGACACCTAGGGAGGGCGAGGCCGTGCTTGGAGGCGCATCTCTATACGCTTTTCCACTACTGTATTGCCTTTTGTTATAACCATGATCAGAAAGAAAGAAAAAAAGGTCCATGAAAAGTAGATAGTATGACCTCCCAATGACTTGGCAGGTTAAGAGAAAAGTCTCCATAGGATCAAAAATTTCAGAATGTGATTATTTAAATATAATGGGCCCGGTTCAGGGTCGATGGGCTTTGCCTACCCAGCTAGCCATTTAGGCGAAATTTTCCTAGAACTTTAACTATAAGGATAGTGCCGGCGTAGCAACCTTCTATGTGTACCTGAAGAAGGTGAGCAGAGTCGACGGCCCCGCACACCCCGTACCTAATACTTGCCCTAACCAGCGGGCTTTCGACCCTTGCGGCAGGTAGGGACCTCGCGGTATAAACTGCCACTCGACTAAGGCTCATATGAGGACAAAAGTGCACTGGGCAACCAGAACCTCTGTAGATAGAAGAGCAAGTTTGGAAAGGGGTAGGAAGGCATGTAATAAGGAGAAGTACAGATAGGCGGGTCCACTAACGACTAGCGTGGGTGATCATCTATTAGTATCATACCCTGGTGCTAGGTGATTCCAGGATGGCATGCACTCCACCAAGGAACCATGGCTACCGCACCAAACTCTGTACAGATGGAAAACTCACCCTGGTACAAAGTACTATTAATGATATTAAATAAATAATTAGAATACATAATAATAATACTAATAAAAAATGTAAAGTAGTGTTGATGGGAGCAAAGGAAAAGCACACACACAACTATCCAAGGCCCCATCAGAGTTCAAATACACTGTGACTGGGCTTCCTTAATTAGCACTCAGGTCGGGGAGATGTGCAACTCGTCCAGGTACCAAGTGTAACAGGCCACACAGGGTAACACCCCTGCTGGATACTGCGCCGGTAGGGCCGGCTTTACGTTTATTTACGACTTAAGTGGCTTTGATCCGCACCGACCCAACTTCATGAAAAAAACGAGTGTGTCTCTGGGGTTAATATCGAGACCCTAATGTAGACGTTTTCAAGGAATGTGTAAGTTATCGGATAGTCCATCAAGGAGACGGGGGCGGAACGAGGAACGAATGGATTCTTTATCCACGAGTGTAGGAAGGGAATAATGATGGGTGAGCGAGTGTGCCGCAAGGTAAGTGGAACAGTTTAACAGAGCTATTAAACCCTGCTTACAAGTTGAAAGACGTTGATTGAGGATACCTCCCTGCATACAGAATCCATACTTATAAACAAATCCCAGGTGTTCATTCATCTTGGATCGGGTCGTGGACTCGCTGATATCAAGATGACATAAGATGTCCAAATATTTTTTTTTTCACACAAACCTTTATTCTAATTTTTTTTACAACTTCTATTCTATTTTCCATCCCATGTTACATGCATATGTCAAAGCCTAATACTATTTGGACCTGACGGCAATCGTACTACATACATCTACTATTATTTATTGCAGATACCCTTTATCCTATGACATTAGCATGTGACATGCCCAAATTAAAAGGAAGATGGATTAAAAATGCCAGATTTAAATTTATGAGTATTATCCTTATAAGAGGACAAGCACCATCGAGGTTGGCTCGAGTGTATAAACATGTGAATAAACCACATGGTATTGAAAACGAACGTGCTTGTACTGTGCAAAGATGGACGAATTTTTCACCCATTAAATTGAGCGAGAGAACAGGATTGAGCATCAATCACCGGAGGAAGGGGTGGGCAAACGCGTCCATGACCTTACGTCATGTTGGCGACGATTTCCTTGTATTCGGGAATGCAGCTGTCCATCTCGTCTGGCGGCGGGTGCGTGATCAACAGTTCATTGAGGAAAAGCGGAGGTAAGCAGGGGATCCCTCTGGAGGCAAAGAGCGCCAAGTCAACTTTAGACACGTTGCCTTCAAGGAAGCAATGCGTAGCTTTATCCAAGTCTTCTTGGTTTCTGTGAAGAGGCATTAAAGATAATTAGCCATCATTCTAGTCTTTTTACCGTCAATGAAAAAGGGCATAGAAAACAAGTGTCAATCGGTAGTACTAGTAAACCCCGCCCAAAATGCCCTCCTCAACCAAAACTACCTACCATCGCGGCTACAATTTTTGTTCGAATAGAGTTGGTGGTACTTATTTCAGGATGATTCCAGGAAGAAAATTCCACGGACGGGTTCGAATCCGCATTTCTCAGAACGTCTACTTTTTTTCAATTTGTTCCTGAAGACTAAATACTCTAGTTTGTCTGCCACTAAGGAAGGTCTCTCCAACCAGTAATGTTTTCGATGAATGTTCCTTATAAAGTAGTGAAGTTGGGAAAGTGACGTATGTAAGGAACATAACCAAAGTACTTAAGGCACTAGATACGGAGTGCGCGCGCAGTTCTCCTGCTCCAACCTACGTTTCACAAAGAGAGACCCGCTCAAGGGCGAAAAAAAACCCGGAACACAAAGGAAGCGAAGCAAGAGATAAAGAGGGGGGAAAAGCAATTCTGTAGGATTGGAATCGCACCTCACCACCTGACCGCCTCCCGCTTGCACAAGCCGCGTGTAGGCAGGAACCTTCTCTTTACTTGCATAGAAGATGGCCAACATCCCGTGGAAAGGTCCTTTGCCCGTCTCTGTCAGGTTCAATCGCCATCGATGCGCGGCCGCAGCCAACTTCTCTTCCGTCGTATCACTTCGAAACGTAGGGAGACACAGAGCTCTCTCATTGCCCCACTCGTGCTCCTCCTCCTTTTAAATTAAATGTGGGTTGGAATCGAATATTAAAAAAAAGGCAATGATAACAAGTAGCAACGGACCATGCAAGACCTACTTGGGTCGCCCAAACTCTCCAGGCGATAAAAATAATTTCAGGCTCCACAATACATAGCAACAAGTCCCAGAGGGCATACATTCTGAAACCAGACCTCAAGGTCATGGATCACCTTGACATTTTTTGTTCTCGAATTTAAAGCGCAATAGAAACGAGGCTGTATCACGCAGTGTGTTTATAAGGAGAAATCGGTAAAAGTGGTCAAACTAGAGAAAGTGAAAATGTATGAAATATATATACTATATAGCCACAGATTCTCATGTAGGTATTAGGGCGGAAGGAGGGGGAGGGGGCAAGCCTCCAGATGTCACTTAACATCTCTTTGTGGCGTCAGATCAACTTGACATGAGGCACACAAATACGAGATGCAGTCTCCACAAACCCAGAACACCCACTCCCACAAAAAAACTCACTTCGTTAACCCTAAACCAGCTTTCAGGAAATATCCACAACCACTTCATTTAATACAGTATCCAGTCACTCTGATACAACATCCTGACTGCATGCAGCAAAGCCTTCAGATAACCTTCCGCTCCCGTGGACAGAATCCACTTCGCCAGGCTGCGGTGTGGAAATCACACAGCTCTCCTGAACTAGCAGAAAAGTGGCGGGGGGATCGCGGATGCCCCTCTAGAATGCAATAACGCCCCCGCACAATCAATCACATAATGGGAGAGACTGCAAACAATCACACAATACAGGCTGCGGGAGGGGATAGGGGGTGTATACAGGCCATATCTTTCTTAAGGGTTTTGGGGCTGCTCAGCAAGTCAGTTTGATGATGTTTAGGAGGGGAGGGTCACTTATGGCAACTGCTACAAGGGCATAAGCCACCATAAAAAGAAAACAACAAGGGCAAAAAAAAAAGCAAGCCAAGATGATGATGTAGGCACGATATTTTTTAACGCCCATCTGGCGACTGCCTACAAGGGCATAAGTCACGGTAAATACCTTAAAAGGTAAAGCTAAGCTAAATTAAAAACCAAACCAAAACAAACAAAGGCAAAAAAGTAAGAAGGAAGTACGCTCGGGCGTCGGAGGGAAGGCCCGTCTCCCACCAGCGCGAAAGCGCGTGGCCAACTTCAAAGAGTCAAATAAAATAGAGGCCAGCATCCTCCAACAAGTTCATGTGCACGAACTCCTCTTATCTCGGTACGGGACAGGTAACGTGCGCAAAGACAACAGAAAGCGACTTGAAGCCGTCACGGCATTGGGGTGATAGGTTCAAGGGAATAGCCGCGGGGCAATGGTACGCAACTTCAAGTTATCAACGGCCTTGTCGCATTTTCTTTAGCAGGTAGCCAGAATGGTTAACCTGATTCCTGCCATGAAATCAGGGCGAGGAATAGCGAAACGCTAATCTGGTCGTCTAATCATCACGGATTCTATGGCGCAATCATCGACGCGCTCAATTCTCGCAACTCCCACATGTCCTGAACCCAGCAGAAGATAATCTCGATATCCACCCGGGTAGTGGCAACAGTGGCGTCAAGGATACCGCGAACCAAGAGGTGTGGAGATTCAAATGCCCCGAGAGCCCTCAGGGCACTTCCTGAGTCGCTGAAGATCACAATCAGGTCACCGAACCGGGAACGGCGAGTTATCGCCCGTACCGAACGTTTTATCACAACGAGATCTGCAGAAAAGACAGACACGGGGCCTAGTAGACCCCGTTGAGTTCAAACCGAGGGGATACGGCGTGGATACCAATCCCCTCATGGGACATGGAGCCATCTGTATGTATACACTAGCAGGAATCCAGCGTGGCACAAAGTGTAGTCTAAAAAGGTCGAACGCAATACTCCAGTCGCTCTGGAAGCTTTGGGAGCGGAGGCGTGGCAACAAATAATCAAAGGTGGTAACCTCCAGTGGCCTCTTGAGCAGAACTAGAGGCGCTACTGGGTGGAGATCTAAACCGAGTTCTCGAGAGTTTCATAGTTCTAAACCCAAAGGGCTTAGAGTATGATGACTGGCGTCTCTCGGCGGCATAGGCACCGCTAAGATTAGCCGTGGATGCAGTGAGAGCATTTGGCGATTGAGAGACGCCGGGCTCGCACATACAAGCGCAGAATGAGTGGCAGGGTCTCAATGGGGGACGTGCGGAAGGCACCGGTTGCCAGACGGACACCGGTATGGTGGATAGAGTTCACTTTTCACAATATTCGCTCGGCTGCGAATGAGTACAACTCTCATCTGCATTCAAGCTTCGAACAAATAAAGGATCGGTAAAAAAGTAAAGCAGTAGCCTTATCCGCACCCCAAGTGCTGAACGTCACGAAATGAACAATGTCCATGGTGCGGGTAGAAGAGACGCTAGGGGCGAATATGAGCCACCCGGGTGAAGCGTGGATGGAAAACAAGTCCAAGGAACCTGCGAATCCACCACTTCCTGGCGAGCCCCGTTTACGAACAAACCCGGGTCGGGGTGGAGCCGTGAATGGCAGCAGAAAAGCATTACCTTAGTCTTGGTCAAAGAAAACCGAAACTTGTACGCTTCTGCAAGAGAGAGATAGGGTTCAATGTATGCTGGAGTTGACGCTACAAGGTTAGCATCTTGACCGCACCAGGAGATCGAAAGGTCGTCCACGTAGGGCATCGCGAGAACATGTTCCAGCACCACAGAGGTGATACCGTTGATCCTCGGAGCAGAGTGACAAACAGAGGACACTTACCTGCGGGACGCCGCCTTTTTGCCCCGATGGAACGGAGTGCTCCCCCACTAGTACCCGGATTGAAGATCTCGCAGAAATTCAGAGATAAAAAATGGGAGGCGTCCTCTCGCCCCCATTGTGTGGAGTCTCCATGATACCGTATCACCATGTAGTATCATAGGCCTTCTCCAAATAGAAAAATAGCGCAGCGTTGTGCTGTCTACGGGGTGGTAATCGTGCGAAAACTTGTCCCGAATCCTTTTGACTTACTTCGACACTTCTGCAAGAGTGATTTACCCGTCAAGTGAAGATACGTATGCCCGCCAGGAAGAGGGGTGTTCATGCTTCCAAACATACCGAAACTTAGATCTAGCTCGACGAAATTCACCGACAGTAAAGTCGTTCGGGCGGCGCTTATTATAGTGCATGTAGACATGTCGCTTGTCTGAGTGTCGTCTCACCCTCTCGCCGACTACTAAGAAAGCAACGGCGTGCAAAACAACCAAATGTTCTAGGAATAGTAGTTAGGCCCAAGGTGAAGAGGTTACCGGAGAAAAAACAACAATGGCCTCATCCACCGACATGAACTCCTCGACAGGGATATAGAAATCAGTCATTTCATGAAATGCGGATCACCACGCTCACTCCAACCACCACCGGGGCGGTTTTTTAGGTGGCAGCGACCCAGAAAATGAGTTGAATGGGAAAGTGGTCACTACCATGAAGGTCATCGACCACCTCCCACCAAAAGTCAGGATGTACAGGCGGAGAACACAGGGAGATATCGAAACAGTGATGCGTAAACTCATCAACATTTAGGACAATTCCAGCTGGCCGATCCGGATGGCAAGGACTTGACACCCGGGGTTTATCTTTGGCGGGGAGGCTGAGAAGATGGCGTCCATCTTTTGGAGGGTACCGATTGGCCCGATCCAGCCTTGAGTGGGGGCGTAGGAGCCGCATCTCCTTTAGCGGTGTCCTACTTTCGGGCGACAGCTTTACGAGGCACCAACGACGACCCCACGAACCCCTTCGGTTGGGTTGTCTCCTGTTAGTCTAACGACTCGGTGGAGGCCCGGAGCCATTTCACCTTACGGGAAAGTGTCACGCGGGGTGAGCCTGAATTTAGCCAGAAGGTGTGAGGGTGGAGCCCTTTATATCACCAACTATACCAGGGTGAGTAGAACACGCAGAAGTGTTCTGTGCGTGGAAGCCACCGTGCTCGTACGCCTGGAGGGGCCAGGAGCAGAGGGTATCTTTATAAATTTGAGGCATAAGAAGTGCCAGGGAGCGTTGGGCGCGGAAGGACCAATTTATTACCCTAACGAAAGGAGAGTGGATCGGGAACTTGAACGGCCTAGAATTCCTTCTCCAGGAGATATACGCCAAATTGCTTCAAGGAAGCAAGGTGCGGCTCTCCGCAATTGACCATACACAATAAGGACTTATCATGTACGGTCTTAGACTAGCTTATACAGATTTCAAATAAACCGGACTTTGCACGTCTACATGAGCGAATCGTATGGCTGAAGCAGTGGCAGTAGTAGCACCTCCGCGAAAGTGGTACGAATGCACCGACCTAATGAGCATGTCACGATAGAACGTGACGGAGAGTTTAGAGGTGGGTCTCAAGGTCCCTCCCTCTTTTCTCATCACACGCTCGACCTTGACTGTCTTTGGTCAGCCAGGTGTTGTCTTCTAAGGAGTAATCTTAGAGTTATCTTGCATAAACTATTCTTTTCACGAAATTCATGGTAGAGTACGGCGTCACACTCACTGGCGAGCCATCGATTGTCCGAAGGGCACTGATCATGGCCGCCTCGCAAGGGTTCAGCGCATTCGCCAGAAGGCTCCTGTCGGAGAAACGGGTCACTTTCGCCTCTGCTAGTCAATCTAGCTAAAGCTCTCCTTTAATGGAGTAAGGTATGTTGCATTTGGCCAACTTGCTGCTATCAATGGAGCGAAAAACAGAAAAGCGTTTGAAGCCAGCGGGTTCAAAAAGGCAAGTAATAAGCTCTGAATGAGGCTTCCCGACGTAATCGAGTCTCCACCCACCGCACTCGCGACTTTGGTTTTCGTTGGGACTCCCCACACGACGGCGCCTGGTGGTCGGACGTGAAAGTCTTGCCCTAGTCGCTTGCCGAAACGGCAAAGCGGCCACGTGTTTTCATGTAACAAATTCTAAACCTTTTGTTGTTATTGCGAAATAAAACCCCAATATTAAAAAAAAAAAATCGACACGTCATCTATTTATTAAAAATATTTATATAACATTAACCATCTATTAATCCTGGAAAAAATAAGTGATTTCTTAATTTAAAATAAAGAGCAGAGGTTGCTTACATCAACGAAATGTCCTGCCTGTTCGGAGCTCTCAAGAAAGGACTTGTTGACGAGCCACTTGCCGGACGCAATTGCCGCCAGGTGCTTCTCGGAGCGGCTCGGCCGAATGGTGACCACGTGCGTTACCGCAGGGTCGAGGAATTTGCTCTCGCTCACTCCAACGCCTCCCAACGAGACGACTACGTTAGCAAAACGGCTCCTCTCTTCCTCGGACATACTCGAAAAAGCGAACCGATACTGCAGAGGCGCGGGAGGACTGTTGGCAGAGGCGGCACTATCTGGAATCACCTTCTGCCCGTCGCCCACAGATGCCAGGCTTTCCTGCAATTTCACTCGATAAGTCAGAACGATGCTCAAGTCTCAGAAGTGGTGTCGATATTTATTGTTGCTGATTTTAGCACCGATTCGCTCCGATCACAAAGGAAATCTATATTTTTCAAGTGACCCCCCCCCCACCTCCACCAAGATTGTAGCCATTTATCCATCTTTAAAATAGTAAAGGATGAAAATTTGTGTTGACATTGTGCCTTCTGCCTCGAGTCGAGATAACATTAGAAAAGAAGACATTGGAAGAGAAATCAGCGATGATAACCAATTCGACGAGGAAAAGAAACAATGTCTTCATCAACCCGCATTGCCAGGGGTCGATGCACATTAACACCACCTAAAACTACCTCTCGACTTCCGACCTCTTTGTCATATCAAAGACAAAGTTGACAGACCTATTTTTTCGCTTCGTTTGTATGTACTTGGTCATCAAAGTTAAAACGAAACTTTCTTTACATTAAAATGAAATTAGAAACGAAAGGAGTTTCTTCTCAACCGATTCAGAGCTCGATTTTTGTAGGGTTATTAGCACCAATCTGGACTCCTTTTGAGGCCTTTTATTTCTTAGTGGGTGACTACAGTTTAAGGCAGGGTCTAAACCCTGGGTCGCTACATGGTAGCCACGAAAGAAAAGTCTACTCGAATCGTAACCCTATTCTGGGACTAGCCACACCCGATGGGGCTTTAATTCGCTAGAGAAAAACCGTTTCCACTCGGCTTGGCCGAAGCCCACCAGTGGACTGCCCAGTGGATGTCATTCGAAAAATATAGCCTAACGTTGACTCTAAGCCATGGAGCGCTAACCCAAACGCGACTCCCAGTATGAGTGAAATTAATCGAGAATGGCTTAATTACACTGTAGTTGAGAAGTCGCCTCACCTGCTTTTGTGTTAGAATGGATTGAGTGTCTCCCACGAGCGCGACTTCCAGTCGAGCTCTCGCTTCCCTGTCATGTGGATCGTCCCAGGTAATCGCGGTTCCTTGTGACTCCGATTCTGTGTTTGCCGCTTCAGAAAAAAATAATCATTGCACTTCACCCAAACAGTTTGTCGACTTAATTTGTTGTCTGTGGCTCGTCCACCAAGTCTCAGCAGCGCACCATCAATAATAAAATCAAAGAGATCTACCGATTGTATGTACTTTGGATCTCCTCTTGCGGATCAAGACAGCAAATGAGCAGCACATGTCGTGTGTAGAGCTTGTTCAAAACGATTATGAGACTGGCTCAATAAGAGAAAAGAAGGTGATGCTTTTTACCGTTCCCAGGATATGGAAGGGACAGAAAACCTTGATAAAGATGATATTTCTGCATACTGAACTGACTGGATTTTAAGCTAAGAACAAACATTATCTACCCTAGTTTGGAAGCTGTGATACTAGTGCCGTAGAACAATTATCTACCCATTCCATTACCACCAGAGGATGGCATCGAAAGTAGAAATGATGAAGACGAGTATGGTGAGTAAACCTGTGCTTGTATGGGTGAACTTTATTTAGTTGCCGCCCCGCTACCTCTTCTGCGAGGTAAAAGGGTCCTTAGGAAGACTACCACGCTTCCTCGGTGGGCCCACAGGTGTCTAAGAGAGTAGATATTGTGTGTAGTGCGTGCTTGTGTGAGGTTTGGGCAATCTAAAAGTAGGTGTCGGGGCAAAGATTATTCTATGTATGTAATGTGGGAGTGTAGTGGATTGGGCTGACTTGAATTGATATATGATTACTCTGTGTCCAGGTTACTCTGATTGGTTTATTAATGGGGTGAAGGCACGTTTAGGATGAATTATGGTGGTAATATGTTCAAGTATCTTTGGGTCAAAGTAGTATGGGTGTGTTTGATTAAGTTAGAGTTTGGTAGTACATGGTAGGGTTATTGTAGAGATGTTGGAAGTAGAGTGCTGGGTCTTCTTTCTTGCGTCTGAGTGGTGGGAGCTCTGGGGTCAGTGCTCTGCTGAAATGTTGGGTTCCAATCATGTCTAGGTGAATTTGATTGGTAGAATTTTTTATTTTAGGATGTGTGCTGCGTGTGCATCCTGAGATTATTCTGAGTGCAGTGTTGTATGTGGTTTGGAGTGATTTGGCACTCCCATGGGATGAAGCTGAGCTGAAGGCAACTTTTCTGCTCAAAGACATTCAGGTAACATATTTCAGGAAAAGGCTCTTAGTTCATATTTCACAGTTAATGGACCATTCTGTTTTTGAAATGAGAGGGATGGATGGTTCTGCAGCGTACCGCGCAAGAACATATTCATCAAAAAAGAAACTATCTGCTCCTGTAGGAGATTCAATGCACATGAGTGTTATGAGAATATTGAGGCACTTCTACATGCCATAAAATACCAAAAATGCAATTGGAAATTATGTTGCCACTTGAAAGTCATTTGATACATTGATAAGAATGCAGACAGCTGTTGTTTTCATTGCTTCTGGGACAGCTGAGGTGGTTTGAAGCCAGAGTGGATTGTTTTGTGGGTGGTGGAGGGATTTCTTGGAGTGTCTCAGTGTATTATGTCCTTAGCGTTTTGTGCACGTCACAAAGAGGATGGTATGAATCATGCATGTAGTGGCATGGGATGTTTGGGTTTCTTGTACTATGGAGAAATTGAGTTACCCAGAGGGTGAAATGGTGCTTAGAGACACGACCTTTGTAGGTGGTAAATCGAGGTGCTTCGGATGCAACCTGTCGCAAGATGCATAGTTTTGTTTTGCATCTTCTGTATTGTGCTGAGGTGAATGGACGCGAAATTTTGAGCACAGGAAGTAGAGGCATAGGCAAGTCCTTATGTGTGTGATAGATTCCTTGGAATGTTCGAATGAGGTACTTGTGAGTGCTAATTTTGGTTAGCTAAGTTTGTAGTATTCTTCATGTAGGCCAGAAACTTAAACTTGTATCAAGTATGGTGGCAAGCAGGGTAGAGTGGTTTATTTAACGGGAGTGAAGTATTTGCTAATGATTTTTTGTTTGTTACTATGTTATTGCCTTTAAAGGGCAATAGCAATGAGGCGAGAGAAAGTGAAAGTGTGAAAGATATACATATACCTCCAGATACTCCTGCAGGCAATGAGACAGGTAGGGTATACAAGCCTCCAGATGTTACCTGTGTGACTTAGAGCTTTTGTTCTCTATAGTTGGTGAAGACCATAGTCAGGTTTTTGGATGTAAGGAAATCTCAAGAGATATTTGTATGATGACTGGAATTATTTTTAATTTGCCCATATGGCCGACTGCCTTGAATGGCATAAGTCACCGTAATTAAAATTCTAGCCTGTACTAGGTTATTCTAAAATTCTCCCAAAACAGCAAACAAAGAACAAACAAACAAGAAGGGTACATAATCTAGCGTCGGGGCCAGGCTCTACTTACAACAAAGAGCGTCAAATAAAATGGAGGAGGTCATCCTCCTCCAAAATGTCAGCCCACAAGTCTGTTCACAGGAGCCTGTCTCAAGTACAAGACAAAATCGGTAGCGGGACGGGAAATGTGGGCGAAAATCGCCCAGACTGGGATATTCAACAAGAATATGCTGAACAGCCTGGAGGACAACGCAGTCGTCGCAATAAGGCGCAGGCGAGCGCTCCACCAAATGGCGGTGCGTCCCGCGAGTGTGTCCAATTCGGAGACGACAGAAAGACACCTGAAGCCGTCGCTGCGTTGGGGAGGTAGGTCCATGGGAGCAGTCGCGTCGCAATGGAACGCAACTTTAAGTTCTCCTCGGTCGTCTACCACCTTTGCCAAGCAGCGCGGAGGATTACCCCGATTCCTGCCATGTAGTCGGTGTGAGGAAGAGCGAAACGCGGATCTGGTCGCCCACTCCTCACAGACTTTTTGGCGCCCTTATCGGCGCGCTCATTTCCCCCATTTCCCACATGTCCAGGAACCCAGCAGAAGATAATCTCAACATCCACCCGGCGTACGGCAACCGTGGCATCAGGGATACCACGAACAAAGACGAGAGCACTCAGAGCGCTTTGTGAGTTATTTTCCATAGATGGGTGTATTGCAAACAGCTCAGCAGTAAAAACAGACGCAGCCTTTCTTAAATTTTTATTTTATTTTACGAGCCTATCAGGTGGCTGACTACTTGGGCAGAAGTCACTGTACTCAGAAAAGCCCGCAATTCCTACATATCCAGGAACCCAGCAGAACATAATCTCGACATCCGCTTGGCTCACCAAAACCGTGGCATCACAGATAATGCGAACCAGGGGATGCGGAGATTCCAATGACCCGAGAGCACTCAGGGCGCTTGGTGAGCCACTATAAATAACAATCCGATCATCTCCCGTATAGAGCAATGTATTGCAACCAGCTCGGCCATGAAGACGGACGCAGCGCCTGGCAGAGCCACGCTGATTTCAAACAGAGGGGATACGGAGTGGAAATCGACCCCCTCTTGAGACTTGGAGCCATCCGTATACACTGGCGCGGTTCCAGAGTGACACGAAGTGTGCGCTCCAAAAAGGCCGGATACAATACTATCGACGCTCTAGAATTTTTTTTTTTTAATTTTAGAGCCCATCTGGCAACTACCCGCTTGGGCATAAGTCGCCGAAAAACACGACAGCCTAGAACTAGACTACTTTAAAATAAAAATATGAAAACTTAACAATCGATATAAATTGGAAAAACTTAACAATCAGGAAGCAATCTCCAGCAGCGGGGGGAGGTCCCCCTCACCCTGGTGCAGGAGAGTGCAACCTACAAACAAAACAATAACAAAAAAAGAACCTTAAATAAAGGGGAGAAGCCCGGCCTCCCTCAAAAAGTCAACAAGTCCACAAGTCAATGTGCACGAATCTGTCCCCAGTACAAGGGACAGGCGGTAGCGACCCCGCCCATCCCGGTACCGGGACAGGTATCGTGCGCGAAGATCACCCAAACTGGGACATTCGACAAGAATGTGCCGAACAGTCTGGGGGACGACGCAGTCGTTGCAATAGGGCGCAGGCGAGCGCTCCATCAAATAGCGATGCGTCACACGAGTGTGTCCGATTCGGAGACGACAGAAAGCAACCTGAAGCCGCCGCGGCATTGGGGGATAGGTCCATGGGAACGGTCACGGCGCAATGGCACGCAACTTTAAGTTCCCTTCGACCGTCTCCCATCTTCGTTGCGAAGCAGTCCGAAGAGCTGCCCGTATTCCTGCCATGTAGTCGGTGTGAGGAAGAGCGAAACGCTGGTCCAGTCGCAGAGTCCTCGCGGACTCTTTGGCGCCCTCATTCCCCGCAATTCCTACATGTCCAGGAACCAAGAAGAAGATAATCTCGACATCTGCCCGGCTCGCCAAAACCGTGGCGTCACGGATATCGCGAACCAGGGGATGCGGAGATTCCAATGCCCCGAGAGCACTCAGGGCGCTTTGTGAGTCGCTATAGATCACAATCCGGTCTCCTCGACGCTCTAGAAGCTTTGGGAGCAGAGGCGTGGCTACAAATAGTCAAAACGCATCTGCTCCTCGACGCTCTAGAAGCTTTGGGAGCAGAGGCGTAGCTACAAATAGTCAAAGATGGTAACCTCCACAATGGCGTCCTGGGCAGAACCAGGGACGTCAACGGGCCGAGAGCTATACCTAGCTCTCGAAGGAGTTCGTGGCCCTAAACCCAAAGTGCTTAGGGTATGACTGGCGTCTCTCAGCGGCATAAGCACCGTTGAGATCAGTTGCGGATGCAGTGAGAGCTATTGGCGACTGAGGTAGGCGCCAGGTCTGCGCGTACAGTCGAATGATGCAGTGTGCACGGCGCAGAGCGAGTGGCATCTCCCAAGCATCTACAAGTAGGCTCTCAATCTAGGACGTGCGGAAGGCATCGGTCGCCAGGCAAAAGCCGGTGTTGTGGATCGAGTCCACCTTCCGCAATACGCGCTCGGCTGCGGATGCATAAAACTCGCATCCGTAGTCGAGCTTCGAAGGATCGATAAAAAAGTAACGCTGTAGCCCTATCAGCGAACCAAGGGCTGAACGTCACGGAACGAAGAATATCCATGGCGCGGATACAGAGACCCCAAGGCTGCGAATATGAGCCTCTCAGGTGAGGCGTCAGTGGAACACAAGATCAAGGTAAAGATGCGAATAAACCACTTCCAAGCGAAACACGTTTAGAAACAAATCCGAGCCGTGGTTGAGCCAGGAAGGCGGCTCGTAGACGATAGCGAGAATATCTTCCGGCAGCACAGATGTGATAACATTAATGCTCAGGGCAGAGAGTGTGACACTGATGACACTTCCCTGCGGTACATCCTCTTTCTGCTCTATTGGGACAGAAAGGGCTCCCCCACCCGTACAGGGAATCGACGATCTCGCAAAGATTGGGAGGCGTCTCCTGGCCCTCATCGTCTGGAGTCGCTCTGATACCCTATCTCCATGTGGTATCACAGTCCTTCTCCAGATCAAAAAACAGCGGGGCGTAGTGCTGTTTACGAAGGAAGGCCTCGCAGACGGCAATATCCAGTCGGAGCGGTGAATGGAACTAGCGGAAGACAAGTGTTCTCAACTCTCTAGGAAAAAGGCTAATCTAGCATGTATCAATTTCTCCATCAACTTGCACACGCAGGAGGTTAGATAGATTGGGCGGAAACCGGCCGGGGGAGTGATCTCTCCAATTTATCTGATGTAGAGCGAGCTCTCCCTCGTTTGCGAAAAACGAGCACAGTAGCCATTCGCCAGGAATTTGGGAGGATACCCTCTGTCTAGATCCTGTTGAACAAATCTAACAGAAAGGCCATGCCTCGCTCACCGTGGTGTCGAAGCATGACATACGTGAATACTGGACATCATCCGGACCAGGAGTGGTGTCTACACACGAAGCGAGAGCGAAACGCAACTTATTCAATGTATACTTGTCGTTGAAGGGTTCTCCGCCTCTGGAGGTAAAGTCCAGTCGGCAGCCTTCAGCAACATCACGACTTGCATTGAATGCTGGCGGAGCAGAATCTCGTGTAGATAATGCGGCGAAAGGGGTTGCACAGGACTCCTCACGGACGGTGAGTCCGAGATTGCTCCCATTCTTCTGTAGAACGGGAGGGAGGCCTGACAGAAATTGCCCCAAATCTTTTAACTCGCTTCAACACCTTGCTAGAGGAGTTTTTTTCGCTGCCAATGCTAGTATGCCCGGCAGGCAGAGCAGCGGGTGTGCTTCGAAACATACTGAAACCTAGCCCTAGCTCGACGAAATTCACCGATCGTGAAATCGTTGGGTTTTTTTGTTTTTTTATTTAAGGGGCTATCTGGCGACTGCCGACTTAGGCATAAGTCGCGGTAAACAAACAGCCTAGTTCTAGGCTACTTTAAAAAATTGAACAGGAAACTGCAATAACAAGAAATAACAATAACAATAAAAAAACAATAGCAAAAACAACAATTAAACCTGGTTAAATGAAAGGGAGAAGGCCAGCCTCCCCCAAAAAGTCAACAAGTCCACCAGTCAAAGTGCACGCACTCGTCCCGAGTACAAGGGACAGGCGGTAGCGACCCCGCCCATCCCGGTACTGGGACAGGTATCGTGCGCGAAGATCACCCAGACTGGGACATTCAACAAGAATGTGCCGAACAGTCTGGAGGACGACGCAGTCGTTGCAATAGGGCGCAGGCGAGCGCTCCATCAAATAGCGATGCGTCACACGAGTGTGTCCGATTCGGAGACGACAGAAAGCAACCTGAAGCCGCCGCGGCATTGGGGGATAGGTCCATGGGAACAGTCGCGGCGCAATGGCCAGAAACTTTAAGTTCCCTTCGACCGTCTCCCATCTTCTTTGCCAAGCAGTCCGAAGAGCTGCCCGTATTTCTGCCATGTAGTCGGTGTGAGGAAGAGAGAAACGCTGGTCCGGTCGCCGAGTCCTCGCGGACTCTTTGGCGCGCTCATTCCCCGTAATTGCTACATGTCCAGGAACCCAGCAGAACATAATCTCGACATCCACCCGGTTCGCCAAAACCGTGGTGTCACGGATATCGCGAACCAGGGGATGCGGAGATTCCAATGCCCCGAGAGCACTCAGGGCGCTTTGTGAGTCGCTATAGATCACAATCCGGTCTCCGAACCGGGCACGTCGCGTAATCTCCCGTACCGAGTGGTGTATTGCCACCAGCTCGGCCGTGAAGACAGACGCAGCGCAGCGCCTGGTAGAGCCCCGCTGACTTCAAACAGAGGGAATACGGCGTGGAAGCCGACCTCCTCTTGGGACTTGGAGCCATCCGTATACACTGGCACGGTTCCAGCGTGACACGACGTGTGCTCCAAAAAGGTCGAACGCAATACTCCCGGCGCCGTACAAGCTTTGGGAGCAGAGGCGTGGCGACAAATAGCCAAATGTGGTACCCTCCAGTGTGGCGACCTGGGCAGAACCAGGGGCGCCACCGGCCCGAGAGCTATATCTACCTCTCGAAGGAGTTTCCTTGCCCTAAACCCAAAGGGCTTAGGGTATGACTGGCGTCTCTCGGCGGCATAGGCACCATCGAGATCAGCTGCGGAAGCAGTGAGAGCTGTTGGTGACTGAGGGAGGCGCCGGGCTCGCGCGTACAGGCGAGTGATGCACTGCACGCGGCGTAGAGCGAGTGGCATCTCCCCAGCATCGACCAACAAGCTCTCAATGGGGGAAGTGCGGAAGGCACCGGTCGAGGGGCGAAGGCCGGTGTGGTGGATTGAATCCACCTTCCGCAATAAACGCTCTGCTGCGGATGCATAAAACTCGCATCCGTAGTCGAGCTTCAAACGAACAAAGGATCGATAAAAAAAGTAGGGCAGTAGTCCTATCAGCGCCCCAAGCACTGAACGTCACGGAACGGAGAATGTCCATGGCGCGGGTACAGGAGACCCTAAGGCTGCGAATATGAGCCTCCCAGGTGAGGCGTCGGTCGAATACAAGACCAAGGAAACGGTGCGACTCAACCACATCCAGGCGCACCCCCATTAAGAAACAAATCTGGGTCAGGGTGAAGCCGTGGATGGCGGCACAAGTGCACCACCTTAGTCTTGGCCAAAGAAAACCGAAACCTGTGCACTTCGGCATAGCGAGAGACGCGGTTCAATGCCTGTTGGAGTTGGCGCTCCAGAGTTGGCATCTGGGCCGCGCCAAAAGAGATCGAAAGGTCGTCCACGAGAGCGTAGCGAGAACATCTTCCGGCAGCACCGAGGTGATGCCGTTGATGATCAGGGCAAAGAGTGTGACACTGAGGACACTTCCCTGCTCCTTTAGGCCGGAGAGGGCTCCCCCCACCCGTACACGGAATAGACGATCTCGCAAAAATTCAGATATAAACATTGGGAGGCGTCCCCTCGCCCCCATCGTGTGGAGAGTCTCCATGATACAGTATAGCCATGCGGTATCATAGGCCTTCTCCACATCGAAAAACACCGTGGCGTAGTGCTGTCTACGAAGGAAAGCCTCGCAGACGGCATTTTCCAGTCGGAGCAGAGCATCCGACGTGGAGTGGAACTTGCGGTAGCCGCACTGTGCGGAAGACAGATGGCCTCCGCTGTCCAGGAAAAACGCTAATATAACATTTACCACCTTCTCCATCAACTTGCACACGCAAGAGGTTAGAGAGATTGGGCGGAAACCGGTCGGAGTAGAGTGATCTCTCCCCGGCTTGCGAAAGGCGAGCACAGCAGCGATTCGCCAGGAGTCTGGGAGAAGACCTTCCACCCAGATCCTGTTGAACAAATCTAACAGAAAGGCCATGCCTCGCGCACCCAGGTGTCGAAGCATGGCGTACGGGACATCGTCCGGACCATGGGCGGTGTCCGCGCACGAAGCGAGAGCGGAACGCAACTCACTCACAGTAAACTTGTCGTTGAAGGGTTCTCCGCCTCTGGAGGTAAAGTCCAGCCGGCGGCCTTCCGCGACATCACGACGTGCATTGAATGCTGGCGGAGCAGCATCACGGCTAGAAAATGCGGAGAAAGCGGTCGCTAAGGATTCTGCCACGGACGCGGGGTCCGAGATTGCGGTCCCATTCTCCTGGAGAACGGGAGGGGGGTCCTGCGAGAATTTGCCCCGAATCCTTTTGACTCGCTTTCACACCTCAGCTAAAGGGGTCTTCCCGTTAAGTGAAGACACGTATGCCCGCCAAGAAGAGCGGCGGGCGTGCTGGGAAATATACCGGAACCTGGCCCTAGCCCGACGGAATTCAGCGACAGTGAAGTCGTTCGGGCGGCGCTTATAGCGCATGTAGGCATAACGCTTCTGTTTGAGGGCCGTCTCACACTCGGCCGACCACCATGGGAGTGGTCGGCGTGCAAAACAGCCAGGCGTCCTAGGAATAGTAGTCAGGCCCACGGCGATGAGGTTGCCGGAGAAGAACTCAACGGCCTCATCTACTGACCTAAACTCCCCGACTGAGATAGAGAATTCAGTCATTTCCTGAAATGCAGGCCACCGCGCCCGCGCCAAGAAGAAGCAGGGTGCGGCTCTCCGCAATTGACACACTTGGCCACACAGGATTTGGACTTATCATGTGCAACCTTGGAAATATTTACACAGACTTCTGGTGAATCCGAATTTGCACGTCTACATGAGCGATTCGTATGGCCGAAGCAGTGACAGTAATAGCACCACCGCGGCAGTGGCACGAATGCCTTCACGCGGTAGCGGTACCAACCGGCACGCACCGACTCATGGAGCTTGTCACAGTCGAACGTGACGAAGAGTGTAGGGGTGGGTCTCGAGGCCCCTCCCTGTTTTCTCATCACACGTTCGACCTTGACCGCCCCATGGTCGGCCAGCTCTAGGGTGATGTCCTCAATGGAGTAGTCAACGAGTTCCCTCGCATAAACTACTACTTTCACAAAGTTCATGGTAGAGTGCGGCGTCACACTCACCGGGGTGCCATGAAGTGTCCGAAGAGCACTTATCTTAGCCGCCTCGGCGGGATTCGCCGCATTCGCCAGAAGGCTCCCGTCCAAGAAACGGGTCACCTTCGGCTCTCTACCAATTGCACTAGCTAATCCTCTCGTCTGATGGATAATGTTGCCCTTGGACAACATGGTGCCATCAGTGGAGCGAATAACGAGGAAGCGTTTGAAGCCAGCGGGCTCGAAAACGCCAGGTAACCTCTGAATCAGGGGCCCCGATGTCATCGAGGCTCCGCCCTGTGCACTTTTGGTCTTTGTCATGGTCAGGAGCTCCGTACCCGGGGGGGCAGAGGGGCCGGATGTGCCGATCTTGGCTTGGTCGCTTGCCAGAGTGGCAGCAGACTCATCCGTCCCCGCAGCCCCCGCGGATGGAGAGTAGCCCCGAGTCTTTTTAGTCTTCTTTTTCTTTTTAGGAGAGGAGGGCGGGGAATGAACCCGCTTCTCACCTCCGCCGGTAGAAGCCCCCAGGCCAGATGTACTAGCCTCAGCCAGGTCCTTCTTCGAAATGGAGAAGGTCCTGGTGGTCGTAGGGGCATCATCCGGAGGAGATCCCTCCCCTCCTTGTACTGCCTGAGAATCCCCAGCCGTTTGAGGAGGACCTTGCATAGGGGCGGATTCGGGTTCGGTGCTTGGCGCCGAGCCCGGATTTTCCCCCATGGAAGGCCCTACCGTCTGAGGCTGGTTTTCCTCAAGGACCATGTCTATCACAGGAGGGGCCTCCAGTTGGCCATCACTCCCAGGACATCGCAGGTCCCCTTGGCAGCGTCATGAGTCTTTTGTGGGGAGGCACATGCCTTGACCCCGGCAAGGTTTAATATTCTTGCCAGCAGGTCTTTTGAGGGAAGCGACCGAAGTGGCCTGGCTTCCCTCTCCCCCCTAAGGGGGTTTGACCTACAGAGCCACTTCGATGTGGAGCGGCTGGCTAAGGGCTGCCTGCTGGCTTTCTTGGCAGTCCCCTTGGAAAGAACAGAGGGGACTGCCGCTGGTAAGAGGGAGGTGCCCGAAAGCACCTCTAGAGAAGGGGGTGAGGGAGAGTCCCCTTCACCCGTAGGCGTAGGAGAGGAGTAAGCCTCCTCTCCGGTTGAAGAGATATGGAGGGTCCCCTGCGCAAGCACAGGGGGGGCGACCTCCATTTTTTTTTTGCTGGAGCTGACCGAGGGCGGCTCCGTCGCTGTTTTAGGGGAAGTTGGGGGTTGGGGTTTTTTGGTTGTTTTTTCATACATGGGCATGGTGACCCTCTTTTTTATACGGGACGCAATAGCTCATCACCTCTTGCAGTTGCCCACACTGCAAGAGGTGATTACAGGCCTGGCAGAGCCAGGCGCTGCCATTTCAGACCACCCCTCCCGCCTGGTGGCCTGGCACTCCATCAGCATGGCGGCTTCACCTTAGACACGGCGCAAAAATGGATAGAATGTGAAGAGGAGAGGAAAAGGGATGTGAGGAAGGTATGGGTGGGGATGACGCAGGTTGTTAAAAAAAACCCATCCCAAACCGGAGCTCAGGGGTTAGGGAACATTGTCCCCTCCCCCCTCAGCCCCGATCCTGGACGGTTGGCTTGAGAAGAAGGTCAGCATCTACCATGTGAAATTAGAGGCTGACCAGAGAAAGTTGTGGGAGAGGTTGTGTGAAAAGAGAGGAAACAAGTGTTTTGAAGGAAGGGAGGCTAAGCTGGGGTCGGACGGGGTGCTGAGTACCGTCAGGACGGCAGCCAGGATGGCAAATCGCTGCGCCCCTTACGGGGAAAATCGTTGGGGGGCGGTTATAACGCAAGTAGACATAACGCTTCTGATTGAGGGCCGTCTCACACTCAGGTGACCACCTAGGAAGAATTCGGCGTGCAAAACGGCTCAGACGTTCTAGGAATAGTAGTTAGGCCCACAGCGATGAGTTTGCTGGATAAAGCTCAACAGCCCAATTCCCCGCCCCTAAATCCTCGACTTTACTCATTTCCTGAAATGCGGACCACTGCACCCCCGCCAACCAGGGTTGGGGCTCTCCCAGGCGGCAGTGGTCAAGAAAATGATATTTGAATGGAAAAGTGATCAATATAAGGAGATCATGGACCACTAACAACCCATAATCAGGCTGTGCATCTGAGGAGCACAGGGATAGATCAAGACAGGAAAATGAAGCGGTTCTCGGTCAGTGATAAATGCGTAAACTGATCCACATTTAGGACATCTATCGTCGATCAGGTCGGCAAGGACCTGACCGCAGGGATTGATCAAGGGCCTCGGCAACCTTGCGGCGGAAGTCTCCCGCCTATAAGTCGGCTGATGGTGGAAGGTACGCAGAAATGCTGTAATGCTACCGTCTGAAATGAGGTATTAAAAGCAAAGATAAGAACGGACACATCCTATCGGATGTAAATGACAGATCCTCCTGCCCAGCCCCCATCGTGGGGTGCTGTGGTCGCTAAACCCTTATACCCCTGGACAGTGGGCAAGGAGCACATGCCCAGCATGGTTTTCTGCAAAAAAATAACTAATGGGGCACGGGAGGAGACAAGCCTTCATATATCTTCCCAGTTTACAGGAATCCCACGGCATTTCCATTTAAGGAAAATTCCCTCCATGTCTAGCTCAGAGGAGATGAGGCCTTTTCGAAGAAATGACCACACGGGAATGGCCTTACCCTTCCTGAAGACAGAACTTCGACCGCTTTTGGACAAACAAGGCACTGTGGCTTTCGAGGACTTATCGGGGGAGGTTAGGTTCGCTATACTAGACTTTTCCTCCCACCACCTCGACAACTTTGGCAGGCGGGGGTCCCTACTTTGGACGATCCACCGACTCCGAGGACCCAATCCAGCCTTTGGTGGGGACGTAGCAGCCGAAACTTCTTTGATGCTGTCCTCCATTCAGGGGCCACCTTTAGTAACTCTGAAGACAGCCTCAAGACCAATTTCAGAGGTGTTAGCTCCTGTGAGTCTAACGATTCGGTGGAGGCGCGCGGATGTTGCGCTTTACGGAAAACAGTCACGTTGGTGGGGGGGGGGAGAGCCCTGGTTTTAGCCGGGGCTGGGTATGAACACTTTATGCCGCCAGCTCTACCAGGGCAGCGCCTGGGGTGAGTAAAACCCGTAGAAGCTTTCCGAATGGGCGGAGAAACGACCGTGCTCCTAGGCCTGTAGAGGCCAGGAGCAGAGGGTGCCATTTGTAATTTGAGTTATAAGACGTCACAGATAGCGCCGAGCGCGCCAGAACAAAGCCCTTAGCCTCGCGAAATGAGAGATGGACCATAGCCTGAACAGCCAGGAATTCCTTCTCCAAGAAATAGACACCACATTGCTTCGAAGAAGTGGAGTGCGGCTCTCCGCAATTGATACACTTGTCCATACAGGATAGGGATTAATCGTGTCCGGCCTTGGGGCATCTTATACAGACTTCGGGTAACCCCGAATTTGCACGTATACATAAGCGATTCGTTTGGCCGAAGCGGTGGCAGTAGTACCACCTTCGTGGCAGTGGCAGGAATGCCTTCACGATACCAACCGGTACGCAGCGACGCAGCGAGCTTGTCAGAGTTAAACGGGACAAAAAGTGTAGGGGTGGGTATCGAGGCTCTCCCTGTTTTCTTATCACACGTTCAACTTTGACTGTCCATGGTCAGCCAGCTCTGAGGTGATGTCTTTTAAGGTGTAGTCCATGAGTTCCCTAACATAAACCACTCCTTTCACGAAGTTCATGGTATAGTGCGGCGTCACACTCACCTGCGAGCCATTAGGCGTCCGAAGGGCACTAATCATGGCCACCTCAGAGGGATCCAATGCTGTCTCCAGAAGGCTCCCGTCCAAGAAACGGGACACATTCGTCTCTCTACTCTTCAGCTAGTTAATGCTATCATTTAATGGATCATGTTGCCCTTGGTCAACATGCTACCATCAGTGGAGCAAATAACCAGTGTTTGAAGCCAACGGGCTCGAAAAAGCAAAGTATTTGCTTAATAAGGGGCCCGACATAATCGATGATCCGCTCAGCGCACTTGCAACTTTGGTCTTAGTCTGGGCACCCTCATCCTAGGGCGCCTCGGAGACGGACGTGCCGATCTTGGCCTGATCTCTTGCCTAAGCGACAGCGGACCCGTCCGTCCCCCAAGCCCTCGTGCAGTGAGAGGAACCCTTAGTCTTCTTCCAGTCTTTTCTCTTTTAGGGAGAGGAGGATGGGGAATAAACCAGCTTCCCTCCCCGCCGGATGGACCAGCCTCAGCAAGATCCTTCTCCGAGAGGGAGGTCTTGGCTGTCAAAGGTGTACCAGCCGGTGAAGGAGGTTCCTCCTATCCTTGTGAGTCTTCGGGGGCCCGAGACGTCTGAGGACAAGCTTGTACAGGGGCGAACTCAGGTTCGGTGTTTGGCACCGAGCCCAGGTTCAACCCCAAAGAAGATCCTGCCATCTGGGGCTGGGTCACTTCCGGGACCATGTCCATCTCAGGGGAGGCCTCTATGTGGCCATTCCCTCCAAGGCATCATGGATCCCATTTGATCCCCTGCAAACTGTAAATGCACGACTGAAGGGGGCATGGAACAGAGGGCTCTGGTATCTATTGACTCTCTCAGGGGTTTGGCCGTATCGAACCGCTCCCACCGATAGTGCTGAATTTTGGGCCAGCTGTCTGCTTTCTTGGTAGTCCCCTGTGATCGTAGAGGATGGACTGACGCTGGTAGGGAGATGGAGTCGCACGAGCCCCCAGAGAAGGGGGTAAGAAGGAATCCACTGCACCCGTAGGCCTAGGAGAGTAATAGTCCTCCTCTCTGGTAGAAGAGTGTTGGAGTGCCCACTGAGAAAGAATAGGGAGAGGGGGGTCACCTCCTTTTGAGAGGCAAAGCTGACCGAGAGTGTCTCTAAAGATCGCAAAGGAGAAGCCCGTTTGCCCAATGCCGATGATGAGAAGGGACCGCCTCCACCGTTTCAAAGGGGTATCTCTTGTTACCTCGTCCTTCCCGATACATAGGGAGAGCGAGGTCGCGCTTGTAGGCGGATCCAATAGCGCATTTCCACTTTTGCCTTGAACTGTCACCATAATTAGGAAATAGAAAAAAAAGGATTCATGGAAAGTAGATAGTATGACCGCTAGTGTGTCTCAAAAAATTCAAGATGGTGATACACACTCCAGCACATGACGTCCTGGTTGCCTCTTGCGTGAAAGTAAATACTGTAAAATTTTATTTAATTTCGGCTCTATTTACTGGTAGCACGAATTGTCTACTTCATGTATTTTGAATGATATTGACCCCTTTAAGAAATAATGTTTTTTCTTCTCTTCCTCAGATAGCTGAAACGCAATGACACGTGCTCGGCGATCACAAGATACGCTTTTTGATGTGGACTCTTCTGAGAGCTTTCCCGGGAACAGGCTGCCCTCTCAGAAGGAGGTGTTGGCCGTGTTCTTGTTTCACCATGTCAATAAGGAGTTCGTCACGGCAGCCGCTGGCTCTACCGCGACCAAGATACTCGACGTCTGGAAGAAGGCCAACATTACAACCTCTGACCCTTCTTACGTCAAGAAGAAATTCATGAAGCTTTTCAACGACTTCAAAACAATCAAGAAGCTCAAGAATCGCACGACAGAGAGGGAAGTGGCAAAGCGACGGATTTTCAAGGACTCCTTGGAAGACATCTTCGACGTGGCCCAGGAAGCGAGAGGACGACCGACGAGAGAGGGAGGCCGCAGCTGTGTCTTCCATGCTGACGAAGGATGTCGCTCTCGAGACATCTTCGGGGTCGTCATCGTCGACCGAATATGATGATACGTTCCTGGGTTCAACGCCAGCAAAATCACCTTGTCGTCGCCGTCCAGCGAACAAGTTAAACAAAGAGATGACCCTGTCCTGGGATTGGGACAACCTGTCGGTTCGGGCTGCCACCTCGTCATTCGCAGCGACTGCTATCGCTCTTGGCCACAACATCGACGAGCTGACCCTGTCCCGCTCTTCTGTTCACCGCGCTCGAGTGAAGAACAGAGAGGAGATCGTGGCTTCGCTGGCCTTGGGGCGGAAGTACCCTTGGTCCTCCACTGGGACGGGAAGTTCCTCCCTAATATCACGGACGGCAAATCACTGGAGGAGAGGATCGCAGTCTTGCTCACTGGGGAGGACACAGAGGAACTCCTGGGTGTCCCTGTTTCCGCTGACGGAACAGGAAGAGCCGTGGCCGAGACAGTCTTAAAGCTTGTCCGGGAGAATGGCCTGGAACCCCGCATCATCGGCATGGGGTTCGACACCACAGCGTCCAATACTGGCCTAGTGCAAGGGGCATGTAGGCGGATCGAGCGGGAGCTTCACCGTCCCCTGCTCTGGTTGGCGTGCCGGTACCATGTCTGAGGTTGTGCTGCAGGACGTCTTCAAATGCTGCAACGGTCCTTCTTCTGGCCCGGACATTGCCCTCATCAAGAAACTGCAGACACGATGGCCATTTATCGACCAGAGCAAGGCCAAGCCCTTGGACACCGACTCCTTATCGGCCGAGCAGGACACCCGACGGCAGTCCATGACCAACCTCCTGCCTCGTCTATTTAAGAAGCAGTAGCTGATAGCAGATCGTCAGTCACAAATTTTTCAACAATGGAGAAGGTTGAGAACCGCGCAGTGATCAATTTTTTGCCCAAGGGAGGCAAGAATGCAAAAGAGATCCATGAACGCATGGTTGCAGTGTAGACCGACAACGCCCCTTCCTATGCAACCATTGCTCGCTGGAATAGGGAGTTCCGCCATGGTCGTGAGTCCTTTGAAGATGACCCCCGTCCAGGACGCCCGTCAGACGTGACAAACGAGGACAATGTGGCCCGTGTGGAGAGGATGCTTCTCGAAAATCGACGGGTGAAGGTCGAAGAAATCGAGCGAAAACTTGGAATATCATATGGAAGTGTTATGAACATCATCCACGACAATTTGGCCATGACCAAGGTCTCTGCCCGTTGGGTCCCTAGAAACTTCACGCCTCATGATCGACTTCAACAACGTCGTCAAAGTCCACAAGGCCAGAGTTGCACAAGTTGCCTTGCGCGAGTGCGGATTCGAGGAGCTCAACCATCCCCCCTACAGTCCAGATCTAGCCCCTGGCGACTACTTTTTATTCCGCCAGCTCAAGGCTGCACTGCGTGGACGCCGGTTTGGGGACGATGAAGATGTCCAGCTCGCCGTCCAGGAGTGGATTGAACAGTAGTCGGGAGATTTCTGGTTGTCGGGAATTCGAAGCCTCAGGGAGAAGTGGTGCAAGTGCATTGGAGTCGAGGGTAGTTATATTGAAAAATAATAAAACACTTTTCCTTATATCAGAATTGCAAAACTTATTGACCGCCCCACGTATATAGCAAAACGAGTCAGGGAAATTCAAACATTTCATTCGTAAAGATGTCATATTACTGAATGTTATTTCATAAAATAAATCTGAAAAAACACAAAATTATATTATACACAATTGCTCTATATATCTAGATGTGCATAAAGAGAAGTCTAAACACATAGATAAAATAAAATAAGAAGAATACCAAATGTTTCCACTTCCGTTCACTTGGTCGTAAGATAGCCTGCTACTATGAGTAGGACTAATATGGACCAGTCCATAAATAAAAAACTTGACGTGATAGAAGAAAACTATTGCCATTTTTAAACTCAAGTGACCCCGAAAGGACCAAGAACAGGTCTCAAACTTAAGTCATCAGAAAAAAAGTTAAAATTTGTTGACCAGTGAATTTGGTCCTGATGCATCGTTGATGGGCTTTGCCAACCTGGCCTACCATTTAGGCGAAATTGTCCTGGAACTTTAACCATAAAGGATGGTGCTGGCGAAGCCATCTTATATGTGTCTGGAGGAAAGTGAACAGAGTAGACGGCTAAATACACCCCATACATAATACTTGCCTAGGATAGCATGAGGTGCACCAAGGCTACTGGAGTTAACAATGTCCATGTGAGAACAGTCCTCCTGGTACAAAGTGCAGCTAGAAAAGGTTGAGGGGATAGCCATAATAATAATATTAAATAATACTATTAAATAAGAAATACACAAAAATAATGCCCAGTAATAGTAAGAAAATAATTATAATATATAATAATAAATGATCATATATATATAAATAATAATAATAAGAAAGTTAATAACAATTATGCTAAAAATAACTACTAATAAAAAGGTAAAGTAGTGTTGAGAGGGGTTGAGGGGAAAGCACACCGACAAATTTCCCAGGCCCCATTAGAGAGTTCACATCAACCTAGTGACAGTTTCCCTAATTTGCACTCAGGCTGGGAGCCTGGGCAGGTCCTCTGGGTACCAAGTGTAACAGGCAACACAGGGTACCCCCCCTACGGGGGTATGATGACTGGAGGGTGGTCAGAGGATAATGCAGTATTGGGATGAAAGGATGTTTTGGTTAGGTCAGGTGAGCAGAGGGTTATGTCCAGGGAGGTTTCTTGGGAGCAAGTGTCGAAGGGTTGTTCAGGATGAATAGGTTGTTAAATTGTTCTGTGATGTTGCGACCTCTTGTGTGCGTCTTTCTTGGGATTTTGCCACGCGAAATGGTGGGCAATGAAGTCACTTTTGTTGTGTTAGAAGGTGGTCGAGTGGAGGGTGGTAGTTTGGACAGGTTGCAGGCGGGGGTATGCTCAGATTACTGAAATAATAGTTTGTTCTGTTGCTGCATGCTCGGGTGGGTTTGGATTTCCAGTGGGTAATAGTGTGGGATGGAGGCTACGGTGATACTAGGGGGATTGATGGGAATGGAGGTTGAGGTGAGACTAGGGGTATTGATGGGAATGGAGGGTGAAGTGAGACTACCGGTATTGAAAGGGATAGCGTCTCTAATAGACTGCATGTGATTAAGGAGTTGTGCTATAGAGACCTTTTGCACAGGAAGGAACCCTGATTGGTCGAGATGATACAGATCTAGATCGTTTTCAAGGTATGTGTAAGTGAAGACTTCATCAATCCTTTGTTCTCTGCTTCTTCGGGGGCGGAACAAGGAACGAGCGAATTTTTTAGCCCAAATTGCAGGCATAATTCGATAATAATAATAATAATTTGAGTTTGTTTTTTTTTACCACCGATCTGCTCTCGAATAGATGTATTTTATTTCCCATTGGGAACCTAGAGTTCAATGTAAGATTCAAACCACAGCTATCTACAGCATGTAGTGGTAGCCGTCAAGTCAACTCAAATTAGAAATTCCATCCGGTGACCCACCACACCCGATGTGGCCCTAAATTCGCTATAATCAGAAGCGGTTATCCCACTAGGCTAAGCGGTCGTAGCTCAATTTTGATAAATAACCGAGCGATTGACCAAGGAATCAGCTCATCCCATTCGCTCGTTTGGACGCACAAATGTTCACATACTTGCCCTCTGCGGTGCTGAAGGTGTGCCAGATGGTGTCGGGCGTGGTTCCACGGAGTTCCTTTTTCTGGAACCAGAGATTGGAGTCTTCCTCTGGATCCCACCTGTCACTGACGTCAGGGTCCCCAACTCCTGCAGTTGTTTCGCCAAGATTTCTTTGGAAGGTTCCGAAGGCGCCTTTCTGTCCTCCAGCCTATTTTCCTTAGTCTGTGAATTCTCCTCCGTCACGTCTTTGGAGGACTTCAGTGGCGTAGGGTCCTTGGTCCATCTGGCCTTTTTTGAAGCGGGCGTGCTTCTCGTGCTTACGATGGATAGACTAAGCTTGGGGTTGTGGGTGTGCGGAAAGAGCTCTTCATCCACCCGCCTTCCCTCGTCACGACACATCCACACCCAGTCGGGAGCAACCACGAACTTGCCTTCGTCGCGAGCCGTCCGAAACTCTCGGTTCGTGTCATTAGACCGACCTTGATGCACGAAATGGGTCACCGATCGGTCGTAGGACCACCGATAATCGCCCCCAAGAGCCTCCATTGTTTGGTACAGCTCCCTCTGTAGGTGGTTCAGTTTTCGATTGGTACAAACTATGACCCCCGCCAGAGGGCCTGTGGAGTCGGCAGGGCGGTCGGAACCCTCGTTCGCATCCACTTGCGCAGAGCTGAGCACCGGAGAGCCCTGAAGGTCCAGGGAGGGGGGCTTCGGGGTCTGGTGGTTTGCCACGATGTCCTTCAACTTCTCCGTGTACCTCTGGAAATACACTTCCTCTGGGGTGCCAGCGGGAGGAAAGAGGCGATTGATGCCTGTGTCATCGGGCAGAGAGTCTAGGGCTCTCTTAATGCCCTTCCGAACTCGGGAAGGAGGGTTGCGGTACCAAGTGGTTCCATATGGGGTCTCCGGGGTGGTCATGTTGTCAAGGCTGTCGTTTGCGGGCGGAGCGACGCCAGGGGTGGGGTACACTGATGGGAAGAGAGGGTAAGAACGTAAAATAGAGAGATGTGCCTGACTGAAGGGATGAGATTTAAATTTATAATCCTTTAGGGGTAAGAGAAAAATGAGTGTTGGCGATTATGCACTATTTTGTCTTGTACAACCAAAGCATCACACCAAAAATTGCTCCCTCATAAAACAAAAACCTATTCAAACAAAACAGAACATCCACTAGTTAAAAAACCCAGGAGGGCAAGTTACTAAATACATATATTCACTACACACCTCATCAACTATAAAAACAAAGGTGGAAATAAAACATTGAAGGCATGAAGAGCAAAAAACTTCTGGAAAACAATAAAATCATTCAACTAGAAGAACCATACCCCATCCCACGAAGCCCTCCTAAAAACAAAGAAAACCCTTCCTCTCAAGAACCTAACCTACCCATCAAACAAAATAACTCAAAACGTCTGAGGAATCCATATTGACACAATAGCACACCCCTCCCCCCCTTCCAACCAGCTCTAAAAGAACTCCAGCCACAGGGCCAGACGCAATCCCGAATATACATACACATAAAGCACCTTGGTTCCAACGCGATCCTAATCCTCACCAAAATATTCAACCCCTCCTAGTTTCACAACTATATTTCTACAATCGGGAGAAAAAAACAAACAAACATGTACCCATATTTAAACTAAAAATAAAACCCAAAGCAAGCATCATGCAACTGCCTTATCTCCCTTTTATCAAAAACGTTCGAAAAAACCCGCAACCCAATGGCCACAAACTTTTCGAAACGGCCCCACGTCATATCGTAAGAGAAAAATCTAATCATGCAGTTACGGCAAGAGGTGGCTCATCAACTTCTTCCCCAAACCAGAACTATTCAAAGTTCATGCCTCTAAATTGGCATCCCCCAATGAGGAATTCTATTCCCCACGTTCTTCAACCTATTCACGTACGCCCTCTCAATTGCAATTCAATCTTATGACGACGACCTAACCATTACCTCACAACACAGCCAAAAGAAACATGCAAATATACCTCTTCACTCAAGCAGTGGTTAGACGAAAACTGAATGGCAATCTTACTTAAAAATTTATCCCTAACCCTGTTCGCCTCTCACAGGCATTCCATCACACTTAGCATAAGTATCCCATTCAACAACAATTCCACAATACTTGGTTTCACTTTTTACACACACAAACTTCTCGCAACACATAACAGAATCCTGCAACAAGGCAGCAAAAAACAATACACTGTGCACTCATTAGCTCTAATTTTGGACAATACAAGGAAATATTCATCATACTATACAAGCAATTCCTCAGTTCCACACTTAACTACGCTTCCCCAACTGGCTCACTCCACCGCAGACACATTTCAACTCACGTAAAACAAAGCTCTCCGCATGATCACTATATGCACCCAATACGCCCCAATAAATGGCATGTAGAATCAAAAATTATTCCTCATTGACATGTACCTAAACATGCTCGACACCAAGTTCTACACGAGAACAGAATCTCTGTCGCCCGTGTCACAGCCTCAGAACAAACCCATCACCACCCAGGAACAATAAGTACACACCCTTCACACATAACTCCCTCATTCTACCTTTCCAACTCCTATGCTCACCAAACCGTTGCATGGCAACTCCGAAACCTGCTAGAAAACAAAGTACTTTGGACAAGCCGGGCCTTGAATGGCCAAAGAAGAACACCTTCCCAGACACACCAAAGTCACCCTTTCCAGGCTTAAGCCTGGCCACCACCCATCCCTACAATATTTTAAGCAAGTAAAAAGTACGTCAACAACGGAACCTGCCCTATGTGCAGCCACCACACTGATAATTCCGATCACCTATTGGAACACTAACCAATCTTGGCAAAACCTCCGACAAACACATTTTTTTAGTTAGAGATCTGTATGTGTGACCCACCGCAGTGGTGGCTTTCCTCCGGGAGGCGGCTTAGCCATGATAGCAGCACATGGCAACAAAGAGTTTTATGCATACTATTTGAAACTAAATCGATCTTAAGGAAGCCTTTAAATTCTTTTTAATTCACTCTAATGCACAATAAGAGTGCATCAGCATGTGTCAATACAATAGGATGCGGGGAGGGAAGCAAAATTTAAGGAAATAAGATTACCTGGAATTAATTCAAAACTGGCGACCCTGCCATCCAAAACCATGAGAAGATTCCCCATCCAGTGAATGTCGCCTCCCGTTAGATGTATGGATGGTCTAATTTAGTAGCCTTCGAGGAAATGCAACTGACACCACGATAACGAAGGTCCAAAGTCCTTACTCTAATGGGTTTCACCTGTAGCTTGCATCTCAGGTTACCCATCTGCCGTCGCCTCTACTTACGACGAATGGTGATCGCGAACCTTAGATTCCCTTCCCCTCAAGAATACATAAAACGAAGTCGCCTCACGAATCTTACTTTTGCGAATCGTCTCGGCGTCCGGAGTCTGAATTTTGGTGGCGTCGGTGCGGTGCTGATCCACGAGGGACTTCACCTTCTTGTCAAAGGGCGTTGCTGCCACGGGGGAGTCACCCCGGCCGAGATTGGGCGAATCGAGTCGCATTGAAGGCAGTTTTCCCGCTCGCTCTGGAGATAAAATGGCAATGAGAGAGAAGTGTGTGTGGGGACGGGGGAGGGGGGGTAGAGGGTTCGCTTCACTAAGTCCTTCAGTTCACCGAAACCAGAATATTTCTAAACTCACGGATTAAGGAAAGGAGCAGCTCCTTGCCGTTGACCTCTTCCGAGGGGTTGTTATCCACTCTGAAGGGCTGCTCGGACACGCGGTAGCCCTTTTCGGCGCACTTCAAGAGCCAGTCCTTGGTCACCGCGGACACCCCCCATTTCTGCGCAGCTGCGTATTTAGTTCCTTCCGGGAGCGGGCAAAGGAGATGCGTGGACGCCTTCACGTTCTTCGTGGGGTTCGCCTTCTTCGCAAACATATCTTGGTGCCTGCGAAAGACCAGTCGGGGCAAAATTCAGAAAAAACTAAACGCGATATCATCAGCAGCAACCGCTTTCACACAATGTGAGGTTGGCGCTCATCAACGCTACTATCATGGGGCTCGACTCTGCCTTCGACATCCAAGTTCATAACTGTTAATGCGTATCTCGCTCGAAGGAGCAAAACTCTAGGGCGCGCGCCTTATCCGGGTTTAGTCTGCTTCTACGACACGCGACGAACGATGGGCGTTGCTTCTTACCCACAAGGGCATAAAGTCACAGTAATTATTTTATAGCCTATTGTTAGGCTACATTAAAAACAAAACAATACACATTAGGAAAAAACAAACGAAAAGACAAAACAAATGCAAGAAGTAGCCACGCTCCGGCGTTGGAATGGGGGGTGGTGAGGGGCTTCCCGTGGCACCGGAGCATGTGACTAACACCAAAGAGATTCAAATCAAAAGGTCAGCCTCCGCCAAAGTCGGATAGTCCACACGTCTGTGTGCACGAATCCGTCCCCGAGTATAAAAAGGACAAGCGGTAGCGACCCCGCCCGTCCCGGTACCGAGACAGGTAACATGCGCGAAGATTCCCAAGACTGGGACACTCAACAAGAATGCGCCGAACAGTTTGGGGGGACAACGCGCATACAGGCAAGGGACGGATATCAATTAGTCCTATTAATCATCACCATCATAGAGCTCGTGGACACGGCGTTGGTCTTCTGGAGTCGAGGTACCGGGTTCGCGAGAGCGAACACAAACGTCAACGCGGGAAGAGGTTTGACCACTGATCGGTGGATGCGCACTGCTTACCCCGGTGGGGGTAGGAAAAGGTTACTAAGGTCATCACATACACACACAGCCAAACACAACACCGCAGTCCTTACTCTCCCGTATTCACAACGAAACATTCAATCTCTTTTCGTTTATGTTCAAAACTCTGCCGATGGGGTCCTAGCATCCGTATGGGGACACTCATATCAACATACCCCGACGTGGAGTACTAATGCCCCCTATGGCAGTTACATATATACATATACTCCTGACTCGGAACCTCGTAGCGTTCTATGATGGCGAGTCGGGGTCAAAATGCAATACTACCCGACTTCTTCCCCTTTCCCAAGCAAGGACTGGCGCCTGATGTCTTCAGTCTTGCCGGCGAGTGTCATCTTGATATTTTTGTATATTTCACTGTTCGGTCGGGAGATCTCGTCCACTTTGCAAGATCGAGGGTGGCTCAACTTGCTCCTAAATCATCATCATATATGTACATTCGGTGCCATGTCTCGGCCCCAGACAGTTCCTTCTTTTAAGCTTTGAACTCAAGACGCTCGTCAAATGGTCGAATAAAAGCAACGTCAGAATTGAGGACACGACTCGAGGCTTCTCGCCCATTAGTCAGCACTAAAATAGGACTAAGTAATTAAAGAGGGGAAAACTTTTCTACGTCAAATGCCACACACGTTTGTGGACAGTATTCACAAGTCAGACTGCCGCCCCTTAACCGGGAACAACTTAAGTATACATGGGTGCCATTGAAGCAGATAGCAAGCTAGGTGACACCAATCCAAGAAACAGTTTCTTATGGTAGGGATAAGCTTAAAGAATTCCTGGAGATAGGTTGAAGTTGGGAAGGAAATCAATCTGGGTGGACGCAACAACTTAGGTGCACAAACAATGTGCACTATTTAAGTTGCTTTCAGGTTGCTTCATATTTTATGGTGAGGCAGCGGCTGAAGGATGAGCCGAAAACCGGTTCTGTACTCGAAATGAAAATTCAGTTCTGACTTTGCTTTTGCTCATTCAGCTTTGATTGCACCACAATGACCCGGACATTGGAGTTTGATGATACTTGTCAATGGGATTCGGTTCTATCCTTCCATTTAGTCGTTTAGGCATCTGTTCTAGCCGCCACAGAGTAATCATTCCCTCATTGGATTACAAGTCTTCTTTTTCCTTTCTTAATGAATCATTTAATGGGAGGTGGCATAGATCAATGTCATAGGCTGACAAAAATAAAATAAAACAAAACGAGAGTAGAAGATACAATTAAGAAAATATAGCGAAAACTAACGTGGACATCTCGGTCAGAAAGTGCTTGGAGAGAGGTTTATAGAGGTGTGTGTAAATGGAAGGAAATGAAAATATGTACGAGGGTACTCAGGCAAATTAGTCAACTTAGGGCGTTGGGGACCAAAGGGGCAAATCCCACGCCTCGATCCAGTCATGGGGGGCGTTCATGGGATTATTATACAGAACAATAGATCCGCAGCCAAGCATCTCCTCATTTCAAGCGTGAGATGTAGTCACATTTAGCTCCTTCCGACGCACAACTAACACCACAGTGACTTACTTCATACACCACCACTTCCAGGAACTTCGGAAACCTAATAAGCCTGGTGGACCGAAAACTGTTTCTTGTAACTTGATCAAGGGTGAAGGCAAGACTTGATCTAAGTTTAGAAGTGCTGCAGCGTCCCCCCACCTTTCTCACCCTCCCCGGACCAATCCCAATTTGATACTGACATCGCCCCCATCCTCGTGCCGATGGTCGTAATGAAGGGTCGCTCCTTGTCTTTGTACACGGAGGTGGTGATGACACAGCCACTGAGAGGAGTCGACACATCCGGCCACACGAAGGGCATATGGAAGTATTGGACCGGCAGGAGTGCCTGCAAAGCCAAACGTGAGCCTTTAATGGACTACCGGCTTAAATATGTTAGTGGCAATTACATGATAAATTAGCAACAGGAATGTAAAATTATGGGGGTTTATTAGGTTTGAAGTGCTACACCGAAGAAACTCATCTGTATAAAGGGACAATTTGGCATGGGTAGATTTTAGGGGTGATGATGCACATTGACCCTACTCTGTGGAAAAGTAGTTACAGGTGATTATGACGAAGTTGTTTACTAGATTTGACTATTTTTTACATTTAAACATGGGCACTACTTTCTGAACTACACTTATTTGTCACAGACAAAATATTCTTATCTTAGGAACTCAGAGCCAGAAAAGAGGAAATGAGTTTTGTAAGTAGCAATCCTTTTTCATTCCTGGTTCTTTTCACCATTACAGTGATAAGTTCATTTACCTACATCCCCCATCTTCAGGCTGCTCTCACTTCCTTATTACAGTCAGCCATTCATTTACTTTTGCCCCATTTTCAGACTGCTGTCACTTCCTTATTACAGTCATCCATTCATTTACTTTTGCCCCCTCTTCAGGCTGCTCTCACTTCCTTATTAGTCATCCATTAATTTACTGTTGCCCCATTTTCAGACTGCTGTCACTTCCTTATTACAGTCATCCATTCATTTACTTTTGCTCCATCTTCAGACTGCTGTCACTTCCTTATTACAGTCATCCATTCATTTACTTTTGCTCCATCTTCAGACTGCTCTCACTTCCTTATTACAGTTATCCATTCATTTACTTTTGCCCAATCTTCAGGCCGCTCTCACTTCATTATTCCAGTTATCCTCATCCTGACTGTCTACACAAAAGAATAAAAAGTGTGAATGGATCCTAATGTATTAGCTTCCTATCATTATGTTAGTACAAACAACTTCACAAATGTGAAAGGCAAAGAATCATGGTAAAAGCTCATTTAATTTTTACCCTTCTTCAGTCTACTCTCCATTTCTTATTTGGCGAACCTGGATAGATCCAGCCAAGGGTACGAGAGGTCACTAAGCTCCAAGAACCCAAAATAAAGCAATAAAATATTGATTGGGAATTCCTTCCCGAGCACTTGAAGCAGCTACGAGTACCTCTTGCTCGAGACAATCCTCAATAAAGATGTGCGTTACATAGTGGACAGCGTGGGGGTGATACACTCCTTCACCCTCCACCGACACGATTGAGAAGTGGACAGGCACCGTTGAGGTCGTGTCTACCACCTCACCCCCGTTCTCGCAGATGAGATCCATCAACTGCTCAACGACCTCTTCCTCATAACCTGAGACTATGAACATGCGACCTTCAGGAAAAATGAAAAAGGTAAAGTAAAAAAAAAAAATTTAAGGTAGAAGAAAATTCACTTCAGTATCTAAGTTACGCCATCCATCTCTTTTGGGGGACATGATATACCACAGCCGAATGATGAAAAAACTATTGTGTTGAAATTTCAGACTTCTAAATTAATATTTTTAGGTTCCTCAAAGCAATTGAAATTTTGAAAAAAGGCTCAAAAATGTTTTCAAACTTCAAGTTGTTACATCAACATTTATGTCATATACGGGGTATATTATTTCCATAAAACTTTTAAAAAATATATTTCCATAAAACTTAACAATCAATATTTCTACATCCATTTTATTGAATAAAAATAATCTATTAACTACTCGTTAAGTTTTCCTTCCTTTTCTTCCCTTTGTTTCCATGCAACCTGTAGATTATCATCATCGTCACTCTGAAATAGAAGAAATTGAACATTAAGTCAAATATTTAAATTTTCACTATTATTCAATATCCATTTATTCAATGCAGTTAGGTTTTTGTAGTTTTATTACCTTTCATTACAAAGTCCTTCTTGGTGTTAAATGAGGATATTTTTCTCCTGGACTCCATTCTACTCCTTATATAGCCGTCCCGTTTGTCTTCTCCACAAACTGCTAGTGATGCTTCTGTGACCAGTTTGATGCATCTCTCAACTGATTGTGTGTGACGAGGAAACTTCTGAATATCCAATTTAGGTTGTTTACGGATAAATTCTTCAAATTGATCATTAGAGATGTCCTCGTCAGCTTCAAAGTTTATGGCTGGAATCTTGAAAGTGAGTATTGATTTCCATTTATAATCTTTTCGTGCTTTCATAATTCTTCTCCATGCAAGTTCCCGGATAAGATTTCTTTCATCTTGCAGCATAGAGAAAAGAATGTTTTCCCCATGTACAAAATAAGCATTCCTTTGAATCACTGGGGCAACTATATCTTTAATGTTTGTTCATCCATGGAGTGATTGCACTGTCTTGAAGAGGTTGAGTGCTCCATCTTGAGAAGAAGAATTAGTTTTTATTTCAAAACAGCATGGTGCATACACCTTCATGATGAACAAGACAACGGATTTCAGCGTGTCAGAAGGGTCGGTAGTCGAAACATATAATCAAAGTATCTGATTTGCCATTGTAAGCCATCGTGCATGTGACATTTTTCCAGGACTTTTATGAGCCATTTCAGCAGAACATTTACCCTGTGAGATAGATAGAAGGATATCAAACAGATACTTTTGATCAGTGCTTAGATTTCCTTTGTCAACAGACAGCAAATTAGTCGGAATTAGCTTGAATTCGACAACACTTAAGTCTCACATTTATCCAGTTGTTTCCATATAGGTCCGACAAATCCACGAAGCCCCGTTGTTTTCCCATCCAAATTTTTTATGAGATAGCGCAATGGGAGCTCATTTGTAAGTAGCTGGCAAATAAACCAATTCAGTGGTGTATTAAGTTTTTCTTCTAACATTCTGATCACACTTCCTTTTGTTCCTGTATTCACTGCCATTCCATCACATCCCAGAGCAACGTTCATCAGTTGTGGTTATTTGCTTCTAGATACGAGAATATTGCATTGCATATAGCTTTTGCAAAAAGCTGTCTTCATTGTCAGGTGTCCAAGCTATTCTGAACCAGGTTCTTCTTCTTGTGATGAGTTCCCTCCATCATCTCAACAACAAATGTGCTATCTTCACCAAACTAAATAGAATATAATGGCTTATCCAATCTAATTTCTTAATGTAGTGTAGTACGTTCTTTGACATGTTCCCTTCTAACTTTTGACCTGTCAACTACTACAGAAGTTCCTTTGCCTTCAATTGATGATAAGTCCTTAAGGATTGAACTTGTTATTAAAGCTGCAGCTCGATCAGACACACCAGTGCAGTCACATGCCAACGTATATTCTGACAATTTTATTCATTTAGATGGAGTCTTGGATACAAATTTTTTTTGTTTACTTCTTTGCATTTCACAGATGAAGGAAGCTTATAGTCGCTAGCCTCGTCAGTAGATTCTGTTTCTTTGCTGGATGAAGGAAGAATCACTTTGATATTATCTGTCAAAGTAGATGGTTGATTTAAGAGACAATACTCACGATTCTTCCTAACTGCACTCTGAAAATTCTTCTTTGCCATTTTCCTAGTTGTTCGTTGGTCTTTCAGAAATGTTTGCTCCAATGTCAGCACCTTCTATTCTTTGCTATAAGAACAGTTTTCAAAGCTATCGCATTTACAACATGAAATATCACATCATTGTTCTGCATTCTTTGTAAAATCGTCACATTTCTGTTTGAATGATGTCACATCTTTCCTGATAATATTTCTCATTAAAGCCTAATATTTTGAATAATAATTTAAAATTCTCTTTCTAACTGACTCTATTGACGCAAGGGATTGATGACATTTTCCAAATAGAAATTAACTTCTCCGCTACTAATGTGATAAATTTGTTTAATTGGTGGGTCTTTTCCTTTTCTCGTTCAAACAAAACATATTTTATAACACTTTTATAAGTTGGCAACACTCGTTCACTAATGGCACAGGGTGCGCCAAACAAGGGGCTTTCAATTTCATGATGCTTTCTAGGTTTAAATGCCATAATTAAATATTGTTTTAATTTTTTTCTTACATATTATTTAGCTCTGAAATATAATAAAATGTATATAAATATTTATTGTACACTATAAATAACTGTTCTTAAATACAAATAGAAGAATGTGATCAAAACAATAGACACTAGACAGAGCCACACACACACATACATCCACTCTCAATGAGATCTCCGTGCTATTGAAACATAATTGTCACATACACCACTATAATATGTCATTGAGGAACCTCTAAATATCAATTGATTACTTTAAAATTTCATTTAATGTTCTTTAAAATACCACAATTATTTGTTTGGAGGTATCAATTAAAATTTAGTTAAAAATTGCATCATTTTCAATTTTCTCAATTTTCAATGGTGTTGAGGAACCTTTAAAAATTATTATAGAAAAAAATCCTTTTAGGTTTAATTTGATAGATAGCCTCATAAAAAAAAAGTGTGGTAGGAAAATAAATTTCAGAAAAAATGTTTTTAGTTCCACCCTAATACCCAATGGCACCAGGGTTCCACATTTTCTTTTACTTTGGGGGGAGGGGCAGTATTGTTTTGCCACCAATTAGCGACACTGAACCCTTCATGGCCTGTTACAGGTTATGGAGTGTGTAGATGTGGATATCCCCATTGGCATGTTCTTGGATTGAAGAGAGCAGAGAGAGCAGATAGGTTGTGCTATAAAGTGTGGTAGGTTTTGTTTTTCATTCACCTCAACTCAGCTGTGCCCATTCTAATGGCCATCTTTTCTTTCAGGTTTAAGTGAAGGCTGGAGGACAAAAGCTGCCCAGAAGCAGTGTTGAACCCGACCTTTGGCCAAAGAGTTCCCCCATCCCCATAGGATGTGAGGAAAAAATAACATTTTTGGAAACAAAGCTGGAAAGCTAGTCCAAATACAGTCCAGGTGCCTCATCACAAAGTGTGGAACTCCGGTTTCAGCATCGTGTGGTACCTTTTGGGGGTACAACTGTCCATCCCTTGGTCCCGGTTGAGAGAGCACGTCAGTGTCAACTGAGGTTGCTGTGAATTCCCCTCCCTAACCCTTTGCAGGAGAGAGAGACCATGCAGCTGACACTTTTGGGAGGCGTCACCTCGCCCTCATCATGTATACTCTCTCCAGATAAAAAAAAAATAAAGTGGCAAAGTGCTATCTACAAAGAAAGGCCTCGCAGACGGCATTTTCAAGTTGGAGCAGAGCATCCGACGTGTAATGAAACTTGCAGAAGCCGCACTGTGCCAAAGACAAGTGGCATCTGCTGTCCAGGAAGTTAAGAGAGATTGGGCGGAAATCGGCCAGGGTCGAGTGATCTCTCACTGGTTTACAAAAAGCGAGCACAGTAGCCATTCGCCTCCCGTCTGGAGGATACCCTCTGTCCAGATCCTGTTGAACAAATCTAACACAAAGGCCATGCCTCGTACTCCTAGATGTCGAAAGCATGGCATACGGGCAATCGTCCGTACCGGGGGCGGTGTCCAAGCACAAAGCGAGAGTGGAACGCAACTCACTTCATGTAAACATGTGGTTGAAAGGTTATTCACCTCCGAAAGTAAAATCCAGTTGGTGGCCTTCCGCGACATGACAAGGCGCATTGAATGCTAGAAAAGCAGCATCCCGGGTAGAGAATGCGAAGAAAATGGTCGCAAAGGGTTCTACCACGGAGGAAGGTCCGAGATTGCGGTCCTATTCTCCTGGAGAACGTGAAGGGGACCTGCAAGAACTTGCCCCGAATCCTTTTTACTCACTTCCACACCTCTAATTCTAGGGGGTCTTACCGTTAGGTGAAAAAACATATGCCTGCAAGGAAGAGTGGTGGGCGAGCTTCAAAACACATCAGAACCTAGCACTAGCTCGACGAAATTCACCGACAGTGAAATTGTTCGAGCGGCGCTTAAGGCACATGTACACATAATGCTTGTGTTTGAGGGCCGTACCACATTCCGCTGAACAACAGGGAATCAGTCGGCGTGCAAAACGGCCAGAGCTTCTAGGAATAGTAGTTTGGCCCACCGCGATGAGATTGCCAGAAAAGACCTCAACGCCCTCATCCACCGACCTAAACTCAACTGGGACAGAGAAATCAGTCATTTTCTTAAATGCGGACAACCGCGCCCGCACCAAGCAGCAAAGAGGGGTTTCTCAGATGGCAGCGGTCCAAAAAATGATATGTGAATGGGAAGGTGATCACTACCATGGAGGCCATCGACCACCCCCCACCCCAAATCAGGCTGTGTATCCAGAGAGCAAGGGATAGATCAAGACAGGAAAATGAAGCGGTTCTCGGGCATTGATTCGTAAACTCACGCACATTTAGGACACCTATCTCCAACTCGTCGATCACGTCGGCAAGGACGTGCCAATGCCACGGAAGTCCCCCGTGTCGAAGTCGGCTGACGGTGGAATGTAGAGAGAAATAACAGTATACCTCCTATCCAGGTGCAAGACATCCCAGGTAACACTAGGCTTACCAGAAACAAGTCCTTAGCCTCGCGAAAAGGGAGATTATCTGCAGCCTGAAAGGCCAAGGATTTCCTTCTCAAGGGAGATAGCAACCACGTTGCTTTGAGGAAGAAGGATAAGGCTCTCTGTAATTGACAGATTTGGCCATAAAAACCTCAGATCGACGAGGTGTGTGGGTAAGCCCCAGGGGATGATGTCGCCTCTTAACCCCCTAAGGGGATTATGTTGGGTCATCTGATCCCAACGGGAGGGAAGGAGACCGAGGCCGCGCCTCTTCTGTCTCGCTATCTTTGCGGGCCCCTGAGAAAGCAAATGGGGACACCTGCAAGTGGAGAGTCGCCCAGAGTCAACTCTTCAAGAGGGGGTACGGGGAAAACCCCCGAACACGTCAAGTAGAGAGGGAAGTGACCACTCCGTTATAGAAGAGTCTTAAGATGAACACCTGAGAAACCACAAGGAAGTGAGGAACAACCTCCTAACAAGGCATTCAGGATGTAGGAGGGTAGCCCCTCCACCTGTCAGAGTGATACTGTCATTTAGCTCCACGTCTGTCCCAACACCAAGGTCAGACGAGGATTGAGAGAGAGGGACGTAATCGTAGATGATGGCGAAACTTCAATAACTATAGAAAGCCTGCCAAACACACGTTATTTTTCGACACTTGTGACCACGAAAGAAAAAAGAAGGGGGTTTGGGGGCTATATCTCGCGTCCGGCCACTCCCGCCTATCCCGTCTCTGGTTTTCGGACTTTTCAGGGGTCCGCCCTGGGTCCGTTAAATAATGGTGTTAACAACCTAGGACAGCGACTCACATCGACAAAAAGTTACCCAATGGCCAGTCGTACCCCAAATGTAGCAGCTCCCAACTGGGAAGCCAGAGAGGCAGGGCGGATCTCCTTACTGTGATATACTAATCCTGTCAGCCAGGATCTGAAGATCTGTTGTAGCAGGCTCAGAGACGGTAGCCGAGACTTTTAGTTGACATGACAGCCAAGAAAGCAGTAAAGCCTGCCCATCATAAGCAGTGCAGACTTATTCACCCGAGAACGGCCGCAGGGAGGTCATCAGCCCATTAGGCGCAGAGAAGAGGTAAATCGATCTTCACAATGATTGAGTCCCAATGCTGCCCAGGACCGTTAAGCCCTGGTCTCTTGCAACCTGTTTGTAGAGGTTCCAAAGTCCCCTCTTAAGCTTAGAGAAAATAGAGAGGGGATATTGGTGGAAAAAGTGGGTACTTAGAGGGCCAAGGAGGAAGCGCATCAGCTTTCCCAGGCCCCATGAGAGTTAAAGTCAACCAGGCGACTGGGGCCTTCCCTATATGCACTAGGGGAGAACGACATGTTCCAGGTTCCAGTTTTAACATACAACATAAGGTACCCCCTGTAGTGCAAATAGTGAATATGCATAAAATTATAAATGAATGTAAAAAGCAAGAAAAGTCAATGGAAAAAATCATTACAAAAAGAAGCCCCCCTTTAGAGGAAGAGAGGGGCCGAGATTGAATGCGAGTGTGTCTGGTGATCTTCAAGAAACTAGGATAAATTTAATTAAGCAAAAAGTGACAAGGGCATTGAGGTCATTTGTTATTTGAGTTTGATAAGTTAGTCTGTCGCGTATGTGAGTAATATTAGATGTAGTCATTTTTTGTTACTTTTTTTTGCCATCCTCCTTGTTACTTGCTGACTGGAGACTGCGTACTGATGAGGGTTGTTCCCTCATCAAGTAAAAAAAAACTTGTTAGAACAAAAAGGTTTGTTGGTAATGTTCATTCAGGGATGGGGGGGTCGTAACCCCTCTAAACCAGATTATTGAGACCCCCCTTCATCTTTGGCAGCATCCTTACTTGACCCTCTGGAAGGAAACCACTCACCCCTGAATATTCCACCGGTGGAGCTCTGCTGCGAATCGGGCAGTGTGGAGCAGTCAAAGCTCTTCTCGCTCCTGCGCGTCCTCCGCGCAGCCCCTGCCAGCGGGGGTCTTTTATCCCCCAAATACTGATGGATCAACTCCTCGTCCGGGATCGTCCTGTCGTTGTCGTCCAATTCGGCGAGCTTCGAGCAGTTTCGGGATGTGTCCTTGTCGAACAAATGCGGAGCCGTGGACGGAGGCGGGGGTGAAGGGCACAAGTTACCCCCCATCGATTCTGTCTTCAGGTAAAGGAATCTCTCCTCGTCGACAGGGCGACCCTCAGTCACACACTCCACCAGCCAGTCCGCGGTTACAACCTGGGGCTTCGTGTTCCACGAGTTGATTGTGTTCATATGCTCTTCCACGTGCGACCCTGAGGGAGGGAGAGTGGGGGTCATTTTAGTAAATGGAAGGCAAGACTTCAACATCTACTAGTTTCCCACAAAGTGTTGGGTGGCGCACCTCAACGCAAGCAAAACTACCGCCTCTCTCATCAAGCACAAGGACACGCATTAATTTGTCTCCGCCAAATTGGCCCTTCAGAGCGATGGGGTGCTATATGCTAGGGCCCTCAAAAAGAGCCTCCATGCACACCTATCATACAGTGCTCATCGTCAGCACTTTCTCTTTCACACACTCATTCCCATAATCACCGCACCTTTTACGCAGACTTCCAACCCTTTACACACCCTGGGACTCCTGTATAGTCTCCTTACTATAGATTATCAAATGCCCATACCACTTCAGCACACTTTCACTCACACCCTTCTTCACACCATAGGCCTGAGGAGTAGAGTGGAAAGAGCACTTCCGATTACAGCGTAGTTAAGCCACATAGGATAGTGTAAGTTGCTGTATATGGTTCACAATTCGTGTTGAATTCATGGGGGCTGCCCTAGGTTAAAGATACCTATGGTTCGGATTCCACATTAATCAGTAGGTCCCCACTGAAAAATATAAGGCGTCTTAAGGAATGCAGCTCGGTAATAAAATCCCTGCCATTTTTCTTTCACACCATAAACGTCTTACCCAGACATTCTTCACTATCTACCTCTAGCATACCAAACACCCCTTTTCAAGTTGTCCATTTGCACTGCTTTCACTCGAGATCTTTCCATCTCTTTCCATACCATAGTCTCACACATGTGCACTAACATTGGCTCCAGAATACTCTCATGCAGCTTCCTGGCACATTCTACACTCAAACCCTTATCAATCACTAACGCTCTAGTCATCCCAGATACCTTCCTATCATTTAAAATCTTGTGGTTGCAAGCTGCTTCATCAATACCACAATCATTTACAAAGTTTCAAAGATACTTAAAATTTTGCACTTGTTCACGGGACACCACCGACTCAAATCACACCCCACCCCACACAATTCTCACCCCTAAATACCATGTCATAACTCATTTCTGCATTCAGCTTTAAAGCCTTCCTCTCACACACCCTGTCAAATGCTACAATCAACATTTCCAACTGCCTCTCACTCTCAGCCACCAACATCAGGTCATGAGAACCCAATATCACACCACTTTCCCTCAGTCCCATACGTACTTCTCTCAGTACTCAATCCATAAAGATTAATATTAAAGAACCATGGCTACATCACACCCTCTTGCAACCTGTATGTTAAACTACTCACTCAGGCTTGCGGCTGAATACATGCCTTATTTCCAACAAAATACTCTTCATACCATCCGATAATTTATCACTCTTACTACCTGCCATGATTCTTCTCTATGGACACAACCATGCGCTTCCTCCAGATCCAGGAATCCAGAATACACTTTACATCTCTTAGCCCTTGTTTTTTCAGCTGACTGTGGGCAGACTTGATCCAAACACCCCATCTGCTCTAAACCTCTGTTGTTCATCCCCTAAGTTATCCTTCTTATACAGCCAATCAGAAATCTTCCATACACCTTACCTACAACACTAAGAGACGTACCCCAGTAGTTCTTGAATTTACTTTTCTCCTTTACATTTATACAACAGCATTATTACTGCATTCTTCCAGTCCCCATGAACTCTTCCACTTTCAAATGTTTCACAACAGAAGCCACCAAACCCATTCCATAACAGAATCGCAACCAGTTTTTAGAAACTCAGCAACTATATCATCTACTTCAACAGTCTTTTCATCTTTACACCTCTCACAGCACTGCACCTCTTGCATGCTTATCTCTTCTATACCTCATAAGAGCGCCTGATTTATATCCACAAAGCCAATTATATTTACAACATTTGCATTATCTTTTGCTCATCCATAACCTAGAGTAACTGAGTGTAGTATATGTTTGGAATCCTCTGAATGTTTCAGTGGATGGTACTGATTCTGCATCTAGTGGCAGGGGATCGTTTATTGGGATGCTGTGAATGCATCTTTTGGTGAGGTGTAGTACTTTGCTTTTTGTAATGTATTTAGATGTGTGCTGAGAGATAGTTTTATAAATTTTTCTGGTGAAGTTGATCAATGAGCGCAGACAATTGAAAGTATAAATTTGAACACTAAACTTGCAAGGACCTCCAGTACTGCATTAGTATTTAAAATAGCAAAAATGAGGGCATCCACCAGGTTAATAAGTTGATAAAAATAACCCAATGAAATTATGGGGAGTAAAATATGTGAAAACTAGTCTCCATCCAGACAGGTACCATCAAATAGGCTACAAAGACTCTAGTGTCCCAATCCAGAAACCAGCCCTGTATTCCAAACCAAGAAAATGGAACACACATGATAAAGCTGGAAAAGGGTCTAATAAATAACAAAAAACCACAAAACTCCTCAACAGGTCTAAAAAACTGTTTATTTCTAAGACCATACACTCACTTATGCCTCTGATACACCTCAAAACCAGTTGCCCAACAATTTCAGAGAATGGTTAATCAGCCAGGGTGGAATGATCTCTCCCTGCATTGCGAAAAGCAAGCACAGTAGCAACTTGCTAGTAATCTGGGAAATTACCCTCCAACCTGATTTCTTGTGAATAAAACTAACCAACGATGATGTGAGTGACTGCATCAGTGAGGTGACTGAATCTTGTGGCACCTCCAGCGTTGAAGATCCGACGCAGTTTCTCATTGAGGGTCACCTGGAAGCCAGAGGAGAAGATCTTGCACCCATCGAGAAAGAGGCCTGATTTGTAGCTTCGCTGAAGGTCCAAATCCTCCAAGGCAGAAATGCCAGCCCGAACTGAGGAGTGAAACAAAAGTTAATTTACAATGCAAATTACTCACTTCTAACAAACCAAGATAAAGGTAGTCAATGACAAGGACTGAAGAAACAGAAAAATGTGAGGAAAGAGAAGATTAAAGATGAAGTGCCAAAATACAAAAAGGCTTTTGATCAAACAAGACTTGTCTCTTTGGCACAAACAAAATTTTAGTTTATATAGGTGAGGAAAAATACTCATACCATAGCATGCATCGTAAAAGGTGACTAAGCCAAGATTAGGGAACACTGGGTGAGGAAGCTGCAACTCCTAAAGTCTGCCTCCTTCAAAAAAGTTGATTATGCCACAGACAGGTGTGGATGAACTTGTCCCGAGTACAAGGGACAAGCAGTAGTGACCCTGCTTATCCAGGTACAGGGACATGTAGTGAGCATGAAGAGTTCCCAGATTGAGAAACAACAAGAATGTGGGGGAGCAGGCAGTTATCGCATTAAGGTGCTGGGGAGTGATCCATCAAATGATGGTGCATCAAACAAGTTTCCCCGGTCAGGATTTTTATTTTATTGCCCATCTGGCAACTGCTATTAAGGAAATACATGGCCGTAATAAATTTTCAGCCAAATACATTAAAAAACACAAAAAATAAAAAAAAACACTAAAAAAATATATAATAAAACCCAATGGCACAAAACAAAAAATGAAACAAAAGCAAGAAGATAGCACCCCAGCATAGAATTTTTTTTTTAAGCACAAATCTGGTGGCTGCCACTAAGGGCAAAAGTCGTTGTAATTAAAAATTAAACCGAGTACACCAGGCTACTTTAAAATTTTAACAAAAAAAGGTACTCAACTTTGGCTTCCCATCTTCTTTTCCAGGAAACCTGAAGGGCTAACTTGATCCCTGCCATGTAATCAGTGTAGGCAAAGCAAAATGCTGGTACACTCATGAAGTCCTTAGTCTTTTTTTTTTTTGCCCTCATCAGAGAACACATTTCTACCCACTCTCCACATATCCAGGAATCCAGGAGAAGACAATCTCATAAACTATGTGTGACTATAACATTCAGGCAAGCCCCATTTAGGAACAATTCCATGGCAGGGTGAAGCTGTGCATAGCAAGAAGCGCACCACCTTAGCCTTGGCCAAAGAAAATGGACACCTATGCAACTTGGCACAGCAAGAGAGGCAGTTCAAAGCTTGTTGGAGTCAGCAATGCTTGGTAGGCACCCATGCTGCACCAAAAGAGATTGAAAGTATATCTATCTATGTACCAGGTTTGGCAAAAGTTCTGTTACACTCAGGGTTTTTTTCTTTCAAGAGGCTTACATGTGTGATAGTAAAGTTCTGTCAAACAAACTTAAAGATCTACTTTACCAGCATGTGTCATTACAATATCTTTTGCATTGTGTGCAAGTGTCTCAAGATGCAAGAAAAAAGAATTATAGTACCTGCTGTCCTGCATACAGGACATAACATTCCGACATCACCCAGTGGCTCAACATCAGTGGGATGACCATCCACAGAGTCAAAGAGGCTCAAGAATGGGTAAGACCCCAAGGATCAATCTCGTTCAGACACCCTAAGATAGCAACCATTTGGCTGTGAGAAAGGTCTTTGAAAGTGATCCGAAGCTCAAATGACTGCACTCGTGAAGAACATCTCAATGGCCACAGTGTACAGGGCCATCAAGGAGGAAGTTGGTAGGTATTTGAGGTAGGTGGATAGGCCTCTGCTCACTGACCATATGCGAGAACAACGTCGTCGGGAGCGACGTCGTCTCCTTCTCAACGACTTGAAGAGTCATGGCAAACGAATTCTCACTTTTTCTGATGAAAAAATCTTCATGGTTGATTCAGTCATCAACAAGCAAAACGACCAGATGGTAAGCTTCAGCTTGGACATCTCCGAGGCCCGCTAAGTGTCCACGAAAAAGCACCCGCTCTGTGGAATGATGCTCGGCGTCATGGTTATGGTGGGAAGATGCCGCCGGTGTGGTTCACGGCTGGTTACAGAATCGGTGAGATTGATTACAGTGAAATCTCCAAGAAAGTCCTGCCCTGGGTGAGAAAGATCACGAAGAAGGTGGACTACATCTTTCAGTAGGACAGTGTTGGGGGTAAAAACAGGGAAGAGTGGTTGGGGTCAAAGGACTTTTGGTCCAACCACCTATATCCCCTTTGTTCCAGTATGTGAGCGCCTGTCAAGGGCTAGGCCTGAAAGCCCCCCCTCCCCCCAGCAACATCAGCAAGCTTAAGTCCTCCATCAACTGTGTGTGGGCGCACATGAGAAAGAACTTTGTACACAATGTGTACACGCTCCTGGTTGGTGTGCTCACTACTACCAAGGGTGACCACATCAATTAATATTAAATTTAAACATAAAACAAAAACGTGTCTAACTATATAAAAACTAACAGTTTTTTGTTGAAAGCATTGCAATGTCTAACAGGACTTTCGCAACACCCAGGAGAGTGTAGTGAGCATATCTTTCAGCAGCAGTGAAGTGATGCTGTCGATCAAGACAGAGAGAATGCAGATACTTCCTATGGGGAACCTTCTTCCTCCCCTATTGGACTGGTTAGTGCTACTCTTATCTGAATGTGGAATTGACAATCTTGCAGAAATTCAGACACAAAATTTGGGAGATCTCCCCCTCATCCCCATGGTCTGGAGGTTCTCAATGATACAGTATCGTAAGTCTTCTCCAGATCAAAAAACACTGTGAAGTGCTGCCTACTAAGGAAGCATTTTCTAGCCAGAGCAAATCATCAGATGGGGAGTGAAACTTGCAAAAGCTGTACTGTCCAAGAAATAAATTAACCTAACATTAACCAATTTCTCCATTAATCTGGACATGTAGGAAGTTAGAGAGATTGGGAGGAACTAACCAGGGTAGTGATCTCTCTTGGCTTGAGAAAAGCAAGCACAGTAGTCATTTGGCAGGAGTATGGGAAGATACCCTAGAGAAAGAACCTGTTGAATAAGGCCAACAAAAACGACATGCCTTGCTCACCTAGGTGTTCAAGCATGGTGTCCATGATAGCATCCAGACCAAAGACAGTATCTGTGGACAACGCAAGAGCAAAGCGCAGCTCAATTAGCATAAACAGGTCTTTGCATGTTTCCCTGTCTCTGGAGGGGAAGTCCAGTGGGCAGGCTCAGGTGAGCCAACATCTTTTTTAAATGCTACTCCAGCAGCATCTTAAATAGAAAATGGGGAGAAAGCAGTTGCAAAAGAGAGCCAACGATACAGAGTAGAGGTGGGCTCATCCTCCTGGTGAGAAGTGGGGAGGGCTGGTTTTAGTTGGGGCAGGGTTCAACTCTTTGTACCACCAACTATACCAAGGATGGGGGTGGGGGTGGGGGTGTAGAAGCAGCAGAAGGGTTCTGAATTGGCGTGGAAGAAACTGTACTCGTAGGCTTGGAGGGACATAAGACATCCCAGGCAGCACCAGATGCGCCAGGACTGAGTCCTTAGTCTCGGAAAAGGAAAGCTGCAGCCGGAATGTCCAGGACTTCCTTCTCCAGGAGATACACGCCACATTGCTTTGAGGAAACAGGGCAGGGCTTTCTGCAAATGACCATACACAATAAGGACATATATACAACATTGGAATTGGAACAATTTACATGAGATTCATATGGCTGAGCAGTTGCAGTAGTAGCACCGCAGCAGTGAAACGAATGCCTTCACACATTAGCGATACCAACTGGCACTCACTGACTCAGGGAGCCTGTCACATGCTAGCAATACCAATCGGCACGCACCAACTCAGGCAGCCTGTCTCAGTCAAATATGACAAATACTATAAGGCGGATCTCAATGCACCCCTATTTTCTCATCACATGCTCGACCTTGACTGCTCTTCAGTGATATCTCCTTTCGGGAAATTTATGTTAGAGTGGGGTGTCATATTCACCAGCGAGCCATTTAATGTCGGAAGGGCACTAATCATGGTTCATGACTGCCTCAGAAGGGTCTGCCACATTCACCAAAGGCTTCTGAGAAATGGGTTGACTTCAGCAATCTACAAGTCAATCTAGCTAATGCTCACCTCTGATGGAGCATGTGACTTTTGGCCAACTTGCTGCTGTCTTCAGTAGAACTAATAACAAAAGTCTTTGAAGCCAATTGGGTCAGAAATCCAGGGTAATCTCTCAATGAGAGGCCTCTCCCAAAATTGAAGGGGGGATTTTTTTTTTTTTTTTAATTAAGGGGCTATCTGGCGACTGCCGACTTAGGCATTAGTCGCCGTAAACAAACAGCCTAGTTCTAGGCTACTTTAAAAATTAAACAAGAAACAATAAAAAGAAATAACAATAACAATAAAAAAGCAATAACAAAAACAATAACAAAAACAACAACAATTAAACAGGGTTAAATGAAAGGGAGAAGGCCAGCCTCCCCCAAAAAGTCAATAAGTCCACTAGTCATGGTGCACGCACTCGTCCCGAGTACAAGGGACAGGCGGTAGCGACCCCGCCCATCCCGGTACCGGGACAGGTATCGTGCGCGAAGATCACCCAGACTGGGACATTCGACAAGAATGTGCCGAACAGTCTGGGGGACTACGCAGTCGTTGCAATAGGGCGCAGGCGAGCGCTCCATCAAATAGCGATGCGTCACACGAGTGTGTCCGATTCGAAGACGACAGAAAGCAACCTGAAGCCGCCGCGGCATTGGGGGATAGGTCCATGGGAACAGTCGCGGCGCAATGGCACGCAACTTTAAGTTACCCTCGACCGTCTCCCATCTTCTTTGCCAAGCAGTCCGAAGAGCTGCCCGTATTCCTGCCATGTAGTCAGTGTGAGGAAGAGCGAAACGCTGGTCCGGTCGCAGAGTCCTCGCGGACTCTTTGGCGCGCTCATTCCCCGCAATTCCTACATGTCCAGGAACCCAGCAGAAGATAATCTCGACATCTGCCCGGCTCGCTAAAACCGTGGCGTCACGGATTTCGCGAACCAGGGGATGCGGAGATTCCAATGCCCCGAGAGCACTCAGGGCGCCTTGTGAGTCGCTATAGATCACAATCCGGTCTCCGAACCGGGCACGTCGCGTAATCTCCCGTACCGAGTGGTGTATTGCCACCAGCTCGGCCGTGAAGACAGACGCAGCGCTTGGTAGAGCCCCGCTGACTTCAAACAGAGGGGATACGGCGTGGAAGCCGACCCCCTCTTGGGACTTGGAGCCATCCGTATACACTGGTACGGTACCAGCGTGACACGATGTGTGCTCCAAAAAGGTCGAACGCAATACTCCCGGCGCAGTACAAGCTTTGGGAGCAGAGGCGTGGCGACAAATAGCCAAATGTGGTACCCTCCAGGGTGGCGTCCTGGGCAGAACCAGGGGCGCCACCGGCCCGAGAGCTATATCTACCTCTCGAAGGAATTTCCTGGCCCTAAACCCAAAGGGCTTAGGGTATGACTGGCGTCTCTCGGCGGCATAGGCACCATCGAGATCAGCTGGGATGCAGTGAGAGCTGTTGGCGACTGAGGGAGGCGCCGGGCTTGCGCGTACAGTCGAGTGATACACTGCACGCGGCGCAGAGCGAGTGGCATCTCCCCAGCATCGACCAACAGGCTTTCAATGGGGGAAGTGCGGAAGGCACCGGTCGCAAGGCGAAGGCCGGTGTGGTGGATCGAATCCACCTTCCGCAATAAACGCTCGGCTGCGGATGCATAAATCTCGCATTCGTAGTCGAGCTTCGAGCGAACAAAGGATCGATAAAAAAGTAAGGCGGTAACCCTATCAGCGCCCCAAGCGCTGAACGTCACGGAACGGAGAATGTCCATGGCGCGGGTACAAGAGACCCTAAGGCTGCGAATATGAGCCTCCCAGGTGAGGCGTCGGTCGAATACAAGACCAAGGAAACGGTGCGACTCAACCACATCCAGGCGCACCCCATTAAGAAACAAATCTGGGTCGGGGTGGAGCCGTGGATGGCGGCAGAAGTGCACCACCTTAGTCTTGGCCAAAGAAAACCGAAGCCTGTGCGCTTCGGCATAGCGAGAGACGCGGTTCAATGCCTGTTGGAGTCGACGCTCCAGAGTTGGCATCTGGGCCGCGCCAAAAGAGATCGAAAGGTCGTCCACGAGAGCGTAGCGAGAACATCTTCCGGCAGCACCGAGGTGATGCCGTTGATGCTCAGGGCAAAGAGTGTGACACTGAGGACACTTCCCTGCGGGACACCCTCTTCCTGCTCCTTTGGGCCGGAGAGGGCTCCCCCCACCCGTACGCGGAATCGACGATCTCGCAAAAATTCAGATATAAACATTGGGAGGCGTCCCTTCGCCCCCATCGTGTGGAGAGTCTCCATGATACCGTATCGCCATGCGGAATCATAGGCCTTCTCCAGATCAAAAAACACCGTGGCGTAGTGCTGTCTACGAAGGAAAGCCTCGCAGACGGCATTTTCCAGTCGGAGCAGAGCATCCGATGTGGAGTGGAACTTACGGAAGCCGCACTGTGCAGAAGACAGATGGCCTCCGCTGTCCAGGAAATAGGCTAATCTAACATTTACCAATTTCTCCATCAACTTGCACACGCAAGAGGTTAGAGAGATTGGGCGGAAACCAGTCGGAGTAGAGTGATCTCTCCCCGGCTTGCGAAAGGCGAGCACAGTAGCGTTTCGCCAGGAGTCTGGGAGAAGACCTTCCACCCAGATCCTGTTAAACAAATCTAACAGAAAGGCCATGCCTCGCTCACCCAGGTGTCGAAGCATGGCGTACGGGACATCGTCCGGACCATGGGCGGTGTCCGCGCACGAAGCGAGAGCGGAACGCAACTCACTCACAGTAAACTTGTCGTTGAAGGGTTCTCCGCCTCTGGAGCTAAAGTCCAGCCGGCGGCTTTCCGCGACATCACGACGTGCATTGAATGCTGGCGGAGCAGCATCACGGCTAGAGAATGCGGAAAAAGCGGTCGCTAAGGATTCCGCCACGGACGCGGGGTCCGAGATTGCGGTCCCATTCTCCTGGAGAACGAGAGGGGGGTCCTGCGAGAACTTGCCCCGAATCCTTTTGACTCGCTTCCACACCTCAGCTAAAGGGGTCTTCCCGTTAAGTGAAGACACGTATGCCCGCCAAGAAGAGCGGCGGGCGTGCTTCGAAATATACCGGAACATGGCCCTAGCCCGACGAAATTCAGCGACAGTGAAATCGTTCGGGCGGCGCTTATAACCATGTAGGCATAACGCTTCTGTTTGAGGGCCGTCTCACACTCGGCCGACCACCATGGGAGTGGTCGGCGTGCAAAACGGCCAGACGTCCTAGGAATAGTAGTCAGGCCCACGGCGATGAGGTTGCCGGAGAAGAACTCAACGGCCTCATCTACCGACCTAAACTCCTCGACTGAGATAGAGAATTCAGTCATTTGCTGAAATGCAGGCCACCGCGCCCGCGCCAAGCACCACCGAGGTGGTCTCTCAGGCGGCAGTTGCCCTGAAAATGACATTTGAATGGGAAAGTGATCACTACCATGGAGGTCATCGACCACCCCCCAATCAAAATCAGGCTGTGCATCCGAAGAGCACAAAGATAGGTCAAGGCAAGAAAATGAAGCGGTTCTCGGACAGTGATGCGTAAACTCATCCACGTTTAGGACACCCATCTCAAGCTCTTCGATCAGATCGGCAAGGACTTGTCCCCTGGGATTTATGGAGTAATCTCCCCAGAGAGGATGCCTGCCGTTCAGATCTCCAAGCAAGAGATAGGGCCTCGGCAACCGTGCCACGACGCGGCGGAAGTTCCCCGCGTCGAAGTCAGTTGACAGTGGAATGTACGCAGAAATGATAGTATACCTCCTATCGAGGTGCAGCTGCACAGCCACTGCCTGAAAGGAGGTATCTAAAGAGAAAGGAAGAACGGAGACATCAGGCCGGGTGTAAACCGCGCATCCCCCAGCCCGGCAATCCCGCGGAGGTCGGGCAGGGGGCACGCGCCTAGCATGGTCTCCTGCAAAAAGATAGCTAACGAGGAACGGGACGAGACGAGCCTGCACAGCTCCTCCCACTTGGCTCGGAGTCCACGGCAATTCAATTGAAGCAATATGCCAATCTAGGCCTAGCTCGGAGATGCAGGGGCCCTCTTAGAACTGAAGACCCTCACGGGTACGCTTCCCGGGGGCAGAACTCCGGGCGCTGTTGGCCGCACAAAGCGCTGAAGGCGATGTCGTCTTCGAGGACTTATTGGGGGAGGTTGGGCTCGCCATGCAAGTCTTTTCCTCCCTCCGCCTCGAAACCTTAGGCGGGCGCTGCGGCTTCGGAGGCGGGGGGGGGCCTCTTTTCGAGAAACCACCGTCTCCGAGCCACTCGCTCCACCTCGGGGCGTGGGCGAAGGAGCCGAAGCTCCTTTGTTGCTGTCCTCCTTTCGGGGGACAGCTTTAGGAACCCCTGAAGATGGCCTAGCAACCACCTTCAGGGGTGTTGCCTCCTGTGAGTTTAACGACTCGGTGGAGGCGCGTGGCCGTTTCGCCTTGCGGGAAACGGTCACGTTGGGGGAAGAGGGGGGAGCCCTGGTTTTAGCCGGGGCTGGGTATGAACCCTTTTTGCCACCAGCTTTACCAGGGGAGCGCCCGGGTTGGGTAGAGCCTGCAGAAGGGCTCCGAATGGGCGCGGAAACAACCGTGCTCGTTGGCCTGGATGGGCCAGGAGCAGAGGGTGCCTTTCGAACTACTGAGGCATATGACGTCCCAGGCAGAGCTGGGCGCGCCAGGACCAAGTCCTTAGCCTTGCGGAATGAGAGTCTATCCTGGGCCTGAACGGCCAGGATTTCTTTCTCCAGGAGATGTGCACCACATTGCTTCGAAGAAGCAGGGTGCGGCTCTCCGCAATTGACACACTTGGCCACACACGATTTGGACTTATCGTGTGCGACCTTGGAGCAATTTACACAGACTTCGGGTGACCCCGACTTTGCACGTCTACATGAGCGATTCTTATGGCCGAAGCGGTGACAGTAATAGCACCGCCGCGGCAGTGGCACGAATGCCTTCACGCGGTAGCGGTACCAACCGGCACGCACCGACTCAGGGAGCTTGTCACTGTCGAACGTGACGAAGAGTGTAGGGGTGGGTCTCGAAGCCCCTCCCTGTTTTCTCATCACACGTTCGACCTTGACCGCCCCATGGTCGGCCAGCTCTAGGGTGATGTCCTCAATGGAGTAGTCAACGAGTTCCCTCGCATAAACTACTCCTTTCACAAAGTTCATGGTAGAGTGCGGCGTCACACTCACCGGGGTGCCATGAAGTGTCTGAAGAGCACTTATCTTGGCCGCCTCGGCGGGATTCGCCGCATTCGCCAGAAGGCTGCCGTCCGAGAAACGGGTCACCTTCGGCTCTCTACCAATTGCACTAGCTAATCCTCTCCTCTGATGGATCATGTTGCCCTTGGACAACATGGTGCCATCAGTGGAGCGAATAACGAGGAAGCGTTTGAAGCCAACGGGCTCGAAAACGCCAGGTAACCTCTGAATCAGGGGCCCCGATGTCATCGAGGCTCCGCCCTGTGCACTCTTGGTGTTAGTCTTGGTCAGGGGCTCCGCACACGAGGGGGTAGAGGGGCCGGATGTGCCGATCTTGGCTTGGTCGCCTACTAAAGTGGTAGCAGACCCATCCGTCCCCGCAGCCCCCGCGGATGGAGAGGAGCCCCGAGTCTTTTTCGTCTTTTTAGTCTTCTTTGTCTTTTTCTTTTTTGGAGAGGAGGGCGGGGAATGAACCCGCTTTTCACCTCCGCCGGCAGAAGCCCCCAGGCCAGATGGACCGGCCTCAGCCAGGTCCCTCTCCGAAATGGAGAAGGTCCTGGTTGTCGTAGGGGCACCTGTCGGAGGAGATCCCTCCCCTCCTTTTACTGCCTCGGAGCCCTCAGCCATTTGAGGAGGACCTTGCATAGGGGCGGATTCGGGTTCGGTGCTTGGCGCCGAGCCCGAATTCCCCCCCATGGAAGGCCCTACCGTCTGAGGCTGGGTCTCCTCAAGGACCATGTTTATCACAGGGGGGGCCTCCAGTTGGCCATCCCCTCCCAGGACATCACAGGTCCCCTTGGCAGTGTGGCCAGTCTTGTGTGGGGAGGCACAGGCCTTGACCCCAGCAAGGTTTAAAATTCTGGCCAGCAGGTCTTTTGAGGGAAGCGACCGAAGGGGCCTGGCTTCCCTCTCCCCCCTAAGGGGGTTTGCCCTACCGAGCCGCTTGCACGAGGGGCGGTCGGCAATGGACTGCCTGCTGGCTTTCTTGGAAGTCCCCTTAGAAAGCAAAGGAGGGACTGCCGCTGGAGATAGGGAGGTGCCCGAAAGCACCTCCAGAGAAGGGGGTGAGGGGGAGTGCCCTACACCCGTAGGCGTAGGAGAGGAGTAAGCCTCCTCTCCGGTTAAAGAATTATGGAGGGTCCCTTGCGCAAGCACAAGGGGGGGGACCTCCATTTTGTCGGTGGAGCTGCCCGAGGGCGGCTCCGTTGATTTTCTTGGGGAAGTTGGGGGTTGGGTTTTGGGTTTTTTTTTGTCATACATGGGCATGGTGACCCTCTTTTTAATACGGGACGCAATAGCTCATCACCTCTCGCAGTTGCCCGCACTGCGAGAGGTGCTTACAAGCCCGGCAGAGCCAGGCGCCGCCATTCGGGACCACCCCTCCCGCCTGGTGGCCTGGCAGTCCTTCGGCATGGCGGCTCCACCTTGAACACGGCGTAAAAAATATAGGTTGTGAAGAGGAGAGGAAAAGGGATGTGAGGAAGGTATGGGTGGGGATGAAGCAGGTTGTTAAAAAAAACCCATCCCGAACCGGAGCTGAGGGGTTAGGGAACAATGTCCCCTCCCCCCCCCAGCCCCGATCCGGGGTGGTTGGCTTGAGAAGAACGTCAGCATTCTACCCTGTGAAATTAGAGGCTGACCAGAGAAAGTTGTGGGAGAGGTTGTATGAAAAGCGACGAGGTAGGGAAGAAGTCGGGCTATCTGAAGGAAGGAAGAGAGGCTAAGCTGGGGCCGGACGGAGCGCTGGATCCCGTCAGCACGGCGGCCAGGATGGCAAATCGCCGCGCCCCTTACGGGGTTGAGGGGGGGGGAGGAAATTATGAAGACTTGGTACAGAAGCTCCTAAATTTGTGACCACTAAGAAGAAAAAGATGGGGGTTAGTGGGCTTTATCCAGTGTCCAACTGATCTTGATTATCCCACCTCAGGTTTTCAGACTTTTCAAGGTTTGATTTTTTTATTTTAAGAACCCATCTGGTGACTGCCTACTAGGGAAAAAGTCACTGTACTAATGCTACAGTCTAACACTAGGCTAGATTAAAAAACAAGTAACATGTAAATAATAAAGATTAAAAACAAGGAAATCCAGGGTAATCTCTCAATGAGGGACCTCTCCAAAAATTGGGAGAAAAAAGAACAACAAATTAAAACAAGATAAGCAAAAAAGAACAAAGAAACAAGCTCCAGCATCAGGGGTAGGCCCACTTCCCCACCAGCGCAGGAACATGCTACCTAAAACAAAGAGTCAAATAAAGTGGAGAAGTCGTCTAGTCCACAAGTCTGTGTGCATGAACTAGTCCCAAGTACGAGGGACATGCGGTAGTGATCCCGCATGTCCCGTTACTGGGACAGGTAACATGCGCAAAGATCACCAAGACTGGAACACTCAACAAGAATATACTGAACAATCTGGGTAACAACGCAGTCATCAAAATAAGGTTCCGGCAAGGGCTTCATCAAATGGGGGTGGGTAATGCGTGTGTGTCCAATTCAGAGACAACAGAAAGGAACCTGAAGCTATTGCAGCTTTGGGGGGTAAGTCCATGTGAACAATCGCGGCACAATGACACAAAAATTTAAGTTCCACTCAGCTATGTCCCATCTTATTTGGCAAGCTGCCCGGATTCCTGTTATGTAATCGATGTGAGGAAGACTCTTTGGCGCCCTCAGTCCATGCAATTCCTACATGTCAGGAACCCAGCAGAAGATAATCTCGACATCCGTCCGGCTCGCCAAAACCGTAGCATCACGGATATCGCGAACGGGGGATGCGGAAATCCCCAGCCCCGAGAGCAATCAGGGCACTTTGACAGTCGGTATAAATCACAATCCGGTCTCCGAACTGGGCACGTCACGTAATCTCCCGTAGCGAGCGGTGTATTGTAACCAGCTCATCCATGAAGACAGACGCAGCGCCTGGCAGAGCCCCACTGACTTTAAACAGAGGGGATACGGCATGGAAACCCACCCCCTCTTGGGACTTGGAGCCATTCGTATACACTGGCACGGTTCCAGCGTGAAACGAAGTGTGCTCCAAAAAGGCTGAACGCAATACTCCCGGCGATGTGGAAGTTTTGGGAGCAGAGGCGTGGCGACAAATGGTCAAAGGTGGTACCATCCAGAGTGGCATCCTGGGCAGAACCAGGGGCGCCAGCGGCCCGTGAGCTATACCTAGTTCTCGAAAGAGTTTCCTGGCCCTAAACTCGAAGTGGTTAGGGTATGACTGGCATCTTTCAGGGGCATAGGTACCGTCGAGATCAGTTGTGAATGCAGTGAGAGCTGGGGCGACTGAGAGAGGCGCCGGGTTCGCGTGTACAGGCGAATAATGTACTGTGCACGGAGCAGAGCGAGTGGCATCTTCCCAGGATCTATAAGGAAACTCTAAATAGGGGACATGCGGAAGGCACCGGTCGTCAGGCGAAGGCCGGTGTGGTGGATCAAGTCCACCTTATGCAATACATGCTCGGATGCGGATGCATAAAACTCGCATCCGTAGTCGAGCTTCGAACGAACAAAGGATCAATGAAAAAGTAAAGCAGTAGCAATATCAGCGCCCCAGGCGCGGAATGTCACGGAGCGAAGAATATCCATGGCGCAGGTACAAGAGAGCCTAAGGCTGGGAATATGAGCCTCGTAGGTGAGGCATCAGTCAAATACAAGACCAAGGAAACAGTGCGAGTCCACCACTTCCAAGCGCACCCCACTTAGAAACAATTCTGGGTCAGAGTGGAGCCGTGGATGGCGGCAGAAGTGCACCACCTTAGTCTTAGCCAAGGAAAACCGAAACCTGTGTGACACTGAGGACACTTCCCTGCAAAACATCCTCTTCCTGCTCCATTGGGCCAGTGAGGGCTTCCCCACCTGAAATTCAGATATAGAGATTGGGAGGCGTCCTCTAGCCCCCATCGTGTGGAGAGTCTCCATGATACCGTATCGCCATGCAATAGCATAGGCCTTCTCCAGATCGAAAAACGTGATGTAGTGCTGTCTACAAAGGAAGGCGGCATTTTCAGGTCAGAGCAGAGCATCTGACGTGGAGTGGAACTTGCGGAAGCTGCATTGAGCAGAAGACAGATGGCCTGCACTGGCCAGAAAAAAAAGGTTAATCTAACATTTACCAATTTCTCAATCAACTTGCACATGCAAGGTTAGAGAGATTGGGCGGAAACCGGTCAGGGTAGACTGATCTCTCCCTGGTTTGCGAAAAGCGAGCACAGTAGCGATTCACCAGGAATCTGGGAGGATACCTTCTAACCAGATCCTGTTCAACAAATCTAACAGAATGGTCATTCCTCGCTCACCTAGGTGTCGAAGCATGGCATTGAAAGGTTCTCCACCTCTGGAGGTAAAGTCCAGTCGGCGGCCTTCCGCGACATCACAACACGAATTGAATGATGGCGGAGCAGCATCCTGGCTAGAGAATACGGATAAAGCAGTCGCGAAGGATGCAGTGTCCGAGATTGTGGTCACATTCTCCTGGAGAATGGGAGGGGGGGAGGATTCCTGCAAGAACTTGCCCCAAATCCTTTTGACTCGCTTCCATACCTCTGCTAGAGGGGTCTTGCCATTAAGTGAAGACAAGTATGCCTGATGTGAGGAAGAACGAAACACTTGATGAAGTTAACCAAGAGTGAAATTGTTTGGACGGCGCTTATAGCTCATGTAAACATAACACTTCTGTTTGAGGCCATCTCACACTGGCCATCATGGATGCAGTCAGTGTGCAAAATGGTCAGATGTTCTAGGAATAGTAGTCAGGCCCACCGCAATGAGGTTGTCGGAGAACTCAACGGCCTCATCCACTGACCTAAACCCCCTGATGGAGAGATTTAAAAAATATATATATATTTTACGAGCCAATCTGGTGGCTGCCTACTTGGGCATAAGTAGGCATACTCAATAACAACAAATAATGGTACAAATTACAAAGGCTAATAAAGAAAATAAAAACAAAGCAAAACAAGAAGGAAGCGTGCTCCGGCATTGGGGGTAGGCCAGCATCCTCCCAGCGCAGGAATATGTGACCCACAACAAACAGTGAAATAAAGTGGAGGAGGCCATCCTCCTCCAAAAGGTCATATAGTCTATAAGTCAGTGTACACAAAGCCATCCCGAGGACAAGGGACAATCGATAGAGAAATCTGTCATTTCCTGAAATGCAGACACTTGTGCCAAGCACCACCGGGCGGGATCTCAGGCAGCAGCAGCCCAGAAAATGATATTTGAATGAGAAAATGATCATTACCAAGGAGGTCATTAACTACCACCCACCCCAAATCAGGTAGTGCACCCAGAGAAAACAAAGATAGATCAAGACATGAAAATGAAGCTCTTCTCTTGCAGTGATGCGTAAACTATTCCACATTTAGGACACCTATCTCTAGCTTATCGATCAGGTCAACAAGGACCTGACCCCAGAGATTGATCAAGAAATCTCCCCAAAAGGTGCATCTACCATTCATATCTCCTAGCAGGAGAAAGACCCTCAGCAACTGTGTCACGATACAGCAGAAGTCATCTGCGTTGAAATCGGCTGATAGTGGAATGTGCGCAGAAATAACAGTATAACCACTATCCAGCTGCAGCTAAACAGCTACTGCCTGAAAGGAGGTATTCAAAGCAAAGAGAAGGATGAGACATCATGCTGGGTGCAAATGGTGCATCCTCATACCAATTGCCAGGCCTCAATCCCGCTGTGGTGGTCACAAAACCCTTATACCCTGTGAGGGTGGACAGGGGGCATGCGCCCAGCATGGTCTCCTGCAAACAGATAGCTAAGGGAAAACTGGTGGAGACGAGTCTCTGCAGCTCCTCCCAGTTGGCCAGGAGTCTGCATGAATTCTAATGAAGGAATATGCGCTCCAGGCTTAACTCAGAGGAGATGTGGGGACCCTCTTCAAAGAGGTAATGGCCATACATTTCCTGAAGGCAGAACTCTGGGCGGTTTTGGCTGGACAATGCTCTGAAGGCGCTGTAGCCTTTGAAGACTTATAGGTGGAGGTTTAGCTAGTCATGCAAGTCTTTTCCTCTCCACCTCGAAACCTTAGGTAGGTGAGGCAGCTTCAGAGGCAGGGGTCCCTCCTTTGAAGAATCCAACGCCTTTGAGTCACCCAGCCTAGCACTCAGTGTGAATGTAGAAGCCAAAGCTCCTTTAATGCTGTCCACCTTTTGGGGAGGCAGCTTTAGGAACCCGGGAAGATGGTTTCATGACCAACTTCAGGGGTGTTGCCTCTTGTGAGTTTAACGACTCTGTGGAGGCGCACGGCCATTTCACCTTGCCTGAAACAGTTACAGGCAGAGAGGGGTGGGGTAGTAGCCCTGGTTTTAGCTGGGGGCAGGCGTGTTGTTGTGGATGGCTGATGTGTGAATGGAGAGTAGATTTGGGAGCCATTCTCCGCCATTTTATCCACTATGGATTTTTCGCCACTTTACTTTAGTCTGTCCTTTTACCCTACTTTTCTTTATTTATGATAGAAGAGTGTGAGTGTTTCACTAGAAGGGGGGTTGGGATAGATTAGGGTAGATAGGTATTGGTAGTGTAGATCATTTTAAAAAATTTTGTCTTGTTGCAGGACATAATTTGTATTATAATTAATTATAAGATTTTGGATGATCTAAAACAAGAGATTCATAAATTAGAGCCCACTTTTTTTGCTAAACCAGGCTAAGAAGAAACCCAGAAACGGTAAGCCTAAAAAGCACATACACTTCGCAGAAAGAAGAAGCGACTTCAGCTAAATTTATTAAAAGCTAGGCAATCAAACAATAATAAGAGAATTGAAAAGATAGAATGTGATCTTGCACTTTGCATGTTTGAAATCAAGGAATGCCACTTTAACCAACTAAAAACAAGTGAAGAGAGAGCCAGCTCGAACTTGAAAGAAAATCCCAAGTATTTCTATTTATATGCCAAGGCTAAATTGAAGAGAAATAGCAGTATTAGCCACATCGGAGATGAGAATGGTGCTCTCGTTAGTGATGCTGATTGCATTGCTAACATCTTCCAGAAATGGTTCTCTGTTGTCTACAGTGACCCTGATGCTTGTGATATAGTCTCCCTCTTTTGTACTCTGGATATTGTTGAGGACATAACTGACAATGATTTGGTGGTCACGGAGGCGGAGATCATTGAAGCAATTGGCAAAATCAGTGTGAGCTCTGCCTGCAGTCCTGACAATGTTCCTGCAAAGCTTATAAAGAGCTGTGCAAGTACCTTGGCTGTCCCCCTACACATTGTCTGGCAGGAATCAATCCAAAAAGGTGTACTCCAAAATGGCCTACACCACACCCATTGATAAGAAAGGTGACAAAATTTCAGCAAGTAACTATAGACCAATTACACTAACCTCACATTTCATCAAAATTTATGAAAGAATCGTACGAAAAATAGTGATAAAGTTCCTTGAGTGTAATAATATCATCATAGAAAATCATCACGGTTTTAGGTCTGGCCGTAGCACACTAACGCAGTTGATCGCCCACATTGTTGATCTGCTGAGCAGGCTACTGGAGGGCGATGATACTGATGCTATTTATTTGGACTATGCAAAGGCCTTCAACAAATTAGACCACAAATTGTTAATAAAAAAAATGACTCGGTATAGATTCCACCCTAAAATTACAAAATGGATTGAGTCATTCCTATCAAACAGAAGCCAGGTAGTGGTTGTAGACGGTGAACACTCATCACCTGCGCCGGTGAGAAGTGGAGTCCCGAAAGGTACGGCACTTGGTCCTGTACTGTTTTTGATATTCATCAATGACATGGAATCAGTTGTCCAAGGCTCAAAAGTACGATTCTTCGCTGATGAGACAAAGATTTCCAAATGAGTGGGATCTTATGTGGACAAAGTTGAGCTGCAACATGACCTTCAAAGGGTCATGGATTGGTCGCAGTCAAACAATATGCTGCTCCATAAGCAAAAGTTTGACCTGCTTGTCCATGAAACACAGCGCAATCCATTAGCATGTGAGATGCCCTTTTTTCCACCCCTCCAAGGTTACATGGTAGCCTCGGACCTGGGGCTGTACCCAGTGGATGAACTTCGGGATCTTGTCATCATCATATCCAAAGACCTCTCTTGGACTTCCCACCTCACCAGAATACATCTGAAGGGAAGAAGTATGGTAGCATGGGTTCTCAGTGTATTTAGCTCCAGAGACTCCACCACAATGTTGATGCTGTATAAGTCCCTAGTCAGAAGTCATCTGGAATACTGCTGTCCATTGTGGAGCCCAGTAAAGTTGGGCAAGATTGAATTGCTTGAATCAATCCAACGAGAATTCACCAGAAAAATAAGAGGTTGTGAACACCTTACATACTGGCAAAGGTTGCACAAGCTCCAATTAATGTCTCTACAGAGACGTAGGGAACTATTTATCATAATAAATGTTTGGACGATTCTGTATAAAGTAAGTCCTAATGAGCCAAGACTGTCTTTTCATCCACCATGAAAGCTGGGAATACAAGCCATACTGCCTCCACTGAGAAGGTGCAGTTCAGCACTGCAGGGCAAGTATGATGCGTCATTTTCTATGGTGAGTCCTAAACTTTGGAACATTTTGCCACCAAGAATGACCAAGATAACAAGCATAAATGCCTTTAAGAGCCAGCTAACAAAATTTCTGTTCTCCTTGCCCAACAAGCCACCCATGCCTGGCTACACCCATCACATGGCAACTCACTCCTTGAGGTAGCAAGAGCAGAACAGCAGTCTCCCTTATGAGATCACAAGTTGGAGCCCCCAAAGCATCTCCAAGTATCCAAGTAAGTAAAATCTTTTGTCAAGGCTCAATAATTTTACAGCAGGCCTATTTATTGTGGTTGTCGCCAATTGTTGTTTGGCATCCCGACCCAGTCTTTAGCAGCAGATTTTCTAGGTCTATTTGGCTGGCCTACCTCTACTTGTTAATTGGAGTACCACCGCTGCTGCCCATTTGGGTCAATTTGGCTCCGCCTCCTTCCCAGCCAATTGTGTAAGGGGAGGCCCAGAGTCACTCGAGCAGAAGCCAGTTCTATTCTGTTAGAAAAATGTCTTATCATCCCTTTTTCCTAATCCTTTTGAAAGATTGAAGAGAGCCTGATAAATTTATTTTACAGTCTGTAAATTGGAGTATCATTTGTAAGTCTGACGTGGGCGTTAGATCTCCAATAGATATTTTTGTCTTCTCATAGTCTGACAGCACTGTCGCGATTTGTATATTTATTTCTCAATTTATAATTGATTTTGTAAATATTGATTGTTATTTTAATTGTAAATTCTCTTGGAGAAAATAAATTTAGTAAATAAAGGAGAGATTGCGTATGTCTCCATTGCTGCCAGAAGTGGACTTTATTTCCCAATCATTCGAGTCCCCAACCCTAGTGAAGTTGTGGGAGGTACATTGTATCCTGCCAGTGTGTGAACCCTTTGTGCTGCCAGCTGTACCAGGGTAGCACCTGGAGTGGGTAGAACCCGTAGAAGGGTTCCAAATGGGCGGAGAAACCACTGTGCTTGTATGCCTTAAGGGGCCAGAAACAGAGGGTGTATTTTTTAACATTGAGCCATAAGACCTCACAGGCAGCACCGGCACAAGTCAATAGCCTCATCAAATGAGATGTGATACTCTGCCTGAATGGGCAGGATTTCCTTCTCAATGAGATACGCATCACATTGCTTCGAAGAAGAGGGGTGCAGCTCTCCGCAATTGACACACATGATTTGGATTTGTGTGCGGCTTTGGAGCAACTTATACAGACTTTGCACTACAAAAGCGATTTGTATGGCTGAAGCAGTGGCAGTAGTAAGACCACAGCAGTGACACAAATGCCATTATGCAGTAGCAATAACAACCAGCATGCACCAACTCAGGGAGCTAGTTACAGCCGGAAATGACAAGGAGTTTAGGGGTTGGTCTCGAGGCCCCTCCCTGATTTCTCATCACACGTTCAACCTTGACTGTTCCATGGTCAGCCAGTTTCCTTGCATAAACCATTCCTTTCACGGAGCTCATGGTAGAGTGCGGCGTCACACTCACAGACTGCCATTAACCCTTAACCGGCGGACATCATCAATTGACGTTCCCTTAGAGAGCTGCAGGTAACATCAATTGATGATTCAAAGAGTTTCTTGCCATACGAGCATCATCAATTGATGTCCCGTTGTTTTATTACTAATTGGCAACTCCTTGAGTGAAAGAGTTGACAGAATCACATTTGAGCTTAATTTATATGTCATTTTTCAGTCCAGTATAAAGATGGAATCCGAAGCTTCAACGTCGTCAATTTTTCCAAAGCGTAGAAAGTTATCTTGGAAAGAAATAGTTTATATTTTTTTTCTTATCTTTTTTACAATTTTTTCTAACATTTAGAATAATAAAATATAGTTTACATTGCATATTTAATTAAATAAAATAATATTTTAAATGATAAATGACCTTCCGAGAAAAATTAAAATTACTCATTTTTCCCCGTATGGCACAAGCTCTGACGCAACCCAGAAAGTTATCTTTGAAAGAAATAGTTTATATTTTTTCTGGAATCCTTTTTATGATTTTTTTTAACATTTAGAATAATAAAATATAGTCTACATTGCATATTTACTTAAATAAAATAATATCTTAAATGATAAATGACCTTCTGAGAAAAATTAAAATTATTCGTCTTTCCCTGTATGGCACAAGCTCTGATGCAACCCACACCCACCGGTTAAGGGTTGTGTCCAAAGGACACTAATCATGGCTGCCTCGGATGGATCCGAGAAATGGGTCACCTTTGGCTCTCTGCTAATCATGCTAGCTAGTGCTCTCCTCTGATAGATCATGTTGCCCTAGGCCAACATGCTACCATCAGTGGAGTGAATAACCAGAAAGCGTTTGAAGCCAGCAGGCTAAAAAATGACAGGTAGTCTCTGAATAAGGGGCCCCCGACATAATTGATGCTCTGCCCAGTGCCAATCCCTGCTTGGTCACTTACCGAAACCTCAGTGGACCCATCGGTACCTGTAGCTCCTGCAGTGGGAGAGGAGCCCTGAATCTTTTTAGTCTTTTTTCTGTTTCTTTTCTTTTTAGGAGAGGAGGGTGGGGGGGATGAGCCTGCTTCTCTCCTCTGCAGGAAGGAGCCCCCTAATGTCATGCATCTTGAGTTTACAAAACCTCAAAACATACACAAATTATCACAAGGTAAACTGGACAGAATACACAAAAGAAATTGAACAAGCACTCTCCAATATCAAACTCTCCAAAGATGCACACACAGCAAACAAAATACTAACAAACACCATCCTACAAGCAGACAAACATAACATCCCCCGTGGAAAAATACACAACACACAAAAACTACTCCCTGAACCAATCAAAACCTCATAGCACAACAGAACAACACTAGAAAACAAAACCCATCACAGACTCCAACATTATAGAACAAAATAAACAAATAGATTGTGCCATGCAAGAACATGAACAGGAATTATGGAAACATCACCTAGACCAGCAATGGGACCACAAAACAAACCCACACAAACTCTGGAAAAACATTGCTGGCCTCACAAACAAAAACCCAACACAGCCACAAAACAACAGCATCACCTTCAGAAACACTCATACAAAAAGCAGAACACTTCAACAAACAATTCACAAAGACAACCATACACCAAACAAAAAATGAAAACAGGAAAATAGACAGACTTACAAAAAAACTCCCAAACCACAATTCACAACAACAGAACAGACCATCAGAAACATAAGACAAGCAAGAGATAACTCCACCAGCCCTGATGACAGAAACATCAAACACCTAGGTCAAAACATCATAAACCTCCTCATACACACTTACAACCTCGCCATAAACACAAACAACATACCTAAACAATGGAAAGTAGCAAAAATAATCCCAATACTCAAACCAAACAAAGACATAAACAAAGGAGACTCCTACAAACCAATAGCGCTACTTTCCCCCATAGCCAAAACACTAGAAAAAATCATCCTACCCTACATCACATCCAACATCCCGAAAACACACAACACCAACATGGGCTCAAACCCATGCTCTCAACCATCGCAGCATTACACACAATAAACAACATAATCACAAATGGATTCAACAAGAAAATTCCACCATATAGAACCATAGCATTCGCCCTTGACATGCCCAAAGCATTTGACAAGTAGAACTACACAAACTAATCAACAAGATCCACAAACTCACCATACCCACCACCCTCATCCAGTACATAGCAAACTACATCAAGGGATGACTCCAATACACTCAAATACAAAACACAAAATCCAAACACAGACTCACAAAATCCAGAGTTCCCCAAGGAGGAGTACTTTCCCCAACACTTTTCAACATCAACACTTCAGATATACCAACTCCCCCACAAACAGTAAAAATTGTCACTTATGCAGATGACATCATAATACTCTATTCACATAACAAACCAGAAACCGCTGCACAACATATACACCTTACCTAAACAAAATACACACATGGACAATAGAAAACTCACTAAAGCTAAATGCCACCAAAACAATGACCTATCTCCCTGCAGAATACAACACAACCCTAAATCTATACATACAAAACATAACACTACCCACCACAAAAGAACCGAAGATCTTTGGCCTCACTTTTGACCCCAAACTCACATACTCAAAACACAATAGTCAAGGCCGTGAAAACACTCAAAGTCATCAAGGTACTCACAACTACACACGGGGAAAAAACCAAGGAAACACTCATTACCACATACAAGACAATCACAAGACCAGTACTAGAATACACCAACACAACATGGACCCCAATCATTTAAGAAGCTAACACCAAAAAACTACAGACAATATAAAACACAGCCCTCCGCACTACCACAGGATGCACTCTTGACACAAACACCCAACATCTACACAACATGACAAACATCCTACCAATCAAAAATCACCTAAAACTACAGGCATCACAACTCAGGCAGAAAACCCAACATCCAAATCATCCCCTCCACCACATTACCAAAAAAACACAAAAAACAGACCATTTTCGATAACAACATCACCACCAACTTAGACACAGACCCTAAGACAACAGAAGACACAATCAAGCAAAACATGAGAACAATCCACTCTCAGATCACACAATACTTGACATACAGAACCCACAACAAAATATTAAGTGCATCACCTCCAACCATACACAACTCAGAACAAACACTCACTAAGCAGATCAGAAGAACATTAGCACAAATACGAACAAACAAATCACCACTCCTGACATCATACATGCACAAAATATCTCTCATCACCCATACAACACCAAACTGCCCCAATGCGTAACACAGATACACGACACCACACATCTCTTCAACTGCCCACAGATACACCCAGACCTGGAACTGGTGGATCTCTGGTAGACACACCAGGAGGTGGCCGGTCTGCTCCTGCGATCGTCCGGGAAGCTAGGGTAGGGCCTGGAATAGGTGTTATGGTCCCCGACCCACTGTCAGGCCAGGGACGGGGTCGCCAACACCACCCTATTATTACAAGGGGACACAAACGCTAATCACCCTGCAAGGGGTGAATACGGAGCTGGCAAGGCCAGCTGCTGCCATTAGAGGCCACTCGTCCCGTGGGTGTCTAGGCAGCCCATCACCATGGCAGCTCCACTTAGGCTGGGCATAAAATTGATAGACTGTGAAAAGAGAGAGAGAGAGAGGATAGGCGACGAAGGTGAGAGTGGGGGAGAGGCAGGTTGTTAAAAATACACCAGCCCAAACCGGAGCTCAGGAAGGAGGGAAGGGGGCATTGTCCCCTCTCCCCCCAGACCCAATCCGGGATGGCTGGGCGAGATGAAGCTGGTTGGTGTCTACCCTGTGAAATTAAAGGCTGACCAGAGTAAGTTTTGGGGGAGGTTGTAGAGAAAGTGAGGAAGCAAGACAGGGTATCAGAAAGGAGAATAAACTAAGCTGAGGCTGGAAAGGGCACAGAGGCCCATCAGCACAGTGGCCAGGGAAACAAATCACCGTGCCCCTTATCGATAGACTTTTCAGCATTCCACCCTGGGTGTGTTAATAAATGGTGTTTGCAACCTGTACAGCAACACACACTGATCAGAAGTTAACTAGTTGCTAGTCCTTCCCAAAGGTCACAGCTCCCAACTGGGAGTAGATATCCTTAGTAGGGAGTATGGCCAAGATCTAAAGATGTTATGGCAAACCCAGAGGCCCAAGTCAATTAGTTGTCCTGGCAGCCAACAAAGTAGTAAATCCCACTTGCCACAGGCAATATAGCCTTATGCAACCAATAACTGCTTCTACAGGGAGTCACAAGAGAAGTAGTTATTGGGACAAAACCTATCTTCCCATTATTCATGTCTCACCTCCCTAGTCCACTCAAGGCCTGTTCTCCTGCAACTTGCAGGCATTAAAGGACAGTGTTTATAGAGGTTCCAAAGCCTCTCTTTTGACACGGCATGAGGTAGCTGGTCAGGTCTTTAATACTAGAGCAGAGATGACACATATAAACAACAACAACATTAATCATAGACAGAGAGTCGAAGTGATAGTCATATAGAAAACAGAATGATGAGAGGGAATGAGGTGGAAACGCAACAACTAGCTATAGCCCTGTTAGTGTGTTCAAGTCAACCAAATGACAGAGATTTTCTAATTTCTACTCAGGCCTGAAGGACTAAGTGTAATAGGCTAGACAGGGTGGCAGTGAAAGAGATGAAGAGATTTGGTACAGAAAACAAAGTAGATGTTAGCAGAAGGAAGAGAGGCTAAGTTGAGGCTGGATGGAAAGTCCCATCTGCAAGTGCAAGAAAAACACATCGCCATGCCTGCCTTACAGGGCAAACAGTAAGAGGATAGGATGTGTGGGTAAAAATGTGGTGGGGTGTGATGAGTAGCCTTGTGCCTAATAAAACATAAAGGGGTGGGAGTGGTGGGGTCCATAATGAGAATGGGATAAGGTATGGTAGCTGTACAGACAAGGCCACCAAAACAAAATTAATCAAGAAGTAGAGGACTCATTGCTCAAATGATATGGTAACTCACTTTTTGTGTCCATTACATTTCGAACCACAGAGATATCTGTGTCCATCGTCTCATTAATGTGGGTGCTGCAATTCCTTGAACTGTCATTGTAGATTGTACTACACAAGGAATCATTTGCAGGGATGACTGAAATGAAGAGCCCTTATGAATGTTCACCATTTGTGAAATCCAATTACAATGAATAAAATTGACAAATTAACACAAAAAGCAAAGACTATCGATGCAACAGTATAATCACATTTCTCTTCAAGAATAATGTTCACTGTTACCTTTAAAAGAATGTTCCCCAGTTGGAGTTGAAGCCTTGGGTCTGGCTTGGAGCTTGTAGGCATCCCACTCCATAGCAAAACCCCTCTCCACAGAGTCATGGATCCAATCCTGCGTCAGACATGGTATGCGCCACTGCATTGCATGTTTGTACTTCTCACCCTCAGCAACAGAAGAAATGAGAACAGACGTAGTTGACATTTCCAAGTTGGGTGCATAGGTGCCACCTACAATTGTAGGGAATGAGATTTACTCGATACCCTGTTTGCTTGTACATGGGGCAGGAAGAATACCCATACCATCATCCCCATATAGGGGGCTGCTGGACAGAGAATACAACACCTTTGAGGGAAGAATCATATGAGTACAAAAGGGTTATAATAGTAATGGGTGGGGCTGCAAGGAACCCCATCCAGTCAGGACAGCTAATATGCATAAATGTGTGAATTGAGGTGTGTGGAATATGAGGGGTATATTAGATGTGGGAAAGAGGGAAATGCCAGTCAATATCTTTAAAACACAGAGATTGCAGATGCTTGCACTGTGAGGCAAACATGAAAGGGGATGAAATGTATGTGGGAGTAGAGTGTGTGGCAGTAATTTTCAGTGAAGAGAGGCATGATGCAATAGTTAGCTACTTACAAACTTGTTTGCCTCGCTACTTCTCTTCAGTAAGGTGGATGGCCCTAGGAATGTCACAATATCCCCCAGGTAGGTCCACAGGTGCCTTAGTGAAGTAATAGTGTGTGCGTTGCATGCAAGAGTAATCAAGATGTTTTTGTCTTCTGGAGCTCGATTGCACCTAATGCATATTGGTGTTTGTGTGAGCTTTGTTCTGTGTTAGTATAATTGTAGTATGGGTGAGTGGTCAGTTCACAGTTGGGATAGGAGTACTGTTTCTTCTATGGAGGGATTTTTCTGAGGGGTGGATTTGTGGGGGCTGCTCATTTAGGATGTGTTATGCATGGCAGTGCTTATGTATTCGTGAGTGTGGACTGTGTGGATATGTTTAATTAAGGTGTGGTTTCGGGGAGGATGGGGTTATTGAGCTAAGCTAGGAAGTAGGGTGCTGGGATCTTTTCTCTTTTTTTTGTCTGGGTTGTGGTTGGGGTGGGTTTTGTGTTCTGCTGAAGTGTTGTGTTCCTATCATGTCTAGATGTATTTGGTATGTAATATGTTGGTTTCAGCATAGAGGTGTGGGATTGGTGTGGTTTTTGTGCATCCTGTGATGACTCTGCATTGTTTTATGTAATTTGGAACTGTTTGGAGTGGGTGTTTTTGAGTGTTGGGTGCCAGGCCATGCGGTGTAGTTTAGGGTGGTTTGTATGAATAGTTTGAATAGTATGGTGAGGGATTCCTTCTGTTGCCCCAAAGGTAGTGTTTTGAAGGTGCTAATTTTCTTTGTGCCTTTCTTTATTATCTTGGTTGTGTGTGTGCTTTGAAGGTCATGTGGGTGTTGAGCATGATGCCTAGGAGGGTAGTGGTTTTGTTTAAGGAGAGTGCTTATCCATTGTTTAATTGTGGGGTGTTTGTTTGATTCATGGTTGCTGGGGGGTGAATAGTGTTATTGATGATTGAGGTTGTTGTATGTCATGAGTGAAGAGGTTGAAGAGTAGGGAGAGAGAATGGATCCTTAGGGAACTCTGTTGTGGAGTTGTTTAATGCGTGATTTGTGGGTTTTGTCTATTACTTGGCCTCGTCTGCCAGAGATAAAGTTTGTGAGCCATTTCTCCTCATTGTATGTGAGGCCTGTGTTTAGTATCTTGTGTGCTAGGATGTATTCAAGTACTGTGTCAAAGACTTTGTTATATGATTGCTGTGAAAATGGTGTGAGTAGGGAAGCATTGTTTGTTGAAGCCATCTAGGTTTTGTTGTGCGAGGTTGGTTAGGAGGGTTGTGGTGAAGTGGTGTAATCTGAAGCCATGTTGTGTTGGTGAGAGGTGTATGTTCGGCTGATCCTTTGGTGTATGTATGTTTTTCTAATATTTTAGATAGGGTGCATAAGATTGAGATGGGCCAATAGAAGTTTGGTTGTGTTGGGGGCTTGCCTAGTTTGAGAGTTGGGAGTTTTTAAGTGATTTGAGTGCTAGTTGGACATTTTGAGTATTGAGGGAGGGGGGGCTTGGTCTTTGTTTATGAATGTATTTTTTGTTTCTTAGTATTTGTCTGTTTGGGCTGTGAATGAGTAAAAAACTGGTGTTGGAATTGTGTTTCATGATGATATTGTAATGTTGTTTTGGGGTCGCTATCTTGTGATGTGTGGATTTTCTTTAGGGGTGACAAGAGTTGGGTCGTGTTTGTTTTGTGGTTGATTGTCTTCTATTTGTTATTTTGCATTTAGGGATGTAATGATGGCATTTATGAGTTTGACATCTTGTATTTGTTGTGGTGAAGAGGCACTATTTTTGTTTTAAGGTGTTTCATGTTTTGATGCAGTCAAAGATTTCTTGAGTGGAGTTAGGGTTGTATGTTTAAGTCCAGTCATGTACGATGTATTTTGCAATGGCATCATTTATTGTTTTGTTGATGTGGGAGAGGGCTTGGTCTAGAGAAGTGTAGTTGTTTATGGAGAAGTTTGTTTAATTTTTCTTCTATGTAGTTTGTGTAGTTTAACTAGTTGGATTTTTTTGTAGTGAGTGTATGTTGTCTTGTGAGATGTTGCGCAAGGATGTGTGGTTTGGTAGGTTCTGATGATGGGTAGATGGTGGGAGGGGAGGTTAGCTATTGTGTTCCAGGTGGATCTAGTATGAAGGTGGGGTGAGCATAAAGTTATGTCAGGGAAAGTGCTGTTTTGGGTGTGTAAGGGAGGTTGTCTGGTTGGTTGTATGTTATTGTTTAGAATATTTAGCATGTGGAGCTGGTCTAAAATGTGTGTGCCTGTGTTGTCAGCTTGTTGTGTTCGGAGCCATGCTGGGTGATGTGGATTAAATTCGCCAGAGATGAATATTTGGAAGTTGTGTGAGTGGTTCTGGGTTAAATGTTTAGGTTTACTAGGTTGTATTCAGTGATTTTAACTCTGATGGACTGAATTGTTAGATTTGAATGATTGGGTAGGAGTGTTTTGGTGTGAGTGGTGTTGTTTAAAGGGTATTGTGTTGTGTATGAGTGTCATAAGTCTGTGGGCTTTAGGTGTGTTGTAAAGTCTTTGATTGGTGTATTGGTAGAAAAGGGTTGTTTTTTTGTTGCAATGTTAATTGTGTTTTGTGGATGGGGAAAAACAAGTTAGAGAATTATGTGGGTGAAGTTGAGATGCATAAGGGTGAAAATGTGAGTGGTTGTAGTGTATGGATCTTGTAATGAGAGAAGTGAAGCTGAGAAAGAGAAATTCAGGAATCATTTTGGAGGGGTGGGTAGAATTAGGAATGCATATTGGCTGATGGTTGTAGAAGTTATGAATGTTCAAATACGTGAAAGAATTCAGGAGGGGATAACTGGAGCTTTTGGTACACCGGGAGAGAATGAAAATGGAGAAAGTGTAGTAGGATTCAGGGCTGATTTTTTTAGGCCTCTGAACTGCTAACTGCATACAAGAAGATAGTTTCAGAAAATACACATTCGCACCACTCCTTTTTTTTTTTGCTTACAAATTGACTAAATATTTAAAAGATAAACAAAAAGGACAAACAGATAAAAAACAGCAAATCAGGACAGCCTCCTCCTCCCTCATCCTTTGTAGGTGCTTAAACAGGGATGAGGGAGTCAAAGCTCCTTTGGTACTGCACTCCTTTTAGGGGGAGGTTGGGAGGCCCAGGGGATGGTCTCATTACCACATTCTGTGAGTTTGACAACTCAGTGGAGGCATATGGCTTCTTCATTTTTTGCAAAGGGGTAGCATGTTGGGAGAGGGGCCCCTGTTTTGCTGGGGCAAGGAGGTATCTCATGTTGCCACCGGGGAGAGGTAGAATCCACAGGATTCCAAATCGACACATTAGCTTCTGTGGGGGGGAGGAGTGGGGGGGAGGAGTGGAGGGTGCTTTTCTAACTTGAGAGGCATAGGAAGTCTCAGCTCACATATGGCACCACAAAAAACTAATTCCTTGGACTCTCAAAGAGAGATTCAGGTCTGAATGGCCAGAACTTATTTGTCAAAGAGATAGAGACACATTACTTCAAGGAAGCAAGGTGTGACTCACTGCAATTCACACACTCACTTGGCCTTACACAATAGAATTATCATGTAAGGCATTAGAGCAGTTTGCACAGCTTTTGCAGTGACTAACTTAGCACATCTGCAGATTCAATTTGTATGACCAAATCACTGGTAGTGGCAGCACCTCCACACCAATATCAACTATAAAATATACTATACTCAGATGATGTTCACTCTCTTTCCCCTCCCACCCTAAGCGAACCTTCAGAATCACATACACACTGAAATCACTTGCCAACAACATACTCACTCACCTGACATACACACATCTGAAACCCCTTTACATCACAAGTAGAGGATGCACCTGGCCAGACTGAGATGTGGGCACCACCCAGCCTTCCTGAACATCTGTCCAGGTTGTAGCAGATCCACCCACACCATAAAACAAAAATGGAAGACTGCATAAACCAAAACCACCTACGGAGCAACAAAACATACACTCACTGGAAAGTTGGGGGGGTGGGTACCTGGTGCTGGCCATGGCCTTCCTCAGGTCAGAGCTGTTTGGCCAGATAGCATAGGGTTAAACAACAACAAAAAACAGCACACACACAGTTAGAGAACCTCTCACAATCAAAGTGATGAAGTGTATGGGGTGGGTCTTGAGGGGCGCCTCCCTGTTTTCTAATCCCACATTCAACCTTGGCAGCTCTTCTGTAATGTCTTCTAGGAGTATTCAACAAGTTCCCTTACATGTGTACTCCTTTCACAAAGTTCTTGGTAAATTTGTGTCACCTGCACAAAAGAGCTATTGAGTGTCTGAAGAGGATTGACAATGACTGCATTGACAGGGTTTAGCTACATTCCATCAGAGAAATGTGCCATCTTCAGTTCCTTACTGAGAACCCTAGCTAAGGCCTGACATTGATGGAGCATGTTTCCTCTGGACAGATTGCTCCTATCATGAGATCAAATAATCAAGAAGTGTTAGAAGCCAGTAAGCTTAAAAACACAGGGTAACATCTTACTTTGTTTAATCAGTTGGGAGGTACCTTCTCTACCCAATGCCAGATGTGCCATTTTTGACCTTGTAATCTGCTGGGTCAGCAGGGATTCCATCTGCTCTCCCCACTCCCACCTGAAGGAGAAGAGCCCTTCCTAATCTTTTTACTTTTTATTTTTTGCTTTAAGAAGGGCAAGGGGGGAATATACGATCTTCCTTGAGAAGGCCTCCATTTATTCCATCCTCCCCTGTGTTGCCAGGGATCCACTACCCCTTGCTCCTCAGGTATTCCATCGTGGAGTGGGTATCCTTGTGGCACTACTTGTGAGTACTTTATTTTTTCTTCCAGTCTTAGCAATTTCGGGGGTAAGGAGTCCTATTCTGGCAATTGACAGCAAGGGTATAGATGCTAAAATTTTAAATGAGTCCACTCAATTAGGTAACTTATTTACAGGCTATATTAAAATTAATAAAGAAAAAACAAAAACAAAAGCAAACACCAAAGTGAACAAGAACTAACAGTAAGAAAAACAAACAAAAAGAAAAAACATGATCGAGTGGCAGAGGAAAGCTCTCTTCCTCAGGGGCCCGAGTATGCACCCAAACACTGTAGTAGTCGTGTTGTAGTGTTCGCCTCCCCTCACCACCCTAAATGTCTAAGCCCTTCCTTCTTTTCCAGGGTGCATGGAATAAAGAAGAAGAGAGAGGCCGACCCAGGTTATAGACCCAATAGACTTCTATTGCACCCCCCCCCATTCATTTCTGGTTCCTCCCACAGGCCTATTTTTCAGCATATAAGTTATATTGAGTTCAAAATGCAAATAAGACTAAACTTCCGATTGAGCATATAGAATTGTGTCCGAGGAATAAGTGAATACAAAAAAAGAGGGCTGAATAGAATGCCAGGTGAGTGTAACCTGTGTGAGTGGGTGCGGTTGTGAGTGTTAGTGATAGAGATGTCTGTGACTGAAGATGCCTTCTCCTTTCCAGCTCTTTGGCACCAGGCTAGCGATCGACCATCAGACTTTGAGAAGCAGCAGCAAAAAGATGGAAAGCCAAGCTTTAGCTGACATTCTCAGTAATTGAGAAAGAGCATCCAAAAGCATCAGTAATTGAGAAAGAGCATCCTGAAGCATCAGTAATTGAGAAAACATCCTGAAGCATCAGTAATTGATGCTTCGGCCTATGTCAATAGGGGTGGAATTTCAAAATGAAATGTTAATGCGGAAATCTCTATTCCTTTCCTTTTGCAACAGAAACAAAATGAGATAAATTTATTTTTGATTGGACGATGATTTCATCTCGCATAATCACCATACTTTTCTTCATGGATGGTATAAATTGCATCATATTACACAAATGAGTAATCAGTGCTTCAAATTCATCGGGCTTCCTTTCTTGGCCATCGGATACATTTTCCAGTGCTCTTAAACAATGTGCAGTAGGCAGTGCAGTTGGTCCTCCGACTTTGTGCATTGATGACAAGAAGGCCACTTACTCGCCTTGCCCAGGCCTGCTATTTGGGGTTTGTCCCCACAGTGCAGGATCGATGTTGAGGAACCTTTTGTCAATTTCCAGTAGATCTAGGAATTTCTGTGTTTTTCATGATGAAGGACGCAACGGTTTTGTTGTCTAAGTCAGCCTCCTCGATGTGAACCTTGGGTGGAGGTTCTTCTGATACCTCCATGCTTCAGAGTTTGGAAACAATATTCTGCTTCTCTTCCAGGGACAGCTCATCATCAAAAAGTGCAAGACCAACTGTCACTTCTGACAGGTACCACATGTGATGTCCCAATGCTTTCAGCCCTGACTCTCTGATCACCTTCTTCGTCTCTTTCATGATGGCTTTGTAAAGGTAAAGGTGTTTCTTGGGTTTTTACTGAACACACAGCTGAGAACCATGGTTGAATGTAGTAGCATACAATGAAGACACAGAACTCGCCCAGCTTTGGAGGAACTGCGGCCTTGACTGCATGTGAAGTGGCCAGCTGCTCTTTGTTGTATTCTGCAAACTGAGGCAGGAAGATCCACATTTTCAGAGTAAATCGCTCGTCATGTAATGAGCCCGATGGACTGCTCCCGTCTTGTGGAAAGATCTCTTCTTGCGTCTATGAGGGATTTCACCAAGGAACACAATGGCTAGTTCTACCAGTTCACAGTAGTCGTCACATGGGTGGTACTGTCCAAGGTAGCGTTAGCAGAGTTTGAGGCAATAAAATAAGTGTAATCATCTCATATATCCACTGAACAGCATGATTGAAAAACAACTCCAATCATTTTTAAATAATCATTTCAAAGATACGGATAAAACAAAAAATAATCATGGAGCAGTAAACAACATCAAACTGTATTACTGAAATCAAATATCTACCGCCCATAAAATAGATAAAAAAAAAACACCAAAATTATTAACCGTAACATAAAGGTTAAGAATCAAATGGACAAAAGCCAACAATCTCATCATGAAAAATAACAGCTGCAAAAACTCCTTGAATCTAAAGTCAACCAACATAGTTTACAGGTTCATCTGCCCCAATAAAAACGCAAGTTTTATAATAACAAAATATATTGGCATGACAACTACCACCCTTTTGAGATTTTTTTTTTTTAATATCTCATCTGGCGATTGCCTTCTAGGGCATAAGTCGCCGTACTCATCCTAGCCTAAATCTAGACTATATTAAAAGCCAAATAAAAAAATATATATACAAACAGAAAAAGCAAAAGAAAAACAAACAAATTGAAAAAATATAAAGCAAGCTCCATCAACGGAGGAAGGCCCACCCTCACCCAGTGAAGAAGCACACGATCCATAGTCAAATATTAAATATGGGGGAGAAGGCCAGTCTCCTCCAAAAAGTCTAAAAGTCCACAGGTCGGTGTGCACGAATCCATCCTGAATACAAGGGACAGGTAGTAGCAACTCCACCCATCCTGGTACCGGGACAGGTAACATGCGCAAAGATCACCCAGACTGGGGTATGATGCAGTCGTCACAATAGGGCACAGGCGAGCGCTCCCTCAAATGGCGATGCATCACACAAGTGTGCCCAATTCAGAGATGACAGAAAGCAACCTGAAGCCTTCGCGGCATTGGAGGATAGGTCCATGGGAACAGTCGCGGCGCAATGTCATGCACCTTTAAATTCCCCTGGACCATCTCCCATCTTCTTTACCAAGCAGTCCGAAGAGCTGCCCATATTCCTGCCATGTAGTCTGTATGTGAAAGAGCGAAACACTGGTCCAGTCGCCTGGTCCTCGCGGACTCTTTGGTGCCCTTGTCAGCGTGCTCATTCCCACAATTCCTACATGGCCAGGAACCCAGCAGAAGATAATCTCGACATCCACCCAGCTCACTAAAACCGTGGCATCACGGATATCGTGAGCCAGAGGGTGCAGAGATTCCAATAACCCAAGAGCAGTCAGGGCGCTTTGTGAGTCTCTATAAATCACAATCCGGTCTCCAAACCCGGCACATTGCGTATTCTCCCATACCGAGTGGTGTATTGCCACCAACTTAGCCATGAAGACAGACGCAGCACCTGGTAGAGTCCCGCAGACTTCAACAGAGCAGATACAGCATGGAAACCAACCCCCTCTTGAGACTTGGAGCCATCCGTATACACTGGCATGGTTCCAGCATGACACAAGATGTGCTCCAAAAAGGCCAAAGGAAATATAACCGGCGCTGTACAAGCTTTAGCAGCAGAGGCATGGCAATAAATAGTCAACAGTGGTACCCTCCAGGGTAGCATTATGGGCAGAACCAGGGGCGCCACTGGCCCGAGAGCTATATCTAGCTCTCAAAAGAGTTTCCTAGCCCTAAACCCAAAGGGCTTAGGGTATAACTTGCATCTCTCGGTGCATAGGCATCGTTAAGATCAGCTGCAGATGCTTTGAGAGCCGTTGGCGACAAAGGGAGACACTGCACTCGTGCGTACAGGCAAGTAATGCAGTGCATGGTGCATAGATAGTGGCATCTCTCAAGCAGGCTCTCAATGGGGAAAGTGCAGAAGGCACCGGTCGCCAAGCGAATGCTGGCATGGTAGATTGAGTCCACCTTCCGCAATAGACGTTTGGCTGCAGCTGCATAAAACTCACATCCATAGGTGAGCTTCAAAAGAACAAAGGATCGATAAAACAGTAAGGTAGTAGCCCTATTAGCGCCCCAAGCACTGAACATCATGGAACAAAGAATATCAATGGCGCAAGTACAAGAGACCCTAAGGCTGCAAATATGAGCCTCCCAGGTGAAGCGTTAGCCAAATACAAGACCAAGGAAACTGTGTGATTTAACCACTTCCGGGCATACCCCATTAAGAAACAAATCTTGGTTGGGGTGGAGCCGTGGATGGTGGCAGAAGTGCATCACCTTAGTCTTGGCCAAAGAAAACTGAAAACTGTGTGCTTCGGCATAGCGAGAGACGCGGTTTAATGCCTGTTGGAGCCGACGCTCCAGAGTTGGCATCTGGGCCGCACCAAAAAAGATCAAAAGGTCAGCCATGTAGAGCATAGCAAGAACATCTTCTGGCAGCACTGAGGTAATGCCGTTGATGCTCAAGGCAAAGTGTAACACTGAGGACACTTTCCTGCGGGACACCCGCTTCCTGCTCCATTAGGCTGGAGAGGGCTCCCCCCACCCATACGCAGAATCAGCGATCTCGCAAAAATTCAGATATAAAGACCAGGAGGCATCCCTTCGCCCCCATTGTGTGGAGGGTCTCCATGATACTGTATTGCCATGAAGTATCATAAGCCTTCTCCAGATCAAAAAACACTGTGGTGAAGTGTTGTCTATGAAGGAAGGTCTCGCAGACAGCATTTTCCAGTTGAAGTAGAGCATCCGACGTGGAGTGGAACTTGCAGAAGCCACACTATGCAGAACACAAATGGCCTCCGCTTTCCAGAAAAAATGCTATCAACTTACACACGCAGGGGGTTATAGAAATTAGGCGGAAACCAGCCGGGGTTGAATGATTTCTCCCCAGTTTGCGAAAAGCTAGCACAGTAGCAATTTGCCAGGAATCTGGGAGGTTACCCTCTACAGAAAGGCCATGCCTCGCTCACCCAGGTGTTGAAACATGGTGTATGGGACATCATCCGAACCACAGGCGATTCCGCGCACGAAGCGAGAGCCGAACGCAACTCACTCACAGTAAACCTGTCATTGAAGGGTGCTCCGATGCTGGAGGTAAAATCCAATCAGCGGCCTTTCACGAAATCACAATGTGCATTGAATGCTGGTGGAGCAGCATCCCAGCTAGAGAATGCGGAGAAAGCGGTCACGAAGGATTCCGCCACAGATGCAGGGTGCAAGATTGCGGTCCCATTCTCCTGGAGAATGGAAGGGAAGGTCTTGCAAGAACCTGCTCCGAATCCTTTTGATTCATTTCCACACCTCTGCTAGAGGAGTCTTCCTGTTAGGTGAAGACACGTATGTCCGCCAAGAAGAGCGGTGGGTGTGCTTCAAAATATACCGGAACCTAGACCTAGCCCGTCGGAATTCACTGACACTGAAATTGTGCGGCCAGCACTTATAGCGCATGTAGGAAGAAAAACAGAATAATTTTCTTCAGAAATAGTTATTTCTTACTTCAAAAAAATCTGAGCTGGGGTGGGATTTGAACCATGCACATTGAGGCAGTGAGCAACCACTTTGATGTCAATTAAACTGCCTTTTAGATCACTCGGCTATGCAGAAGACAAAAAATCTTCTGAATAGACAAGCTTTTTAAAGCATGCTTCACATGGTCGGATGAGAAGGAAAGGGGAAATTGAGTTAAGCATGCGGCAAATACACAAATGCATATATTTCTGATGAGTGTGAAAGAATGATTAAATAAATTAAACTTCACCGCAGGAAAGAGAAAACGGAATAATTTTTCTTCAGAAAAAATCTGAGCTGGGGTGGGATTCAAACTGTGCACATTTTCTCTTTCCTGCGGTGAAGTTGGATTTATTGCATTTAAAGTCTATATATATATATTTATTCGTGTGTCTGTGATCAATATTTCTACATTGGCAATATTTTGAGAAGGCTGTACATATTTTGAGTTTCTGTGTGTGTGTATGTATATATATATATATATATATATATATATATATATATATATATATATATAATCCTTGTGATTGGTTAGGTCTGTCATTTTGCTTCAGTATTTACTGGGGATTCTAGGAATATAAATAAAGTAATAATTAGATTACCCCTCAAACACCCAGGCAGCTCTACTTGTGCAGCAGGTGATGTGACTGCAGGCCCCAGGAACCTGCCACCACACACACACAAAGAAAAAAAACAAAAAATTGTATACAATGTTGCCCTACCTTTTCCAAGATCTAAAAATTTTTACAAGTCAGTCTGCTGCAGGTCCTATAGAGATACATCTGAGGGTGGCTTCAATGAAGGGGGTAAGATGGAAGCTGCCTGTTCACCTTGAGAAGATTGGGAGATCCCCTGAGAAAGCACAGGGGGAATGGGGCATCTCATTTCTACATGTGGAGCCTCCTGAGGGCTGATCCAAAACTGGTAAATAAGAAAACCTTTTGCTAATGCAGTCAGGTGTGCTATCAGGTTCCTTAGCCACCTCAACACCAATGTTCGGTGAGATTTTGATTATTGGAATGTAATCTGAAATGTGCGTTTGCCAATGCAAACAAAATATCAGAAAACTTGTGACCATCCTGTGTCCTGCCCATCCCATCTCAGGCTTTTTTTTACTTTTGAGTTTGCACTTGTGCTGTGGCACACCAACCATAAGTTACCCAGCAGACCGTTGCTCCCCAAAGGCCACAGTTCGTCTTTAAAGATGAATGGTAATCTTACAACCAAGATATTTTGATATGTTAATGAAAGAAAATGAACAATTGTGATACCGATAAGTATATATATATTATATTGTGAAAAGGCAAACTATGGGTAGAAATAGGTATTCAAACATTTGTGAAAAATATTTTTTTAATTAACTTATTTACAGAGTTTTGGGGTCTGGGATGTCCTACAAGGATCTAGAATGATCTGATAGTTATGTTGTTTTTTTTGTTTTTATTAACCTTATTTAGCATCTGTCATACTGCCACATTTTACCATCATAGTTAAATGTAAAAAGCTCTCAAGTGATTTGAAAACCACAATATAATTAAGCACTAGAAAAGGCAAAAGCTATAGAAACATTTCTACAGCCTTTTTGTGTTCCTCTCAGCACTGTTGGTTGAATTACTAGAAAAAGGAGACTTCCAGGACCACTGCAAATCTTCCTCAGAGTAGAGCATGAAGAAAATATCTTAAAGAGCACATAATCATAACTGCAAGATGATCAACATAGTGCTGGGACATCAGTTATGAAAAAACAATTAGTAATGAGCTTAATAGACAAAGCTCTCAGATCTGAAGAAGACCATTTAGTATGATGGAGGTTTGCTCAAGAGTAATTTGGGATGAATGTGCTTTGGTCTGCTGAAATAATTGATTTGTTTGGCTGGAATGCACTTTTCCCTGGTTAGCACCAGGCTGTAACAGCCTATGATTAGAATAACACCATCCCTAAAATCAAGTATGGAGGCAGCAGCATTATTACGTGGGATTGCTTTTCATTTAATTGATGGAACAATCAATGAAGTCAAGTAGTGGCAAATATTTTCAATAACACAATGATAAGAAATTGGAGATGCAGGATGATTGGATATTCCACCAAAATGATGATGCAAAGTGCATGGCAAAAGTAACATGTGCTTCTTGCAGAACAATACTAATGTTCTACTTGAATCTAATCAAAAATTTGTGGTATTAGGACAAACAAATCTACAAAAATTTGTGGTATTAGACAAACAAATCTACAAGAAGAAACTTACAAACCTCACCCAATTAAAAGGTATATGTAAGGAGGAGTGGGCAGATATTCCAACAGATTGTTATGACTTAGTCACATTTCATAAGAAATGCCTGACAGCAGTTATAGCAATTGATGGTGGTGCAACAAAATATTACTCTACTGTACAAATACTTATTTCCACCCTTTTATTTGTTTTGTGTGTATAATGTCATATACATTTGAAGAATGTCTTTGTCTAAATGTAATAAAGAACTGTGAATTAATAATATCGGTGTATGAAATTATGATACACAAAAATAATGGCTGGAAATAATTTAAATAAACTTTTCTTGAGCATACAAACATGTTTCATCTCACTCTAGCTATTCAGGTCCTTAAACCTAGATAAGAAAAAATAAGAACAGGATACTAGTAGAAAAAAATGGGACTGTAACAGCTTCTCCAGTCCCTATCAGAGTTTAAGTCAACCCTGTGAGCAAGGTCTTCCCTATTGGCACGCATGATGGGAGGATGTCACTCACCCAGGTGGGAATGTATACACAGAGTACCAATCCCTAGGGGTTGTAGCTAGTCAATGCACATCACATGAATATTCCTAAAATTATGACCAAGATGAAAGAAAACCAGAGTTTATGGGCTCTATCCTCAATCCAGCTGCTCCTGCCTATCCTGTCTCAGAACTTTGGACCTTTCGGGGGGCTTCATCTCTGGATACATTGGTGATGTCCACACCTATACAGCAACACACATTGGGCAGAAGTTGGTGGCTCCTCAAGGAATGTAGCTCCCAAGTGAGCAGCCAAAGAGGCAGGTGCAAGAGAGTGGACTCCTTAAGACCAAGAGATGAGACCTGAGAATTTTAGTTGGCATGGCAGCCAACAAGGCACTAAAGCCACCCACCATAAGCAGTGCAGCCTTATACACCTGAAAACATCCACAGGGAGGTGGTCTGCTCAATAGGCCCAAGGAAGGTGTTATTTGGGTCAAACTAATCTTCCCAAGACCCTTTAAGCCTGGTCTCTTGTGACCCGCATGAGTAATAGGCCATTGTTTATATATATTCTAAAGCCTCTCTTCTGACACAGCATCAGGCAGCTGATCAGGTCCTTAACCATAGAGAGGAAGCAAGGAGGGACAAGTGGAACACACCAGCTTCCCCAGGCATTGTGAGATGTTACCTCAGTGAGCTAGGCTTAGTGGTGAGTATGGGAGTCATTCTCCCCATTTTTTTTCTCTGCAATGGATTTTCTCTACCTTGTCTGTTTACCCTACTTTTCTTGTCTTTGTGTGTGAAATAAGAGTATGAGCTAGTATATAGGAAGGGTGGTTGGTGTGAATTATAGAGAGAATTTGTTTTTGGCATTAAATGTGTTTGTTTTTGCAGAAAGTTCATAATTATATTATCTGAATATATATTTAATTTCATCTTAATTATAAATTATATTGTAAATGCCTCATTAAGGAGTGTATTTCTCACCAAAGTTGTTATTTAAAGTTTAGTCTACCATAGATGGGGATTGACTGAAGCAAGATGCCCAGGCTGAGAATTACATTTGTGGTGTTTGTCCACCATTTCAAACATTTTCATTCTCAGAGCCAAGCACTTGGCCAGTGCCAATCCATTTTCTTCCCCTATTCCTCCCATTTCCCACTCCAATCTCCTCTTATTGAATATCAGGATTTTTTGACATTGGGTTGCATTTGATGAAGAACTAGTTGGATTTTTGTATAATTGATGATTATATTTATGTTTAGTTTAGGGGGGATTGTCACATGCACATATTTTATACTTGTACAGCACATTGTATATATTCTATTTGTATAGTTGCAATATTATACATAGATATTTATTGAATTTTCATAATCATACATTAATGCATTTTATACTTATGTATTGTATGAGGGCTCCTCAAAAAGTTTGGAGAAAAATAAAATTTATACCTTTTGTTTTTATTTTATTCCATTTTCTACAAAAAATTTGAAGACTCTTTGTAGTGTAAATATTTGGGGAATAAATTTAGATAGGTTCGTGTATTCTGTCTCCTTGCTGTTGGACTTATACATCTCCAACACACTACCATACGTTAGGTCTCGAACTCTTAAGTTAAGTTGTGGAAGATATATAGAATTCCACTAAAGTGCCACTTTCCCAGCTACCAGGAAGGATGTTAGTATGTCTTGGTGGTATGTTTTTGATCTTATGGGGTGTTAGTGGAGGTATGTTTGTGTGTGGAAGGTGATGAGGACTTTGGGCTACAGGTGGGCTGGGAAGAAAGGATGATTGTGCATTGTGGGATGTGTTGGTTTAAGTAAGTGGTGGACTGATGGGGTTAGTGTGCCAGAATGTATGGGTTGTGCATGGTGCAGTTGGTTGGGGTATCATGTGTGTGATGCCTGTCCTTGAAACCAGCAGAGCCTGTAGTGCAGTGGGACCAGCTCATTTACTGGGCAGTCTGTGGAAGAGATATATATAGGGTTAACCTGGGTTTTGTTTAATGTCCTGGGATTTAAGTGTATGTTGGCACTAAGAATAACAAGCAAAAACCAATGGGGGCACTGATGCCAAAATGTGAGGAAGGTTCACAAAGTGAAGTTACGGGAAGTGAAAATGTGCGAAAGGTACATAGCTTAGGTAACTTTAAAAGGAGACCATGATACCCCTTGTGTAAGAATTAAAGGGATGTTGAATCTCCCTTGTAATGGTCTGCTATTCACTATGTGATGAAACCCAATGGCCAAAAGAAGATTCTCTCTCTTCAAAGCTGGCAACTAGCAGTTAGAAGCACCACACAATACGGGAAGTTATACTGGATGTGGTTAGTGGTTGGATGAGGACCCCATTTTAGTCAGGTAAATATTGCAAGGGCTGCCATACATTGGGTCAACCCAGGGTTTGGGTAGAACCTTAAACAAAGTCTCCCAACTCACAACTAAGATAAATATTTGAAGGGGCAAAACCATGGTAAGAAATGTAGCAAAAAAATCAACTCCTTTTCAAAGGCTACAACTATCTGAATGGTAGCTAAATCAATGGATGGATGGCAAATACCCACCATTTTTTTCAATAAGGTCTTTGATTGCTTCCTTATCCCTCCGAGGCAACTGCGACACGCATATTACGAGACCCCTAAACACAGGACAAGTGTATTTGGCAAAACGTTCTTGAGTGGCTGACACTCCTTCATCGGACTCTTCATTGGCACATTTCCACACAGACGTGACCCAATCTTCCATCATTGTTGGTATTTCCTTCTCCATTGCCACCTGAAAGAAACTTTGTCAATCAGGAAGAAAACTAGAGGCCAAGAGAAGAATAATAGCATATTTGTATTTATAAAAAGGTGAAAACCAAATGAAGCAGCGGTCAACAAATTTTTAAAGTCTCTTTAAAGTTATGTAAAATAAAAGTGTATTGGGAGGGCAGGAAACTTTCTCCAAAACTACCCTAGTTCCACAATGAAAGCAGGGCTGTATGGAGGAGTGATAGGATAAACATCTATAAAATATAACCAATTTAATTTAGTTTATCAATACTTTGGGGGTCTGAAAATATGAGTTACCATGGTTGCATGGTCTAATCTCACAAGCTCAAATGAAAATGAACTCTTATGGGCTGTATGAACTTGTAAATCAGAGTACAAACAAGATAATAATTACCAAATACTTCTTAGTTCCAACTACTTTGGCTACCAAATGAGTGATGCCTTCATGAAAGCTGTTAGAGTAAATACCACACATTTTCTCAACCAAAGATTGCAAGTGAACTTTCTCTTCTTTCTCAAATCCAGTGGAAGTCACCACAATTTCATGCATGGCCATATTATGCAGTGGAGAAGGAAGCTCAGGCACAGGCTTCTTACCATGAAGACATGTGAGTAGACATCGTGGGCCCAAAACTCTGCTGTAACACATGAGGTAGCTTACCTTAAAAGTTTGACAAAGTTTCTACTGAGTTTAAAGGCAAAACAAAAGTAAGATACAACCTGACATTATTTACATATAATTAAGAAGTCTGTCCTAGACTTAATATAGCACATTTTTCCTATTACATTTATTTTCAAAAAAATATCATTGAAGCTTTAGTTCATTTGCAAGGAAGAATCATCCATCCTCTTTACGTTCAAGAATATCTAAAGAGGTTTATAATTATTATTTTCAAATATATATCAAGTGAGAGGCTCAACAGCCATCCAAGACTTGAAAATTACTATAGAAAAGACAATTTCTGTAATCTAAAGGGCATACATATTTACTGAATCCAAGAGGTTTGGTAAATCTCTACCAAATAAAACTGTAAAAATTACCTGTCAGGACAAAATAATCTACTCACACACATTTAAAAGCTCCTGACAAGAGGAAGTCGAATGCCTCCCCTTCAAAGGGATCACAGACAAAAACTTCTTGTTTACTTGGAGTCAACTTCAGGCATTCTTCATTGGTGAGCCATGTGGGCCCAAGTTCATGTTCCCGACATGCCTGAAATAATCAAGTCACCTGAAACCTTTTTTTCTCAAAATTTCAACTTAAATTAGTTTAGTTATGTCAGATACACTCAAATCTGTACATAAATACATACAGATAAACTGATAATATTTTTTCCTTTTTTATGATATGGTCTCACTGAGTATAAATACTTGTTGTGGAGTGAGTAAAGTTAAGCCACATTGAGTATGGTTAGTTACTGAGTAAAGTCCCAATTCAGGTTGATCTCTTGCAGCTTCCATATGCCGTAGTGTCTTTCAGATATCCACACTAAACTGTTGGTCCCAAATGAAAATCAATGGCCTCAAAAAAAAAAGCATGAAGAATGATGGCAAAACTCTTATCAAGAATATAAAATAAAAAATAGGTTAGCCAATGTAAGTTTAGTAATTCTGCTGAGCTTGCCACCATTCAACAGTGAGGACCGTCCCCTATAAGAATATTTTAAAATTTTAAGTGTTTGCAATGATTCAGAGCAAAAAAAATCAGAGCATTACATATTAGTATAAGTAAAATTTTGACTTTTGAATATGCTTATGCAATTTAATACTTCATTTCTAGTATTGTGCTGATACATGTACTAGTAAGGAAACATAGGGAAACAATAATGAGGTTTACATATTAGAAACAATTCCAAAGGCAAGACAATGAAAAGTTTACTCGTATGCTTAATGAAGGAAACAATAAAACAAAATGAAATAGAAAGACTTGGTATCAATTAACATGGAATTGACATGGAATAAATACAAAAAATGTATTCAGGAAAATGGTTCCCTTAAGTTTCAGAAATTTTTCCTAACAAATTAAAGGTTATATAATTCTTACAAACTCCATAAGTTTTAAGGAAAAAAGATTCAATTCCTATCGTGTTTATTATGTTTTTTATTACACAAGAAACTACCAAGAGATAGCAATCAGAGCAACTCTAGATCATGGTAGTTGTAATAGAAGTTCTGAATCTAAGCTTTTAAATATATTTTGCACTACATGAACAATGTGAGATTGTGCATTAAACTGAAGAAAAATTACTTGGCAAGTGAAAGAAAAACAATGGGTGTTTTTGTGTCAACAAATTTTACTAATGAAATTTTAAATCTTATTAGGAAAATATCCCCGTAAAATTATAATTATTGTGAAATACTTCTCATCACATGTCTCTCAAATATGGTACTTTTGATAGACAGATGTTGAACTTACCTGATATGCATATTTTAATAGTTTTGAGCAATCTTCAAGTTTACAATTTTGTGGGACTAGGAAATATAAAGTAATTGTACCTTCTTGTGAATAAATACTTAATTCCATTTTCAAAAAATAAAAAAGGTGCTATGGCAAAGAACAAAATAAAAAATTATAACTTTATGCTGGAAAACTAATGCATCAGGAAATATAGTTATCAAATAAATGAAAAAAATAAATGACCTGGAAGGTAAGGAAAATGTTTAAATTTTTAAGACTTTTATTTAGCAATTGGGACAAAAACCTGCCAAGAGTATAAATAGCTCCTACTGTAGTCACTGGATAGGAATTTGATATGGATCAATTTTATATAGCAGCTCTATGTTCTAGTGAACACAAATAGTAGAGGCACTTTTTACACAGTTTGAAAGAGAATTCCTTTAAGGACAATACAACCTCATAATCCAGATCTTATAATTTTTAATATTATTAAAAATTCCCAAGTATTCAAGTAGTTCCAATTCAGTGTTTGAATATTTCATCTTTGCAAACCAAGTGCATATTGTTCAGTATTGTTTCAGACTCTGAAGAGAATATATATATATTGGGTCCCCCCCCCCCCAAAAAAAAAGACTCAGTTTAAAAAAATCTCAGTAACCTCCTTCCTATTCATGACAATTTCCATATGCAAGATACTCTCAATTTCCTTTTTCAAATGCAAAAAATGGAATTTAGATACCTTTTATAGTTTTGTTGCACTTCACAAAGATAACGGGTAAAAAAAATTAATATTGAGTATAAAGAAATAAATAATCAGAAATTTAACTTATCTACAGTAAATGAATGATTGGAGCACTACTTTGATAAATCATTAATCTGAGTCTTTTTTTTCCACACAAACAAACTTTTTTCTTACTTCATTAATGCCAATTCTTGCCAAGATTCACATATTTTGCTTTTCAATTCTGGTTCAATTCTGTCTCCAACCTCGGTAAACCTTTTCTTTTAGTAACTCCCAAATTGAGTAATCAATGGGGTTACAATCTGGACTTTGTGGTGAACACTCGTTTTTCGTTATTAATCTTAGCGTATTGCTAATTAGAAACCACTGTGTGGCATGGCTTATATGCAAAGGGGCTCCATCTTGTTGCAAAATAAAGTTATTTTCTTGATACAGGCGATGACAATCAAGCAACAACTTTGTTTTCAGGAGTTCAATGTAATTAGCAGAATTCACTTTTGTCTTTTCAGTATCAATAAAATGAACTCTGTTTTGCCATTCCAAGAGATCCCACCCCTGATGATATCAAAACCTTTTTGGAAAATCTTGAAGTTTCATGATACAATCTGTTTATTGGAATGTCACACTTTTTACCATGCCAGTAGACATCATCATTTTGGCAGTTTTGCAGAATTTCTAAAGTGAAATATTTTTCATCTGTCAAAACAATATTTTTAACATCAGCAACAGAAAATTATCAATTAACTGTCTGAATCTCATTTGGCTTTTATCCTTAACAGTACACTTTTTCTAGAAGATACTATTCTTTTGAAGGCTTTTAGCTTTTCTGTCTTACTTATTCATTGTACAGAACTCCTTCCAATATTCAAGTTTTTAGCAATTGTTCTTTGCAATAAATGATTTCCTGGTTTATCTTCTTGGGAGCAGATGTTATTGTTAATGTAATTCACACTTCCTGTTTCTGAAGCTGTTTTAGGTCTACCGTTTCCAGTTTCACGAATCTTTTTTTAAGAGTCTTTCCAGAGCACGTCTTTTCCTCATTTTTCCAGGATGGAAGACTCTTTCAGTCTTCCATCCTTTTTCACAGTAACAAGATTTAATGATATTTTTTTTTTAAGAGCTCATCTGCCAACTGCCTACTTGGGCATTAGTCGCCGTATTAAAACTGGCCTAGTTCTAGGCTACTTTAAAATAAAATTAAAGAGACGAAAAACACCCCAAAAAGGGGGAGAGGAAGCAAGCTCCTGCATCGGGGGGATGTCCCCCTCCCCCGGTGCAGGAGCCTGCGACCTACAAAAAAAACAATAACAAAAAACAACAAAAACAACTAGTTAAATACAAGGGAGAAGGCCGGCCTCCCCAAAAAAGTCTATCAGTCCACCAGTCATGGTGCACACACTCGTCCCGAGTACAAGGGACAGGCGGTAGCGCCCCCCCGCCCATCCTGGTACCGGGACAGGTAACATGCGCAAAGATCACCCAGACTGGGACATTTGACAAGAATGCGCCGAACAGTCTGGGGGACAAAGCAGTCATCGCAATAGGGCGCAGGCGAGCACTCCATCTAATAGCGATGCGTCACACAAGTGTGTCCGATTTGGAGACGACAGAAAGCGACCTGAAGCTGTCGCGGCATTGGGGGATAGGTCCGTGGGAACAGTCGCAGCACAATGGCATGCAACTTTAAGTTCCCTTCGACCGTCTCCCATCTTCTTTGCCAAGCAGTCCGAAGAGCTGCCCGTACTCCTGCCATGTAGTCAGTGTGAGGAAGAGCGAAATGCCAGTCCAGTCGCAGGATTTAATGAGAATGTGATCTTCTTACAATATCATTATGGGTACTGAGGAACTGTAAATAAAGATATCCATAATATGACATGTTTATTCCTGTAGGCTTTTGTAAGAACGTGAAAATTCCTGTATGATATTGCACAATAAAATAATATTTTATCTTGATATTCATTTTTTTTTATCCAGGTTGTTATTTTTGTAAATGCAAGAAAACTATAAAGAGTATCTAAATTCTGTTTTTAGCATTTGACTAAATGATAGTCTTTTACTATGGATTTCTCCCTTCAAATTCAAAGTGCAATACCAATGAGGGGTATATTATGCCAAAACTTTTCAAGGAGAAATCAGTAAAAAAACTGAAAATGTGTGGAATATATATAGCTGCAGATCCTGCTGCAGTCATGGAAGCTGGGATGGTACATAATGATCCAGCATGCCATCCCTTAGCAGGTCTATGACTATAGAAATTTCTTTTGTAGGTATTGCCACATGGAGAAACAGTTAAGCTCAATTGTAATTCAGCAAAAACATCAATGACTACTTAATAGAGCGATACCACCAACTTCACTACCTCTATGAGAATGTTGCGGTGAGTGGTGAATGACAATGATAGTTGTATATGGGAGCCATTCTCTCCATTTTATTGTACATATATTCACCGAATTGCTTTAGTCTGTTTGTATACTCTTTTTTTCTGCCTTTGTTTGGGGTAAAAGAAGAGAATGACATGGATAAATAAAGGATATGAATTTTCTATTTTTCATTTTTTAATATAATGTTTTTGCTCATATGTTTAATTATTTTAAATTAATTTGTGATCTATTTTTTTCAGCCATAAATCCATATGTTTGTTTCATTAGTTGGCAGTCAAAATTTAAGAAAATGCTACTCTATTGAAATGAAATTGAATAACTATAACATGTTTAATATAGAGCGCTAATAGTGAGCACATCAAAATTACTCCAGAAAGTAAGAGGGGCATAATTTAATAATTAGTCAGACCCAAGATCTCAAAGTGGAATCCTTTGATTTAGGTTAGGTTAGCCAATTGACAGGATTATGTTGGACAGGAACAAACCTGCTGTACAGTCACTTTCCTCTAAATTTACTTAGGGGAACTCCTCTCTATGTGTCTAATCTCACTTGGAAAAGCCTTACACTGCTGTCCAACCAGTATATTCCTCACTCCACTGCAAGAGGATTTTCCCCACCCCCCTTATTTACCCAGTCTGCCTGAAAGAAAATATTGGAAAAAAGACTGTGGATCTTGGATAAGATAGGTGATCCTGAGTGGGAAGGAAAGTGGAAGTGTGAAAGTAGCAGTGGAAGTTTTATGAAAGAGAGTAGAGTGAAAACAGAATCAAATATTAGAGAGAAGCTATTTATTGAATGTTTGTACAGTTGTCCGCAGTTTACAAATGGCTCAGTTTATGAACAAATTGTTCACAACAAATTTTCTGAGTGGAAAACATACCAGTTTATGAAAGAAATTTCAGTTTTCTAAACAAACATGAGGTGACCAGGTATGCTTGGAACCCACGCGAGAATGTCAGTTATGCTGTCAACTCTGCTCAATGTACGCAAATAATCAAATTTGTAGTGCTTTTTCACAATTTGGGAGAAAGGGTTGTTTATGTGTTTTTTTTCTAAACTACAATGCTAAAAGAAAAGTGAGACACACAATAGAAGTGAACAACTTTCATAAAATCAAAATGGCATTTATGTCTCAGATCTTGCTACACAGATCATTATGGCAAAATACGTTATCAGTACTATACTAAAAAATAGAGTCAATCAAGAGAGCTGATGTTGCAAAAGGAATGAAAGTTATTAGAAAACAAAGTTCAAAGACAATTGAAGTATAAAAATTATTGCTTATTTGGATAAATGAGAAACAATTAGCTGGGAGTAGTGTTTCTGAAAGTATAATTTGTAAAAAGGTGAAGCAATTATATAATTTATTAAAAAAAAACTGGTATCAGTGCTGATACATATGCAATCAAAGCTAGTAAAGGGTGGTTTGAGAATTTTAAAAAGAGAAGTGGCATACATAGTGTGATTAGGTATGGGGAGGGTGGGAGTTTATACAAGGAAGCTGGTGAGAATTATGTGCAAGTATTTAACTGTGACAAAACTGGCCTCTTTTGGAAAAAGCTTCCAGAGAACCTACATCACTCAGTAGGAAAAATCATTGCCTAGATATAAGCTGATGAAGGACAGGGTGTGTCTTTTGCTGCGCAAATGCAAGTAGGGACTTCCCAGGTCAAGCCATTGTTTTTCTACCAATCTGAGAATCCATCTGATATATTAAGATAGGTTGATCATTAGGACTCAACCCAAGCTTTTGATGTAATGTGCCATGATATTCTTTTAACTAAATTATTTAATCTAGGTATTATGGATAGGATTTTAGATTGGGTTAAGGGTTTTCTACTAAACAGGAAAATGAGGGTAATTGTCAATCATCAGGAAAGTAACCAGTTTAATGTCGACAGTGGGGTTCCTCGGGGCTCTGTTCTGGGCCCACTACTCTTCTTAATATATGTAATATTTTTAACTCACAATTTAAATTCATCCATTAAAATATTTATATCTATCAATCTCGCCTATCAACAGTCCATCTAAAACTCTATTCAATCATGCCAGCAGGATATTAACACCTTGACTACTGTTGCAAAATCCTGGGGATTATCTATAAACACGAAGAAATGTGTTTACCTCAGATTGGTTAACTTGGTCTACCTGATGTATATTACCTAAATAACTTAACCATTCCCTGATGTGAATCAGTGGTACCTAATTGTTAACCTTAGCGGCGGATGATTTTGCACACGATTTGGGGGGCTATTTTTTGCGTTTTTCAGCTATTCCACAGTTGCAAACAACTGTGGATCTTCCTGGCCAGTCAAACCCACAGCTTCCCTTAAACAAAGAAGACATAATGCTTGATGTCAGTATGCGACTTCATTGTCGCTGGGGAGACGCTCAGAGGGTGTAAATGAGGCTTTACAAAATTTTATAGACATACTTCCAGTAGAGGAACTTTGCTATGTTTAAACAGGCCGAGCACAAGCGCTCCTTGGTTGACAGCATGGTGCCAAACCCTAAAGTCTTTCATGCCTATATTAGGAATAAGAAGGTAAACAAGGTGGGTGTTGGATGGGTCATGTATTGGTGATCTGCTGTCCATGGCTAACTTATTTGCCACAGCTTTTTCCTCTATGTACACTAGAATTACCCCCCCCCCCCCCCAACCCACACCCTCATCAGGTTTTTGCAAGAGAAATTGGGGACCTGATGATTACTGAGAGGGATGTTAAGGAGGCTGTTTCATTGTTCAAGCCTTTCTCTGCTATGGGACCAGATGAGGTTCATCCCTATTTTTTAAAAGCTTGCATTGACCAGTTGACATATCCCCTGATGCTCATAATCAGAGCTTCTTACTCACAAGGCCAGCTCCATAAGTCTTGGAAAAGTTCCCTTGTGGTCCCAATTTTTAAAATAGGTTCTGTGGAGCCATGCTGTAGGAGTGAAAGGGGGAGGAGCAAGGCAGTTGTGCAGAGGAATAGGAAATGTGTGTGTGTGTGTGTGTGTATATAGGTTTGGTGGGTGGTCAGAGGTGAGTTCAGTTTGTGGATGGCACCAGCAATGCACAGTTGTTCCCTGCTGTGTTGCTTGGGATGTTTGTAGTTGTTTTTGTCTTTGTTCAATGTATGATTGTGTAGTGCATCAGACGGATGTGCTAGATCGACAGAACTACCAGTAAGTTAGAGCCGCTACAATCTATTGTTTATATTCCACAAGCTATCTAGGCCTTCGCTTTGCTAGGCTGTTATGGCAACTGTGAAATTGACCAATATTATGAGGTTGTTTGACGGGGCTGACAGTATTGTGGAATGACTGGAGAAGTTTGACCTGCTTGTGAAGCTGAGGGACTTAAAGGATGTGGAGACTATTTTACCTGTGTTTCTCGAGGGCACTGCATTGACTGTGTACACTGAATTGGACAATGGTCAAAAGAAGAGTGCACAGAGTATCAAGGATGCACATTTGAATGCATTTTCTGTGAACCCATTCCAAGCATATGAGCAGTTTGCCAAGCGGGTTTGGAGGGAAGAGCCAGTGGACATATACATGATGGAATTGCCAAAATTAGCACAGCTGGCCGGTATTAGCTCAGACATGCTTCTCCTGCAGGTATTTGTGACTGGATTGCCATCAGTGGTGTCAAGAGAGCTTTGAGCGATGTCGGGCATAGAAGATATGAAGTTGAGAGGACCAGAGCACTGATGTCAGAGCTAATGGAGTAACCCTGTGCTGCCATGGCAACAAAACTAGTTGCTAGCAGTACTAGGCAGGTTGCATTGGACAGGCTGAACAGTGCCCAAGAGGAGCATAAGTATTTTGGGTGCAGTGGACCCTACTTGGTTTGTAATTGCCCAAAGAAAGAGGCGGCAGGGAGAGAAGTAAAAAGTAACCAGGAAAACTGGTGGGAAGGAGTTTCTGAGCCAGAAGCTCCCTCAGACAAGAAATAATGGCACTTCCTGTGGTTTACAGTACTGTGGGCGGAAGAGCTGCAAAGGTGTTGGTAGACACAGGGTGTACAAGGTCTGTGGTTGGGTTGTGGATGATCAGAGACATGTGTGGTTGGGGAGGGACCATAGTCGGAATTGATCGGCATGAGGTGTCCAGTGCTGGCAGCACTATTGTGTCCATTAATATAGGTGAGCTGTCCTTTACCATTAACTGAATGGTTATGAGTGACTTAATTAGGGGTATTGATGCTATTATTGGGATGGACTTCATCAACCTTGCAGGTAGAGTACGGTTCTTGGCCCATGATCCAGGTTGTTGGTTGTTGCAAGGCTTCACCTGTCTTGTTGTTGGAGGATAGAGACTTTATAGCTAGATTTGATTGTGAGTCTTGGATAGTGCAGTGGTGCTGGAAGAGTGGTCAGCCACCGGAGCTGAAAAATGAAGTGGATTGTTATGAGAGTACCAAATTGCAGCGAGACAGCTTTCACAGTGCCTACAGTTAGTGGACCTTAAATCTGCATATTTGCCATAGCTGGGTGCGACTTTAATTTTTTCAGGTGCGACTTGCCGCTTTGCAACTGCAACTTTTTTCCCAGTGCGACTTCGCTAAATTACTTTAGCGCAATAACAAAAACATGCTTTTATAAGGCAAAAAAACACATTAATTTTTTAGTTGGCTTGGCTTTGATCTTAACTGTGCTCCCAAGATAATGATGAAGATTCTTAACCTTGTGTTAGAGCAGGAAAAGTGAGTGCAGAGGGGGGACTGACAATTAATTGGATAGTGCAGTGGTGCTGGAAGAGTGGTCAGCCACCGGAGCTGGAAAATGAAGTGGATTGTTATGAGAGTACCAAATTGGAGCACTCCAGAGAGAAATTTGAAGGAGAGGTGGAAACCTGGATTGAGAAGGGATGGCTGAGGAAATGTGAGGATCAGAGTGCAGATAAAGGGCTGTTGCCTCTCATGGCAGTGACACAGGCCAATAAAAATAAGGTTAAGCCTGTGCTTGATTCCCAGGGGCTGAATAGGCATGTAGAAAGTCACCCTGGAGCCGATGCTGGTTTGCAGCGAGACAGCTTTCACAGTGCCTACAGTTAGTGGACCTTAAATCTGCATATTTGCCATAGCTGGGTGCGACTTTAATTTTTTCAGGTGCAACTTGCCGCTTTGCAACTGCGACTTTTTTCCCAGTGATACTTCGCTAAATTACTTTAGCGCAATAACAAAAACATGCTTTTATAAGGCAAAAAAACACATTAATTTTTTAGTTGGCTTGGCTTTGATCTTAACTGTGCTCCCAAGATAATGATGAAGATTCTTAACCTTGTGTTAGAGCAGGAAAAGTGAGTGCAGAGGGGGACTGACAATTATATAGATGATGTGATTGTGAATGAGGAGATAGTAACAGCAAAGGAGGTGGTGGAACGTCTAGCACATTATGGGCTTGATATCAAAGAGCCATTAGAGTTTGGAGGATGGTCGGGTGCTTGGCTTGGCTCGGCAAAGAAACAAGCGGAGAGCTGGATTTTAGTAGGGGTAATGTGTTTCTGGGCCAAGGTGATGTTGGGCAGCTATCTAGACATACACTCTTATCTGTATGTGGGTGGTTAAGGGTTGCCTGCAGCTACATAAAGAGGGTAGGTGAGGGATAGAGATGGGATGATGATGTGGGAGACCAAGCTACGGGTTTGATCAGAGATCTGCTCACTCGGATAAAATTGGAAGATCCAGAGAGAGGGCCGTTTCATGTCACACCTTGCAGGCGGGAGCACATTTGGTGTGATGCCAGCAGTCTTGCTTTCGGGGTTGCACTGGAAATCAGGGGGCAGATTATGTAGGATGCTGCTTGGTTATGCAAAAGTGATGGCTGTGCTCATATCAACATTGCTGAGTTGGATGCAGTTGTCAAGGGGCTGAACCTATCTCTCAAGTGGAATTTGAGACATGTTGAAATCATGACTGATTCAATTACTGTCCTCTGGTGGTTGAAGAGTGCACTCCATGATGAGGGTAGGGTGAAGGTAACCGGTATGTCAGAGATGTTGGTCAGATATAGGTTATCTATTCTGCGAGATATGATGCTGGAGATGGATGTTGACTTGTCTGTAACCTTTGTCCCCTCAGAGACAAACAAGGCAGATATCCTTAACAGAATATCCAAGGTTTGGCTTGGGGAAGAGAGTTACAGTGGCACTTGATGTTGACATTGAAGGCTTACACTCACAATACTATTTTGGTGTGGAGTGAACTTTGTATTTAGCCAGGCTGCTCAATCCCACGATAGAGAAAAAGAGGGTGGAGTGTGCTGTGAGTGTGTGTAGGCAATGCAAAGTTATATATCCTACACCAGTGAGACATGTATCTGGGATGTTAGGAGTTGATGGCTCATGGAGCAGGCTTGCATTGGATGTGACATATTACCAGGGCAAAGCATATTTTACTGCGGTGGACAGCGGACTGAGTAGGTTTTCAATATGGCAGTAGGTGCAGTCTGAAAATGCTGGGGAAATATACCAACAGTTGGAGCAGATATTCCGGGAAAGAGGACCTCCTGATAAGGTTCTAGCCGACAATAGCAGGGCCTTTAGCTCTGTCCAGCTTGTTGATGTCTGCAAGGAGTAGAATGTGACCTAGAGGCTTCGAGCAGCCTACCAGCAATCAAGAAAAGGGATTGCTGAGCAGATGCATCATACCATAAAGAGTATGGTGGCAAGGTCAGGGAAGAGTCCGCTGCAGATGGTATTTTGGTGCAACCTGGCTGCGAAAGAAGGTGTGAATGGCGAGACCACACCTGCTTCTATGCTTTTCAGATATCAGTGGGGAGGTGAAGCGAGATTAGTTTCAGACTGAGTTCACGGATATCACAAACCAGGGGATGCGGAGATTCAAATGCCCCGAGAGCACTCAGGGCGCTTTGTGAGTCCCTATAGATCACAATCCGGTCTCCAAACCGGGCATGTCACATAATCTCCCATACTGAGTGGTGTATTGCCACCAGCTTGGCCGCAAAGACAGATGCAGCCCCTGGCAGAGCCCTGCTGACTTCAAACAGAGGGGATACGGCGTGGAAGCCGACCCCCTCTTGGGACTTGGAGCCATCTGTATACACTGGCACAGTTCCAGCGTGAAATGAGGTATGCTCCAAAAAGGTTGAATGCAATACACTCGGCGCTGTAGAAGCTTTGGGAGAAGAGTTGTGGCGACAAATAGCCAAATGTGGTACCCTCCAGGGTGCCATCCTGGGCAGAACCAGGGGTGCCACCTAGCTCTAAACCCAAAGGACTTAAGGTATGACTGGCATCACTTGGTGGCATAGGCACCATTGAAATCAGCCACGGATGCAGTGAGAGCAAATAATGCACTGTACACTGTGTAGAGCAAGTGGCATCTCCCCAGCATCAACTAGTAGGCTATCAATGGGGGAAGTGCAGAAGTCACCAGTCGCCAGGCGAAGGCCGGTGTGGTGGATCGAGTCCACCTTCAGCAATACATGCTCGGATGCGGATGCATAAAACTTGCATCTGTAGTCGAGCTTCAAACGAACAAAGGATCGATAAAAAAGTAAGGCAGTAGCCCCAAGCGCTGAACATCATGGGATGGAGAATATCCATGGTGCAGGTACAAGAGACCCTAAGGCTGCGAATCTGAGTCTCCCAGGTGAGGCATCAGTAAAATACAAGACCAAGGAAATGGTGCAATTCAAACACTTCCAGGCGTACCCCATTAAGAAACAAGTCTGGGTCAGGGTGGAGCCATGGATGGAGGCAGAAATGCACCACCTTAGTCTTGGCCAAGGAAAACTGAAACCTGTATGCTTCGGCATAGTGAGAAACGCGGTTCAATGCCTGTTGGAGTCAATGCTTCAGAGTTGGCATTTGGGCAGCACCAAAAGAGATCGAAAGGTCGTCAATGTAGAGTGAACATCTTCCGGCAGCACCGAAGTGATGCCATTGATGCTCAGGGCAAATAGTGTGACACTGAGGACACTTCTCTGTGGGGCACCCTCTTCCTGCTCTATTGGGCCGGAGAGAGTTCCCCCCACCCGTATGCAGAATCGACGATCTCGCAAAAATTCAGATATAAAGATTAGGAGGCGCCCCCATCGTGTGGAGAGTCTCCATGATACCATATCGCCATGCGGTATCATAGGCCTTATCCAGATCAAAAAACACTGTGGCATAGTGCTGTCTATGAAGGAAGGCGTCACAGACGGCATTTTCCAGTCGGAGCAGAGCATCTGACATGGAGTGGAACTTGCAGAAGCCGCACTATGCAGAAGACAGATGGCCTCCACTGTCCATCAACTTGCACATGCAAGAGGTTAGAGAGATTGGGTGGAAACCAGCCGGAGTGATCTTTCCTCAGTTTGCGGGAGGCGAGCACAGTAGCGATTCCTCAGGAATCTGGTTGGAGACCCTCCACCCAGATCCTGTTGAACAAAGCTAACAGAAAGGCCATGCCTCCATCATGCAGGTGTTGAAGCATAGCGTATGGGACATTGTCCGGACCATGAGCAGTGTTGGCGCACTAAGCAAGAGCGGAACGGAACTCACTCAGAGTAAACCTGTTGTTAAAGGGTTCTCCGCCTCTGGAGGTAAAGTCCAGTCGGCGGCCTTCCGCGACATCACGACATGCATTGAATGCTGGTGGAGCAGTATCTCAGCTAGAGAATGCGGTCGCGAAGGATTCTGCCATGGACACGGGGTCCAAGATTGTGGTCCCATTCTCCTGAGAATGGGAGGGGGGGGTCCTGTGAGAACTTGCCCTGAATCCTTTTGACTCGCTTCCACACCTCTGGTAGAGAAGTTTTCCCGTTAAGTGAAGAAGAGCACGCCGGCCAAGAAGAGCGGCGGACATGCTTCTAAATATACTGGAGCCTAACCCTAGCACAACGAAATTCACTGACAGTGAAATTGTTCGGGCAGCGCTTATAGCACATGTAGGCATAACGCTTCTGTTTGAGGACCATCTCACACTCAGTCGACATTTAGGACACATATCTCAAGCTCTTTGATCAGATCGGCAAGGACTTGTCCCCTGGGATTTATTGAGTAGTCTCCCCAGAGAGGATGTCTGCTATTCAGATCTCCAAGCAAGAGAAAGGGCCTGTCAACCGTGCCACTAGAAAAGAAAAGCACGATGCAATGAAGATGGGAATAATAAAAAAACCTTCAAAATATACTACACAAATGGTCGGAGTATAAGGAATAAGATAGATCTCTTAAGAGCGTTAGCGAGTGAAGAGAATTTTGATATAATTGCGATAACAGAGTCATGGCTTGATTTGGCAGGAAATCACTTTAAACCTGAGGTTGAGATTGAGGGCTTTAACATGTTCCATACAGATAGGAATAGGAAGAGAGGAGGAGGGGTTATTATTTATATTAAAGATAATCTCCAGTGTTGTGTAAACAGTACAATTAAATTAGATGATAACACAGAGTCATTATGGCTAAATGTAAAGGAAGGTAAAAACAAGCTTGTCATAGGATTATTATACAGACCACCAAATCTTAGTAAGGAAGCTTCAAATCTTCTGTGGCAGGAGATTGAACGGGCATGTAGAAGTAAGCATGTGTGTATAATGGGCGATTTTAATTACAGAAATATAGACTGGAAAGCTCTTGTGGGTGATCAGGAGGCTGAGGAATTTTTGAATGTTGTCCAAGATAATTTTCTGAGGCAGATTATTAACGAACCCACTAGAGGTAATAATATACTGGATTTAGTTCTGACAAATAGGGAAGAAGTTATTAAGGATACTGAGATTGGAGGAAATTTGGGTAATAGTGACCATTGTGAAAGTAGATTCAAGATGAAATGGAATGGTATTGATAGTAGCATGAACAATGTTAAAATTCCTGACTTTAGAAGAGCAAATTATAATGGGCTCAGGACTTACCTGGAGGCAGTTGTACAGAAACCAGGCAATGAAATCAATTCAGGAATAGATTCAATGATATCAGTTAGTGGAGACAATAATCACCAGGAGGAAGAGATTACAATTGAAGAGGAGTATGAAAGAATAATTGAGCAATTAATTACAGGTCAGATGATTAACATTCCATATAAGGAGATTAGGACTAAAAATAATGACCCAAAATGGATGACAGATAAAATTAAGCATTATATTGGCATTAAAAAGGGCATTTATAGGAAAATAAAAAATGGGGAGGATCACTTAAGGCAGAGATATAATGAACTAGCAAGAGATGTTAAAAAGTTAGTTAGAGTAGCAAGGAGAAATTATGAAATTAAAGTGGCAAATAGGGCAAAGGAAGATCCTAAAAGTTTTTATCAATTATACAAAACTAAGGTTAGAGATAAAATAGGCCAACTTATAGATTCCAATGGAGAATTAGTGAGTGATAGGGACTCAATGGCTGGAATGCTAAATGACTTTTTTCTCTCAGTATTTACACAGGAGGATACTCTAAATATACCTGAGGTGTCAATGATCTTTCGGGGTAATGATGAAGAGAAATTAAAGGATATATTGATCACAAAGGAGATAGTGACAAAGGAAATTGATAAAATCAAAAGTAGTAAAGCACCCGGTCCTGATGAGCTCTTTCCTAGAATTTTGAAAGAATGTAAGGATGTGTTAAGTGAGCCCCTAGCATGCATCTTTAGAAAATCATTGGAGAGTGGCATTGTGCCAGTGGCATGGAAGAAAGCCAATGTGATACCTATATTTAAGAAAGGGGATAAAACAAATATGTCTAATTACAGACCAGTAAGTTTGACATCAGTGGTAGGGAAAATGATGGAATCTATTATAGCAAGGAATATTAGAGATCACTTGGATAAGCATAAGTTGATAAAAGAATCACAGCATGGCTTTAGTAAGGGTAAATCCTGTCTGACTAATTTGCTGTCTTTTTATAGCAAGGTGTATGAAGCAGCAGATAATGATGAAAACTATGATATTTTATACTTGGACTTTAGTAAGGCTTTTGATCGAGTGCCACACTTACGACTTCTGAGCAAAGTTAAAGCACACGGGATCGATGGCAGTATATTTAGGTGGATTCAGTCATGGCTTGGTGACAGACAGCAAAGAGTTAGTATAGATGGAGTTAAATCTGAGTGGGGGTGTGTTAGCAGTGGAGTTCCTCAAGGATCTGTTTTGGGTCCCTTGCTATTCTTAATTTATATTAATGATCTTGAAATAGGTATAAGTAGTGACCTGAGTAAATTTGCTGATGATACTAAGCTAGGTAGGGCCATTAGGGCTGATTCTGATGCTGTTGTAATGCAGGAGGAATTGACCATTCTGTCCAATTGGGCCGAGAAATGGCAAATGAAGTTTAACATAGACAAATGTAATGTACTTAGTATAGGTAGAAATAATCCATTGAATAGTTATAAATTAAATGGCAGAATTTTAGGGAGGACTGATTGTGAGAGAGACTTGGGTATTTTGGTAAGTTCAGACCTTCGTCCTAGAAAGCAATGTCTAAATGCTAAGAATAAAGCTAATAGGATATTGGGATTCATTAGGAGGAGTGTAAGCAATAAGAGTGCTGAAGTCATTCTAAAACTGTATCTGGCGCTAGTTAGGCCTCATCTAGACTATGCAGTCCAATTTTGGTCACCATATTATAGGAAGGATATTGATTTGCTTGAGTCTGTGCAGAGAAGGATGACAAAGATGATTGGTGGGCTAAGGAACTTACCCTATGGTGAAAGGCTCAGAAAACTAAATCTACATACATTGGAAAGGAGAAGAGTCAGAGGGGAATTGATTGAAGTCTTCAAATGGGTAAAAGGATATAATAAAGGGGATCTGGGTAAGGTTCTTATACTTAGTGAACATGACAGGACACATAGCAATGGGTTTAAGCTTGATAAGTATAGGTTTAGGAAGGAGATTGGGAGGAATTGGTTTACAAATCGTGTGGTAGATGAATGGAATAGGCTCACTAGGCATGTGATAGAAGCCTCCTCTCTGGGTAGTTTTAAGAATAGATTAGATAAATATATGGATGAAGCTGCTAGATGGGACTGACTTTTTTTATGTACATATGTATATATTTTTCTAAGGAGTGGGAAGATTACATTTTGCGGTTGAAAGAATGGACATAATCCTCTGGATGCATTTTATGTATATTGTAGATTAGATCTGACGAACTCCTGTTAAGGGTGACAATGTTGATGACTTTTCTCTGGTAAGAAATCTTTTGTGTGTTGAATGGAACAGGAGCTGCCAAGTGTAGGCCATGAATGGTCATTTGCAGTCTCCTTCTTTTCTTATGTTCTTATATAGCACACCCTCTTGTTTTCTTACCCTCTCTATTACATTCCATGGTAATACTTCAGTTTCGCGGCACACAATAGGTGTGAACAATTACGGCATTATATTTTTGGTATATGAGTATATACTGGGGGTGCTGTACCCCCCAGGACCCCCCAATTGAGTGAAACTCGGGATCATCGCAGGGTGGTTCCCCCACAGTGATATCTCCCCACGAGCAATCCCCTTGAACTTACTGGGTTCCCCCCCTGCCCCCATCTTTTTACTGGCAGAAAACCTAACCTAATGACAAACAATACTTACTTTTATAGGTTTCTTGATTAGTTTATGCGCCTCTAAATAATCTAAAAGTTTTTTGCAGCTATGCAAAATAAACCCGAATTTAAATAATGAAGAAGCACAACTAGAGCATGAAAAAGCCATAACCAAAGAGAAACAAATGCTAAATGGGTTCTATTTATAGCTACGACGTTGCCAGTAAAAAGCTGTTATTATTCACTGAGAAAAAAAAAATATGAAAACAAAAAAAGGTAAATATGTAGATTATCGGCCCGACCGATCCCGGCCGATAAACCGTAGTTTTTTCGTCCGTGTTCCAAAATGTTTCACGTTTTTGGAGTACATTTAAGGGGACGGCTCGTGTGGGGGTAAGCACAAGGGGGGAACCACACTACGATGATCCTGAGTTTCATTAAATTTTTGGGGGGGGTCTGGGGGGCACAGCCCCCCAGTATATAATCCTAATTGTTATAATGTTCTGCCGTTTACAGAGGTGAATGCTTTAACTACATCATGTCAGCGTCTGTAATCGTTTTGCGAATTATAATAGGGGTGGGGAGGGGGGGGTATGACGTCAAAAATGCTTGATATCAATTTTTCTTTCCTACTAAATAGCTTTTTATTATCCTCATTCGGAGTCATTTTTATTTTTCAATATATTTTTCTCCATTTTACTATTTTTGTTACCTTCTTTTATACATTTAAATGTAATTGGCTAGATCATTTCAAGGAACTACTTGTTTTTTAGCAGTTTGGGTGTCAAATATTCCCTTTTATGCAGTTTGAAAATAATCATCGAATTCTGAATTTTGTCCGTCGGCTATTGCGGAATTATTAACCCTAGTTTCTGATAAAGATAAATTAAACACCTTTTTGGATGTGTATAATTTAGTGCGAATTAAAAGTGAATGCGACATTTGTGGCCAAGCATTAGATGTGAACCCTAACTTCGAATTTAGATGATCGAAAATAAAATGTGATTCAAGTCAGCTAGATTTCGAATAGGGCGCAGACGCGCAAAATAAATAGGCTTTCCTCTTCGCTATTTTGGAAGTATAACCACTGCATTTAAGTACGGGAAACAAAGTGTTTCGTTTGGTTATTTTCGGGCAATTTGGTAACTAAAATGGCCTACGTTAACAGCATTTTCGGTGGGTTTAATTTCGAGATTTAAAAAAAAAAAAAAATGGCACCTAGCATTCGAACAAAACTCAAACGCGCATGAATATTCAAACACGGGTGAACGATAACGCGAACGAAGATTCAAACACGGGTGAACGATAATATTTACACAAATTTTTTTTTTTCAGGCCGAGCCGATAATCTACATGTTTACCCAAAAAAATAATAAAAGTTATCAAGAAACCTACCCAACTTAGAAAAAACTATAAATGAGCAGAGGCGCAGATATTTAATAAATAATACAAACTAAAAGTTACAAATCCCCAAAACAACAAAAATATATAACGCCGTGATTGGTCATATCTGAAGCTACCTTCTGACATCATAAGAGATATATTATAGCCCAAAATTGTAGCCTACTAACAGCGCCACCTACCGTGTGCCCCAAATCTGAAGTATTACCCATTCCATAGTATATAGAGATTGTCTATGACTCTTCTTCCAGTCTTAAATCCATTTTGCTCGTCTCCAAGTATCTCTTCACGTTCTTCTCACTCCTTCAGTTTCTTTGTCATGATGGTACCAAACAACTTTCCTATCATACTCATTATGGCTACTGGTTTGTAGCTATCAACCAGTTTTCTGTCTTTACCACTTTTGGGCAACAAATTAATCCTACTTTCCTACCAAGTCTCAGGCACCCATCTGTTCACCTGCATATCATTAAATAGGGTTGTCAGTAACTCTTTCATCCTTTCTCCTCTATATTTCAGAAATTCATCCATTGCCTTATGGTTTCTTAACCTTTTCAACCCATACTCTAGGCCCTCCCTGTTGATTCCTATATGTTCATCCACTAATTCCCATACTGCATACAGAAGTTCCTCATTAGCTTCGGTTTCTTCCCATCCCTCCTGTGCCCAAATGATTCTTTCTCAATATTCTTCAATTTGCATCTTTATTTTATCCTCATCCTCGCATTCTCCTTCGGTCTTCCTTATTACTTTATCCTCACTTTTATCCCCTTCCAAGGCACTCCTCACATATCTCCACTGCTCTCTCTCTCAGTCATTTACACCCAACTTGCTCCACTGTCTTATTTTTTCCTCTTCCTCCTTGACCTTTGGATCCTAGATTACTTGTGTAACATTTTGCTTTTGCTTCCTATATTCTAATTCCATCCTTTCCACTTGGTTCTACCTCAACCCTCTCTCTCTACTTTGCCTTAGTTTTCTGAGTTGATTGTTCATCTTTCTACACTTCCTTGTTCCACCACCCCTTACTTGACCTTTTCCCTCCTGTTCGGATCCATTTTTCCATAAACTTTTGCAAGGTTCAGGTTGTTGAGCCACCCTTTGTATCGGGATATGTCATTTATTTTCTGTGGAGAAATAATTTATTAGCCTGACTTGACTTGACTTGAATGCTGTTCGGGGATTGCTTTTGTAACAGCTCCCCTTTTGGCTTTTCTTATCTTCTAGCTGTAAGTATTTTCCTTTTCATTATCATTTTTTCCAAAATTCCTTTGTTTCTCTCCATTTTCACTTCCTCTCTTTCAAATAAAAATTTTGCCAACATTCGCGGTTTCAAAATATGCGAGCCATATAAATTTTAAGGAGTCTGGTGTTCTCAACGATGTATTCCTAAATTTGTGATGTAATTTGTATAATAATTTGCAATATTTCCTTTTTTTAGTGGTTTCCCAAAACGATATATGAATATGAATAAAAAATAATTTGCCAAACATATTAACAAAATCAAGTTTTTCCTTCCTAGCTTAAAAGATTTGATGCATAATATAAGAAGTAGTGTAAGTGTAAACATGAAGGTGATTCAATCCTAGCAATTAAGGCTACGGGTCATCTCTCTTTTCTAGAGGCTAAAGACATAGTCCTGCTCCGCTAGGACTATCTGGGGAGTATTATACCTGAATATTCCCTTGTAGGCATCCGGTGGTTCTGATCCCTCCAGACCTACGAGAAAGGTCGTATCTGCGCCAATTTGGAACACTTATGTGAGTTATATCCTAGACTGATCGCTCCTCTTGTATAGCTGTTGTTTTAAATGGCTCACAACCTACATCGGGTAAAACCAGCCCCTCCCTTACGTCTCCCCGTGTCACCATTTACCGTAATGATAACGGCCACTTGCCTGCATCGAGTCGTTACACTTACAGGAGGCAACTCCCACAAAGGTGGTTTTGCGACCATCTTCGGGCACTCCTAAAGCTATTCCCCAAAAGAAATAGAGCAGTAAAAAAGCTTCGTCTACTACAGTCCAACCTAATTCTGTACTGGGCGAGTCGGAGATGCGGGACCCTCTAAAACAGATGGAACCCCCCCCCCCACACACACCGCATCCAAAACCGCCCTACCCGCCAAAGATTTCGAGGTGAGGGGAAGAAAAGACTCAAATAGCAAGCCAACCTCCCCTGACATGTTTGTAGAACCCCATTGCAAGATGGATGAGGATCAACAAAGAAACCTCACAAATGTTTGCCATGCGAGTCTTATGAAGTCTTGAAATGGGCACGCACATAATTATGCACATGCAATTAATCTACTGAAATTGTATAGTATTTTGTCAGGTAACCATGTAAATAATATATGCAATTACTTTATTCTTGTAAAGGCTATATAGGTAAAAATAAATTCGAGACGCTTTCACAGGGTCACACGAATACACATTCACACGAGCAAAGGCGTTTCTCGCGTTATCTTTGATGACCATTCGAGCCGCGCCCAAATTCCCAGAGACACCAAAACAGTTATGCAGATATAATTATCAAACACCAAACTGAGAAACAGGGAAGACGTTGGGCCTTTGTTTATTGTCTCAGAGCCGTGAAACACGAAAGCTTATTTCCAAAAATTATCTCTGTCCTCAATATAAAATTATCTAACATAGCCTTGAATCAAAGCTTCCTGCTCATTTTCTCTCTATTCCCTTGTACACCTAAATAAACTTTCCATTCAAGTACGTTCCGCCCAAACCATAAGATTGGCCCACAGAGGGCCCCGCCTACATTTCTTTACACAAAAAATAACATTTAAAATGACGCACAAGAGAGTTAAGTTATCAGTAACAAGGTTAACCGTCAGCTCGAGAAGAGGAAGCGTAGGCCAAAAGTAGACTCCAAAATTTAAGCCAGCCTCAAATACCGACTATACACCAAACGAATTCATTCCCCCTAGACCTACCGAGTCTCTATCCAATAAAAAGTCCGAAAATCCGCCTTCCGGGATTTCTTTTTCATACGGGAAATCAACCGATCCTCTTACCCAGCCTACAACGCCAAAATCAAACGATAGGATAGTCATCCACAAATGGAGTCAGCATAAGGTTAGCTAGCAGTCAGTAACCAATTATCTCAAAACGCGCAACATTGCATTGAAGAAACTCGTACTACATAACTGGGCCTTCAGTCACCTATAAGTGGCAACACGATGCACCCAAAAGGGCATAATCCCCTTAACCCACCATAAGTCCTTCGAGGTGATAGGGGCTTCTACGAGCAGCATTCCCTGGAATTCTGCCTCAGAAAAGTGTGTGTTCATTCCTGTGGTGTCCTTTTCATCGGATAGCATCCGCATGTCTTCTGAACTAGGCCTAAAAAGCATATTCCTTCAATGAAATTGCCGTTAACTCCTTGCTAATTAAGATGAGCTGCGGAGGCTCATATTCTCCCCCCCCCCCCCATTAGCTATCTTTCTGCAGGAGAGCATGATGGGCGTGTGTGCTTCTACCCACCATCCAGAAGTATAAGGATTTTCTGAACACGCAACCACGGGAGGGGGCTGAACAGGGGAATGCGTGATTTACGCGGGACGCAATTTCTCAGTTCTTCTACCTGCTACAAATACACACTTTCAAGCAGTGCCGCTAAAACACCTGTATAAGAGGTATATTGTAAGTTTTGCGTACAATCCACCTTCAGCCAACTTCGACCTGGTGGACTTCCACCTCGTCGCGGCACGATTTGAGTAGTAGACACTCCCTCTTGGGAAGTACACCAGAGTCCTCCCCCCTCTCTCATATATATATATATATATATATATATATATATATATATATATATATATATATATATATATATATATATATATATATGGAGATTGAGAGAGAGAGAGAGCGAGAGAGAGAGAGAGAGAGAGAGAGAGGGGTTGCTTGGTTGATACTTTAATTGATTGGTAGGGTCACCAGTTCGGAGTTGGAACAACATTCCACCTCTGTTACCTGATTCGAGTTCGTTCTTCAAGATGTCCGACAAAAAAGTTCGTATTTGGATTTTTATAAACGACTTGATAAAAATAACTTTATTTTGGAATTTGAGATTTTCATGATGAAGGGCTGCAGCTTGGTGAATTCTATCCACCGAAGTGAACGGATCACAACGATGAAGAAGTGTGTGTTCGACTGTTTTTAGTGTGGATCTGCTCTCACGGGCATAACGTCTCTTGTTTTATATGAGTAAAGAAGGTCGGCGCGACCCAGGAGAGAGAGGGAGAGAAAGAGAGGGAGGGAGAGAGAGAGAGAGAGAGAGAGAGAGAGAGAGAGAGAGAGAAAGAGAGAGAGAGAGAGAGAAAGAGAGAGAGAGGGATTTTTCCATGGAATTTGACAGAGGTCGAGAGAGAAAGATAGCGAAGCTAGAAAGTAGAATCATTGCATTACAAGTCAAGGGCCAATGAATAATAGTTGTAGGGGTCTTGTGCCAACGAAGTTTAAGATGAGATGAAAGAATCTCACATAGTCACTAGGCTACACCTAAGTGTAAGTAAGAACGAGTACATGAGTTCACAACTTTTGTGTACATAGGTCACTATACAAAGAACACCCAGACCTTCTTAATTAGCAAATGTAGTTACATTTATGTGGTACACAAAATAAGCTGATAATAGCAATAATGGAAAGTAGATGAAAATAGCAATAATTGAAAATGTTGTAATCAAATCAATGGTGTAATTCATTCGGAATTAATCACCTGGGTTAAATACAATAATGAAGATTCATTGGCATGGTAAATGAAATAATGAAAAAATAGGGTAAGATGTATAATAATTCGCTGGTTAAAATGATACATGAGTACAAGTGACATTAGTTCTTGTGAACAAAATGCTAATTCAATACATCAAATATGATTTAGGTAGAATGATGATTAAAAATATTTATAAAGAATATTTTTGTCAAATTGGTACATATTGCGTAATAATAATTAAGTCAGTATTTACATGAGAACACTAGTTCGTTGGTTAAAATAATACACGAGTATAAATGATATTAATTCTTGTGAACTAAATATCAATTCGACACATCAAGTATTATTAAAGTACAATGATAATTAAAATACTTATAATAACAATTATGACAAATTTGTATATGAATGATAATAATTTAGTCGGCATTTACACGATAAAGCCCATACAAATTATACACTCTGAAATCTCAAACGATGAACTTTGAAACTCGGTGGGCAAAAAGTCATATTTGCATAGCGTATATTTAAACGTTTTATCTCCTAGTCAGTTCCTTAAATGAGAAGCGAAGCGGTAGCATTATGTGAATGCTAATGAGTTTCGATGGCGCGTTACAATAGCACTATTTGAGTGCCAATAAATAAATTGATGAGAGTGCGAATTAATAAAGTATAATTTTCTCTTAATAATACAATGAAAGGGTAAACGTGAATACTGTGAATTTGACTAATTAATTAATTAACTTAAGTAAATAATATGATGAACGAAATAGTCGAGTAAACTAGTAAACCTTGAGTGAGTGAAATAAAGACCATACGTGTTGCATAGCCATGCGTTTAAAAGTTTTCACTCCTAGTCAGTTCTTTAAATAAGAAGCGTCACGGGGGCATTATGTGAATGCTAATGAGATTCGATAGCGCGTTGACAGAGTACTATGTGAGTGAGAATAAATAAATTGATGTGAGTGCGAATGAAAAAAGTATACTGAATTAATGCAAAATGAAGCGCACAGATAATTAAACAATCTAGCAAGTGAGCTATGGAGGGGCTTTGCGACCATATCTGCGGCTGTAAGTTAAATTGTCGAATTTGCGTCACTTACTGAAGAGTGGTGTGATTGCGGGTAGGAGAGTTGCGCGTTGCGGACGTTGAGCGTCCCTTTGAGTCGAGTTGGTGCTTCGGTGAGATGAACGTGGCTCCCTTGTAGCAAGAGGGGTTGTTTGGTTGATACTTTGATTGATTGTAGCAGAGTCAACAGTTTCGGGTTGGATCAACATTTTACCTCTGCTACATATTTCGAGATCGTTCTTGAGGATGTCCGAACAAATAGGTTCGTATTTGGATTTTTATAAACAACGCGTTAAAAATAAATTTATTTTGTAATATGAGATTTTTATGGTGAAGGGCTGCAGCTTGGTGAATCTTATCCACCAAAGTGGACGGATCACAACGATTAAGAAGTGTGTGCTGGACTGTTTTTAGCGTAGATCTGATCTCATGAACATAATGTATCTTGTTTCATATGAGTAAAGAAGGATGAGCAAGAGAGGGGGCAGAGAGAGAGAGAAAGAGAGAGAGAGAGAGAGAGAGAGAGAGAGAGCGAGGTCGTGTATACAAGGAATTTGACAGAGGTCGAGGGAGAAGGATAACGAAATTGCAAAGCAGAATTATTGGTGTTACAAGTCAAGGGCCAATAAATAATAGTTATTAGGGTCTTGTGCCAACGGAGTTTAGGAGGAGATGAGTGAATCTCACATAGTCGCTAGGTGACATCTAAGTGTAAAAAGACAAGGTCTGCTGAGCAAAAAGTCTCGTGCTCTCACTTATTCTGATTTATGAACTTACGGCGTTCAAAACTTTGAATAATTCAAAGACTAACCTTAGGGCGACCTTGGAAGTTATATCATTCAAAAGAGAATGTAAAACAACAAATGGTTTTCAAATTTAGTTAGAATTGGCCGAATTGTTACAATGTTATTAAAAAAACACAAAAAGCAAAACGGGGACCGACCGACCGACATAGCGAGATGTAGAGTCGCCCGCGACTAAGAACGAGTACATGAGTGTGCACAACTTTTGTGTACATGGATTATATATATATATATATATATATATATATATATATATATATATATATATATATATATATATATATATATATATATATATATATATATATATATATATATCAGTGGCGATTCCTCCATGAATGCAAGGCATGCACTGAACGTCTTGTTTTCACAGAATCACGTATTGTAACTTGTAAGCCTCTGACAAGCAGAGCAATCAAACCTTATTTCATGAGATTCAAAGGATAATTTTCGCGTAACCTGGCTCGAAATTAGCAGAGATGGGCCCAGCTTTTAAAGTTTATATCTGTTGACTGCCATAGACAATAACACTGTTTGTTTGGTACACCAGCAATCTAGCCGAGATCTCTAGCTTTCAAAGATTGGGACTGTTTACAGAAAAATGTTTTTTATTGCTAAGCACAAAAGATTGTTTGTTTCGTACATTCATTCGCTTTCTATAACGTATAATTTCACGTTTTTGTAGCTAAAATACATGAATTAAAATGCTTCAAAAACACGCTAAAAATTAGAAAATAAATATATTTACCCCTCAGCTATAACAATTATATACATGTTATTTTAATTATTAATGTTATACAGAGTGCATGCAGGCGCAGGTGATATCTGGCAACCACACAGACAGTAGGCTCAGCTGCTGAAGCATCATACCCTTAGGATGGGGGGGTGCACTGAGGGCCAGTTATACTCGTCCAAGCCTACCAAATACCAATTGTTAACCGAGTTTATTGTTTACCTATTTTGTGGGCCTATAATGACAGACGACATATTCAATGAATTCAAATGAAAAGGTTTAGCTCTCAGTCGATTAAGGAGAAAAGGCGCATTGTAAATAATGTGAGAGCGATGCCAAATTAGCAGTTAAGGAAAGAAAAAAAGATTTACTGGAAAAATTAAAGCTAAGATGTATTAGGAAGTACCATGGCTATGTGGCAATAATTCAAATAAAAGATTGTACTGTTGGTGTGTTTGTTATTTTTAAATGAATAATCTGTGTGGAATTTTGTTGATTCTGGATATGACGATTTAAATAATTTACACGCAGCTATTTCTCGTCATGAAAAGTGTCGTTCTCATATTAACGCATTTTTGGATTTGAAAACATTCGGAAACTTAAAAGAATTGATTTATTGCTTGAAAAACAAGAATTAGCTGTCATTTCTAAACATAACGAGGAAGTCAGTAAGAAAAAAAAAATATTGAAACGCTTAATTAGGATCGCATGCTTTTTAGGTCACACTGAGGAAGTAAACGCTGATAATAAAGGTAACTATATTGAGTTAGCGATTTTTATGGGAGAATTTGATATAAAGCTTGAAAATCATTTAAAAAATGTGACTTTTCACGGGTATATCATCTGCTATTCAAAATGACTTGAATAAATCTATTAGTTCGGTTTTGTTAAAAAAAAATAAAGATGAACTTAATGAGCCCATGTAGGTGGCGATTTTATTAGATGAAATACTAATGTCAGATGTTTCTCACAACTCTCTACTGTTGTACGTTATGTAGATAAACATGGTGATATTTGTGAACGATTTATAAGATTTAATGATGTGAGTATTGACAGAAAGGCTGCAGCAATTTCTGACTTAGCTATTAAACAACTACAGAAACTGGGCTGATTGAAAACACTTGTTGCATAATCTTACGACGATGCTACTGTTATATCTAGCGAACTAAATAGAGTTCAAGCTAAGATGAAAGAAGTTGTACCAGAGGCAACTTTTTTCACTGCTACGCTCATATACTTAACCTTGTTTTATCTCAAGCTGTTGCCGAAATTTCTGAATGCAATATTTTTTTTCTTAATATTAGGAAGTTTATCATCATTTTTTAGTAGTTCAACTAAGAAAACAGCATTGCTTCAAAAGGGTGTTAGGAAGCATTTCCCTAAATTAGCTCCTAGAAGGTGGAACTATTCTTCTAGGCTAATTGTAACGGTTAAGGAAAATAAAGATGGTTTACTGGATCTTTTAAATATATTCTTGAAAATCCAAGAGTTTGACGAAAAAACAAAAGACAGCGCATGCGGCTTGCTGGCACGCATCGATACATTTGATTTCAATTTTTTATTAGAAGTATTTTTTGCGATTTTCCTTCTCTGAATATCTTGTAGGGGTGCGAAATGTATGAGAGAAATTCATTCCAACTCGATAATATAAATAGCAGAAAAACTTACCCAGTCAACAAGACGGACTTAGCCAGTCGTGTGGCATGCGCATCGGAAACGGAATCAAGAGGTACCTCGTTCGAATCTCAGCAAGTCCAAATAAATTTTATGAAATAATCTCAAGGAAGAAAACGAAGACGCTTGGAGGACCAACTAAAGAAAAATACGGAAGCCAACAAGAATACGGAAGAAAACGTTTGAAGGGTGAAAGAAACAGGAAAACAACAGAGAAGAAGATTCGATAAACAAAAACAAAACAACCTGCGTCGGAAGAAAAACCCCAAAGAAAAAGGAAAATCAAGTGGAAAGCATATGAAACTAAGGACAAATAAACATATAATATAAATGGCCTCTCCATAACTGGTGACCCTCTACGACCGAACAATAACAAGTGATCGACAAACAAGAAAAATGTTGCGGTGAACTTCAGAGAAACGGGGAAGGAGAAGCCATTACTCATTGATTAAGAATTTACAAAGACCTCCTTCGCTCTCCTCAATCCCTCAAATTCACTCCACTAATGCCCCAGTCTTGGAGACCGAGGAGGGAGAGCTAACTACTCCTCGATTAAGATATCCAAGACTAGTCTCTCCCCAATCCTCAAATTCGCTCCGCTTTCTAGAGAGGGACCTGTGTAGAGGTGCGAAATGTATAAGATAAATTTCCTTCCAACTTGATAATATAAATGGCAGAAAATTTTGCGATACAAAAGAACGGACTGCCAGTCGTGTGGCATGAACATCGGAAACGGAATCAAGAGGTACCTCGTTCGAATCTCAAGAGTACAAATTAATTTTAGAAAATCGCTCAAGAAAGAAAACGAAGATGAAGGACCAACTCAACAAGGAAAACCGGAAGAAAACGCTCATAAAGGACCAACTAAAGAAGAAGAAGAAACTTTGATAAACCAACCTGCAGAAAAGAAAAATCGAATGGAAAGAAACCCAAGAAGAAGATACGAGAAGAAGAAGCAAAGAAAATCAAAAAAATAACCAATACAAGCACAAAATGAATAAAGATATAAAAGAAGGGCCACCTCAAGGAAAAAGGAAACTTAGTCAGGAAGATTTGATAACAAGACAACACAATAAAAAACACAGAGCATGGCCCCCCATAACTGGTGACTCTCTACCCCCGAACAATTTTCTGATCAACTGTAGAAAAGTGCTGCGGTGAACTTCGAAGAGCCGGGGAAGGAAAAGCCATTACTCATTGATTACCAAACAAGACTCTGTTCGCTCTCCTCAATCTCTCAAAATTCGCTCCACTAAGGCCGCAGACTTTGGAGGCCGATTAAGATATCCAAGACTAGTCTCTCCCCAATCCTCAAATTCGCTCCGCTGTCTGATCATGTACTCTTCTTTACTCTGCACCTGCTCTACAAAGAGAATTAAAAAGTGCTGCGGTAAACTTCGGAGAGCCGGGAAGGAGAAGCCATTATTGATTACAAACTAGTCTTCGTTCGCTCTCCTCAATCCCTCAAATTCGCTCCACTAATGCCGCAGACTTGGAGGCCAGGGAGGAAGAGCTACTACTCCTCGATTAAGATATATCCAAGACTAGTCTCTCCTCAATCCTCAAATTTGCTCCGCTTTCTAGAAATGGACCTGTGTAGGGGTGCGAAATGTATGAGAGGAATTCCTTCCAACTCGATAATATACATAGCAGAAAAACTTACCCAGTCAACAAGACGGACTTAGCCAGTCGTGTGGCATGCGCATCGGAAACGGAATCAAGAGGTACCTCGTTCGAATCTTAGCAAGTCCAGATAAATTTTAGAAAATCGCTCAAGGAAGAAAACGAAAGACGTTTAAAGCACTAACTCAACTCAACATGAAAACGAAGAATACGGAAGAAAACGTTTGAAGGGCCAACTCAACGAAACAGAAAAACAATCAAGAAGAAAAGAAAAATCGAGTGGAAAGCAACCCAAGAAGAAGATACGATAACAAGACAATACCGCAAATGAAGCAAAGCATGCCCCCCCCTCTAAAACTAATTGATGTGTTGCAAACGAAATCCATGGATATTGTGTATATATCAATGACCGTTGAAATCACTATAACAAAAAGTACACAAATGAGAAACAAAATATTTGCAGATACGTGGAGCTTGATAACAGGAAGGTGTGGTCAACTATCAAGCAAAAGAAAACAGAATCTTTCCTCAAAAGACAAGTACAGTCAATTATATCATGACATATTCAATAAAATACATATTCAAAGGAAAGAGCGTTTCAGTTTAATGGAAAATTTAGAATTCATGGAGTTTTATGATGTTACCTTCCCAGGAAAAGTTTTTGTATCTATGAACAAAAGCTACAGTTCCTTTTTAGAGTTTTCTCGCCTCCATTCTGAATTGTGTGTCTTATATTCACACAAAACTCTTGCGAAAAAGGATGTTACCAAGCTCCTTAAATTTCTACTTGAAAATAAAATGGGCAAATGTCTAAAGGAAATATACAACTGCTGAGCGATCATTTTCTGCTCTTAAAGCAATTATTAAAAGTTACTTACGAAGTTCCCAAAGTGAAGAAAGGTATTCTAATCTTGCTATTATTTCAATTGAAAAAAATATCAAAAAACTTTTATGGAGAATTGAGAAAACTTTTATAAGACAGTAATTGTAGAATTTTGCCAGAAAACACGACGAGCAGAAGTTCTATAGAAATAGTGTTTCGCCATTACATTAGGTAAGTTTAAATTTTGTAACGTTTTTCCAATATTAAACAAAAATTCTGAACTATTAATAGATTTGTTATGTTTTACCTATTCTCTGTTTACTAAACATTGCATCGAATAAAACTTTTCTAAAACGTGTCAAAAGTGTTTATGAAAGCTATTCTAACATACTAAATTCTATATGTAACCAATTTGCAAAGTTCATGTGGTAGCGTTATATTTTCTTTATATTTCATAAAATTGCCACTGATATATATATATATATATATATATATATATATATATATATATATATATATATATATATATATATATATATAAGATGGTCTAATAGATCTTTTAAAAACATTCTTGAAAATCCACTAAGTTTCTCTCTTTCTCTATCTCCTATCTCCCTCTCAGTCTCTCTTTCTCTATCTCTCTCTCTCTCTCTCTCTCTCTCTCTCTCTCTCTCTCTCTCTCTATATATATATATATATATATATATATATATATATATATATATATATATATATATATATATATATATATATATATATATGGAGAGAGAGAAATCGGGTGGGTACCACCCCCCCCCCCCCCAAAAAAAAAAAAATGACTCATTTAAAAAAAAAAAAAAAATTCAGTAGAATTTTTGCTATTCAAGACAATTTTCATATGCAAGCTACCCTCAATCTTCCTTTTTGAATGCAATAAACGCAATTTAGATAACATTAATAGTTCCCTTTGACTTTACAAAAATAACAACATGGGTTTAAAAACAAATATCATGATAGAATATTTTATTTTATTGAGTAATGTTATCCAGATTTTTTCACTTTTCTACAACAGCCTAAGTGAAAGAACATCCCATATTATGGATGACTTTATTTATAGTTACTCAAAGTATCCATAATGAAGTTGTCAAAAGAAGATCGCATTTTCATTAAAGCTTGTTACTGTGAAGAGAAATGGAAGACTGGAAGAGTATTGCGAGAATTTCCTGCAAAACTGTGGAAAAGATGTGCTGTGGAAAGACTCTTAAAAAAAACGTGAAACAGGAGGCGCTAACAGAAAACCAGGACGCGGTAGAGCTAAAGCAGCTTCGTATCCTGGAAATGTGTATTCCATTAACGATTATATCTGCTCTCAATAAGACAAACCAGGAAGTCATTTATCGCAAAAAAAATTGCTAAAATCTTGAATATTGGAAGGAGTTCTGTAAAACGAATAATTAAGACAGAGAAGCTAAAAGCCTTCAAAAGAAAGTATCTTCCAGAAAAACTGGTACTGTTTAGAATAAAAGAAAAATAAGATGCAGACAGTTACTTGATAAATTATCTGTTGCTGATGTTAAAAATATTGTCTTAATGGCTTAAAAAGATTTCATTTTAGAAATTCTGCAAACACACTAAAATGATGTTGTCTACGGGCGTGGTAAAATGTGTGAGTGGCATTCCTACAGTGGCGTCTCGTAGCTAAAATTAGTGGGGGTGCTGCATCAGAATTCTTTTTAGCATTGTGTAAAAGGAAATAAATATATAAAAAGAGAGCTTATAGATAAACTTGATAAAATCATAAACATAACAAAAAAAAAAAAATACTTACTAATAACCTAAATTGTTACAGTTCAAGCTTGATCCATTCATTTAAAAAAGAAATCCATTCTTCTTGTTTTAATCTGCGCGAAAATATTAATTATTTTCTCTTTGATCTCTGGATGACTACTGAGGAATATCTACTATACTTAAAGCACTGCAAGTGCATTTAGTCTTTTAGAATTAAAAAAAAAATAAAAGAACCGAAAAAAATATGAATTAAATTCAATTGTGAATCGCACGGATGTATACAGGGATTTTTTAATTTTTTTTTCATAAACCAGGGGATGACTACTAACATTAAGCTTAAGGATTATATAATGTACAAATATAAAGAAAGAATTGAAGAAAAAAGACTCATTATATTGAATGTTATAGATAATATCGAGTGGAAATAGAGGGTGCTGCAGTCCGCAGTACCCATACACGACCCGCCACTGCCCGGCACCCACTCTTGAAGATAAAGAACGATTTACTTAAGACAAAAGTGTATGCACAACAACACTACCCTACCTGTTCCTATCATAACCTAAATGATATACATATTTTACTCTAGTTACTAACCCTTACCAGAGATGGGCACGATCTTGATCTTGAAGATCACTTTTATTATAGTGATCCTGATCTAAGATTACTTTATTTCTTGTGTCGTAGAATGACCCTTGGTTTTGATCACTATACTCTTTGACACCCTTTTAGTAGTGGTATGCTTTAAGGGGCGTGAGTTACTTCTATGATGAAGTAGGCTTTGTTCTAAGAGTGCTAATTCAGTAGTTTTGTTCTTAAGGAAGAGCTATTTTTAAACACATAAGGATAAGAGGAAACACCAGAATCTACCAAAATAAACATGTATTTTAAACGAAACACTTAACTATTACAAACCAACAGTTACCACATTTCTATCTTTGGCATCAAAGATCTTTCAATGACAAAAACTAAACAAATAGGCTTCCCGTAAACATACCAATTGCCGATTAGTATTTTTTTCGCGACTCTATTTGATTAGCGTTAAACATTACATTAACGTACTCTCGTCTACAAACACATATGACCTAGGTTCAAGAACAATGGTTTCTACTCTCCTTTAAAACTTGGGACGTACAAAACTTCTACTATCGCAATAGAGATATAAATGTTATTTTTAACTTACAGGTAGGTATTAGGGATTGCCGGATATCGCTGGAGGACTTATCTCTCGCTTTGCAGTGTTGTGGCCGGTGCTTGAATTTTCGTGGAGGGATTGCTTGTCGCCTGTGACGGGGGCTGATTCTTCAACGTAATAAAAGAACGGGAGCTCGTTGGGGCTGGGTTCTTCTCCTCTCACTCTTACGGAGCTTGAGATGTGAGAGTCGCTCGAGTGTGAGCGGCTTTGCTTTTCTTCAGTCGGACTTCTTTGCAGACTGCAAAGGCTTCTTCGGTATGGCACCGATATAAAGTTTGACTATTTAGGTTAATACGACCCTGAAAGGGGGGATCGATTTTCTCAATCTGATCCTATCGTTTCTCACGGAAATAGTCTTGTATGGCTGAAGGATCGATCTTCACGAACTAACCCTTCTTCTGGCGTATCGACTTCTAATCTTCTAGTCTGGCTGAAAGATCGATCTTCACGAACTAATCTTTCTTCTGGCGAATCGACTACTAATAATCTTCTTGTCTGGCCGATGGATCGATCTTCACGAACTAATCCTCCTCTGGCGTATCGACTTCTGATAATCTCTTCTCTTTCTTTGCGGGGCTTATTTATAGGCGGATTGCCGCCCCATCTAAAGGGGGAAGTGACCAGGCCACAGAGGCAAAGGGGGAGGGGGGGGCGAATGGTGAGTTAGCATCTGGGCAGAGCGAGAATTCCTGAGGTGGCACTGGGGTGCCCAAGTCAGCTCGCAAATTAGAGGCTCGCAACCGCACCGCTACTTGGCGTGCCTTCGGACTCGCACCGCTTTTTTTCCATAACCAGGTGTTTATGGGTCTCGTAGGTAATTAGATCGTTAGAGCGTCGTTTAAGGACCTTAGGTGGTCGCCTTAAAACAGATGTTAGCTCCAACTGCCCACAGCGGCGGGGAGATCACACATGGTAAGCAGTTTCACCAGGTACCTTTCCCACGCTTCTCCTCATGAAGGGGGGGGGGGCTTTAATGTACCTATACTCCTCCAGGATGCTTAAGGTAGCCATTTCTCTACATTTACCTCCCTCCTTAAGAAAATAACGGTAGGGGGGGAGGGGGGTTCCAATCCGACGCTTACAATTATATACATGGGTAACTTACGGAACATTATATTATACAATAAATTCTAGTTCACTCGGAAATGCCTCGATAACATTTCACCTGACCTTACATTAATTCCTATATTACTGTGCCAACTTAGGATCTTCTTACCTACCACTAGGGGGTTACTCGCCCCTACTTACTTACAATTCTACTGATTTACACTTAACTTTGCTATAATACAATAGTTGGGCTGCTCCTTAATCGTCGACAGGGTTCCGACTTAACGAGTCAGCCATACAATTGTTAGACCCTTTTATATAGTGAATGGAGTACTGGTACTCCATCAAGAGTAAACTCCATCTCAGGATTCTTCCATTCTTACTCTTATTTTTACTTAGGTATGACAACGGTTTATGGTCGCATTCCAACTTAAACTCGCGCTATTAGATAGTTATTTGAATTTACCTATGGACCATATTATGGCCTAAGCCTCGATTTCGATAGTAGCGTTGGCTTTTTCTCTACTCAACAGTGTTCTACTGACATAACCTATGGGATAGCCAGTTTCGTCATCTTCGTATTGAAGCTATACTCCGCCTAACCCGTCCTGACTAGCGTCCGTGCGAAGGTCGAAGATCTTGTTGGGATTTGGTAAGCGAAGAATGAGCGCAGTTACGAGTTTTCCTTTTAGAACCTCCAACTGAGTTATTGCATGGGGTTCCACGTGACAGGGTCTGACGCTGTCTTTTTTAACAAATCATTCAGTGGGGCCACCATGGAAGCGAAGTGTGGTACAAAACGCCTATAGAACGAGGCCGCTCCTGTAAACGATCGGAGTTGTTTCTTTGTTTTCGGCTGGGGCATCTTGACTATGGCGTCCACTTTTTCTTGCTGGGTAGTCAAGTGTTTTTGTCCTATTTTTAATCCCAGGTAGTCAATGGATTCGTAGGCAAAATAACACTTGGTCGGCCTGGCGGTTAGACCTTGCTCCTTCAATTTCTCCAGCAATGAGCGTAAGGCGTGTAAGTGTGACTCCCAGGTACGGGTAGCTACGTACACGTCGAAGTCAAACGACACGTCACTTAGTCCAGCGATAATTCGCCTCATCATCCTATTATAATTGCTACCGGCTGTAAGTAGTTTATTAAAATACTCCATCAATTCTGAGGTGAATTGGCGCCCTCTATCCGATAGAATTTCTTTAGGCCGGCCTACTCGTGCAAAAATTGAAAATAATGCTTCCGCGCAGGAAATAGTGTCAATCTTCCGTAGGGCCACGGCATCTGGGAACCGGATGGCACAATCCACTAGGGTGAGGATGTAGGAGTGTCCTCCACTCGAAGGGGGGTGAATTGGTCCCACCAAATCAATAGCCACTCGAAAGAATGGTTCGGTTATAACGGGCACCTTTTGTAAGGGAGCGGGAGGTACCCGTCCTCTGGAGGGATCCTTCTGACACACGTCGCATGATCGGCAATAGGTCACAATTTCCCTGGCGGCCTGGGGCCAATAAAAGTGTCGGAATATCTGCTGTGCCGTTTTGTTGTGCCCAAAGTGTCCGGCTAATATTCCATCATGCGCGGTATTCAAAATTCTTTGCGTGTATTCTTGAGGTACACACAGTGCTTTCTTGTTCTCCTTATCCTCCTCGCTGATAGTACGGTAGAGAAGTGAGTCTTCTACGATATACTGGATAGGCTTCTTTCCTTTCACTTGGAGAATTTAACCTTTAATAACTTTCTCCCATAGAGGTTTAAGGGAGGGGCATTCTTTCTGAACACTGGCGAAGGAAGTCAATTTGAACCCATTGTCTTCGAGGGTAATCCTCGGGGTCAACTTAGCAGGTTGCTCTTTCCTCTGGGCTTCTTGTGCCCGGGTGACTACTTGTTGGGCCACTTCTTGCTGGGGAATTAGGGGGTTTTGTCCGATTAGTACTGCGCAGAACTTAATCGGAGCTACTACCACGTCCGTCCAACAGGTGAAATATCTGCATTGTATATGACATCTCACGACGGGGAATCGATTGTCGTGTCCTAAAAAGTGGTGGACGATTGCGAATTTCTTATGGTTAGGGTTTACTGGGGGCAGCAACTTGTCGGATACCACTATGCACCTACATCCGGTGTCTCTGACTAAAGTGGATACTCGGCACCCATTAACAGTGCCCTCTTCAAATTGTAGGCCGCCTGGCGAACTATTGTTGAATAGAAAGTTTACCTGTTGCTGGGGCCCTTCGGATGTTGGCGCGGGGACGTAGGAAAAATCAGCTTGTCCTGCTCGGATCGCGGCAGTCAGGTTTTGCACCTGTTGTCTCGAGGTCTCCCTCAGTCGGGAGTTCTGTGGGCACTGGAAACTCAGGTGACCTATTATCCCGCAGGTATAACAAGTGACGGGCCTCCTGGGATACGTGCCGGTATTAGGGTATGATCCTTGTGGAATCCTAACTTCTTTTTGATTTTTTTCTCCTCCAAAATTTGGCTTATAAGTTCCTTTTGCTACTGAGAACTTAAAGGGCTTCTTCTGCAAATGCCTGGGTGGCGGCCCATTTTTCTTTGGGAAGGGAGCCTTCTCTTTCTTGTACTCCCTCGGATATAACCAATGATTTACCGCGTGGAGGTCAGCCTCGTCCAGACACTCGTTGAAGGTAGAAGCTTTTCGGTCCTTAACGAATGCACGGATTTCTTGGGGTAGTGTACTTAGTAACTGATCTCTAAGCATGAAGTCGACGACCGCAGCGACTTCGTTCTCTACCCCTTCTGACTCCATCCAAAACTGTAGGCTTCGACGAAGCTCAAAGCCACAATGTTTGTATGTTTGTCCAGGTCTTATACGAGCCTGCCTGAACTTCATCCTATATTCTTCCGGGTTAAGGTTTGTTGCTGAGAGAAGTTCGGCTTTGAGAGTGGAATAGTCCACAGTCGCTTCTGAGGGTAAAGATACGAATATTTCTCTCATCCTAAGATTGAGTAGCGGTAACAGTCTGGCGACCCCATCTTCTTCTAGGTCCCAATTATTGACTTCAAATATTTTCTCAAATGGGAGAGATATGAGCATAAATCTTCATCGTCCCTGTACTCCGGGAGTTTCATGCTGGCTGCTGGTGACACTCCTGTTCTGGATGACACTGACTGCACCTCTAACTCGTCTTTGCTAAGAGCTCTTTCGTGGGCCCTTATCTTCTCTCTTTCATCAGCTTCCACTTTCGTCCTTTCTCTTCTTTCATCAGCTTCCATTTTCGCCTTTTCTCTTTTTTCATCAGCTTCCATTTTCGCTTTTTCTCTTTTTTCATCAGCTTCCATTTTCGCCTTTTCTCTTCTTTCATCAGCTTCCATTTTCATTTTACGTTCCTCTCTTCTTTCTTCTCTTTCGTTTCTCTCTTTCTCCTGAATAAACGAGTTCAGCTCGGTTCCTTCCAGTCCGAGGCTTTGACCTTGCTTGCGATAAAGGTCAAACAATGCCATCGCGCTTATATCAGTCATCTACCTTGTTTTTAATCAAGCCTGACCTACTCTACCACCGAAACTTACCACTTGGCCTAACAATTACCTTTAGATGGTATCCACCTCTAACTTTACCGAATTTCCACGCGACAAATATTATATTATTCCTGGTGTTCCTTTTATGTGTTAGCTCTTCCTTAAATAGACACTGCTGGGTTCTTTCTAATATAAAACCTCTAGACCTGACACCACTTTTATAATATGTCGTAGAATGACCCTTGGTTTTGATCACTATACTCTTTGACACCCTTTTAGTAGTGGTATGCTTTAAGGGGCGTGAGTTACTTCTATGATGAAGTAGGCTTTGTTCTAAGAGTGCTAATTCAGTAGTTTTGTTCTTAAGGAAGAGCTATTTTTAAACACATAAGGATAAGAGGAAACACCAGAATCTACCAAAATAAACATGTATTTTAAACGAAACACTTAACTATTACAAACCAACAGTTACCACATTTCTATCTTTGGCATCAAAGATCTTTCAATGACAAAAACTAAACAAATAGGCTTCCCGTAAACATACCAATTGCCGATTAGTATTTTTTTCGCGACTCTATTTGATTAGCGTTAAACATTACATTAACGTACTCTCGTCTACAAACACATATGACCTAGGTTCAAGAACAATGGTTTCTACTCTCCTTTAAAACTTGGGACGTACAAAACTTCTACTATCGCAATAGAGATATAAATGTTATTTTTAACTTACAGGTAGGTATTAGGGATTGCCGGATATCGCTGGAGGACTTATCTCTCGCTTTGCAGTGTTGTGGCCGGTGCTTAAATTTTCGTGGAGGGATTGCTTGTCGCCTGTGACGGGGGCTGATTCTTCAACGTAATAAAAGAACGGGAGCTCGTTGGGGCTGGGTTCTTCTCCTCTCACTCTTACGGAGCTTGAGATGTGAGAGTCGCTCGAGTGTGAGCGGCTTTGCTTTTCTTCAGTCGGACTTCTTTGCAGACTGCAAAGGCTTCTTCGGTATGGCACCGATATAAAGTTTGACTATTTAGGTTAATACGACCCTGAAAGGGGGGATCGATTTTCTCAATCTGATCCTATCGTTTCTCACGGAAATAGTCTTGTATGGCTGAAGGATCGATCTTCACGAACTAACCCTTCTTCTGGCGTATCGACTTCTAATCTTCTAGTCTGGCTGAAAGATCGATCTTCACGAACTAATCTTTCTTCTGGCGAATCGACTACTAATAATCTTCTTGTCTGGCCGATGGATCGATCTTCACGAACTAATCCTCCTCTGGCGTATCGACTTCTGATAATCTCTTCTCTTTCTTTGCGGGGCTTATTTATAGGCGGATTGCCGCCCCATCTAAAGGGGGAAGTGACCAGGCCACAGAGGCAAAGGGGGAGGGGGGGGGCGAATGGTGAGTTAGCATCTGGGCAGAGCGAGAATTCCTGAGGTGGCACTGGGGTGCCCAAGTCAGCTCGCAAATTAGAGGCTCGCAACCGCACCGCTACTTGGCGTGCCTTCGGACTCGCACCGCTTTTTTTCCATAACCAGGTGTTTATGGGTCTCGTAGGTAATTAGATCGTTAGAGCGTCGTTTAAGGACCTTAGGTGGTCGCCTTAAAACAGATGTTAGCTCCAACTGCCCACAGCGGCGGGGAGATCACACATGGTAAGCAGTTTCGCCAGGTACCTTTCCCACGCTTCTCCTCATGAAGGGGGGGGGGGCTTTAATGTACCTATACTCCTCCAGGATGCTTAAGGTAGCCATTTCTCTACATCTTGTGATCTTGATCTTGGAGATCACTTTAGATTTCAAGATCACTTTTAATTTCAGATTTTTAAATATGAAGTTTTATGTTTGTGATTTGTATTTAAAAATTCAAATTAGCTATGAAAAATTTGTATTTTTTATAGCTAATTTTAATTTTTAAATATTTTTTTCAAATATATAGGCATAAAATAAATTAATTCGAAACATATTTTATTTATAGGTTGATTTTTTAATAATGAGTACAATCTTAAATTTTCAACAGGCTTCCAAGGGAACCAAATATTCTAGGTTGTCACCAGAACAGTATTTAATATATTTAGAGAAAAATCTTGGTAATAAGGATCAGTCTGTGCTATTGAACGGGAAATATTTTCAAAATGTCGAAAAAACTGGAAACAATATGAATGTTGAAAGAAAACTACAATTCTCTCTGCTGGCCTCGACTCAACAAACAATCTCCTGAGGCACCTCAGGATTAGTACTATTTAGCAACTAAGTAGTAATTATCGACATTAACATAACTAGAAAATGTGAAGCCTAGTGTGAGCCTAGAATTATATAGGCCTATTTAATTTTAACCAATTATATTGGTATGGTAATGGTACCTACCCATTTTATTATGATTAAGCAATATCAACCAGGCTACCCTGTATAGTAAAATTTTAAAATATTTAATTAGGGCCTAAACCTAAGTTTGATACCTTGAGTGTAAATGAACATTGAACAATCTCTCTTAAACCTGCTCCTGTAAAATAATTAGGCCCTAATTATATATGCTTGATTTTTCCTGAGCTTAATAGGTATAGGCTTACGCCTTAAAGATAATGAGAAATTATATAGACTTAATTAGGTCTTAAACTAGCCTGTGCTTATTTTAAACTTTGGAATATTACAGTAGGTTAGGCATATAGATACACCATAAAAAATTAAAGATGGGACTTAGGGTAGGCAAATTTAATGCGAGGAAGACTGATCAGTAGTAGAAAGTGTTAGGTTATTGTGTTCACATCATTAAAATGAGCAAACTACCCATGACGAGTGAGTTATGGGTATAACCTTCAGGCACACCTGGTAAATCGGACGAGCAGAGGGTGAGGGGTCAAATTAAATGTCACTCGTTTTTACCTCTTTATTTGTCATTTCATCATCATGTTCAACTTATATAATAATAATATTTTAATATAATAATTTATTTTCTTGTGCAGAAACTACATTCGGATATTTTGGGTGAATATGAATCGGAGAAGAAATCTCGCAAGTGTTCAGCTAAGGAAGAAGAAGATGCCAGCGGCAGCAATGCTGGCCCTGCCAAAATTGCCAAACAGTCAACACTAAGCATGTTCCACATTTCCGAGCAAAAACCAGGACCACCAAAATACAAGGATATCCTTAAAACGAAGATTCTCTCGCTTGTGGCGAATGGACTCCTACCATTGAGCCTAGTTGAACTACATTAATCTAAGAATCTTCTTTCATGTTAGTATAACTTAAATATTTTGCTATTTTTTCATAGCTAATATCTGATTAATAATGATAATAATAATAAGTTTATTAAATCGAAATTAAAGGTATATCAGGCGATAAAAAAACATAACAAAGAAAGTTTTAAAATCATTGCATCAGTAGATATCGATTTAAACTACATGGTAGCAATTATTTGCTAATCGGGCAAAATAAATAATTAATATATTTATTCATATTATTTGTGAGAACATTAGACTTTCGCTAACTTAGCTAAATATTTAGCAATTTTTTCCATAGCTAATCTTTGATTAAAATAATTATTAATTTTATTTGTATGAACATTGGACTATTGCTAACCTAGCTAAATATTTTGATATTTTTTCATAGCTAATTTTAATTTTTAAATATTTTCTCAGACGTCAATCCGGCTGTTCAGGTGCCATCGAGACACACCTTGGCTAGATCTATTGCAACAATAACCAGTACATTGCAGGAAGACATACAAGAAAAACTGGCAGTAGTTGACCATGTGTGTGTTACATACGACATATGGTCAACCAATCACCGCAGTTTCATGGGAGTTACTGCACATTGAGTATATGTTATTTAGTATATTATTTTTATAATTGATAAATTGACCATTGGTGATAGATTTATAGAATAATCTTTTCATTTATTTGGCATGTGTTCATTAATCATTAATTTGGTGAGCCTTGATTTATAATATAATATACAAACATTTATTTTACAGATCAATGATGACATGTCGCGAGGATCAGCTACACTGGCATGCTGGAATATGGGACAGGATCAACTCTGAGCATGGTTTATCTTATCGAAAAGTTGTATCTACAGTCACCGACAATGCATCGAACATGGTGAAATGCTTTAAAGAGTTCGGTGTTCTTATTCAGAATCGTACTGACGACATCGATGAAGATGTTATCATCAGCAACTTTCCTGAACATTCATGAGAGCATGGAGAGGACTTAGTGAAACTATCATCCCATATTCGATGTGCCCCCCACACATTGAACTTGGTAGCAATAACTAATGCAGATAAAGGACTGAAATCACCTGGCCTAAAGAAGATAAAGCATTCGGAAATGAGAAAATGTTCAGCGCTGTGGAATGCTGCTGGTAAACTCAGGTCAGCAGATAAAATACAGGAAATAACTGGCGTCCAATTTAGGTACCCATGCGTCACCCGATGGAACTCAATGTATGACTCATTAAGCCAAATATATAAACATAAGAATGACGTGAATGTAGCTCTTGAAGAACTGAATCTACCCATCCTCAAAGACAATGAATTGTAATTTATTTCAGAATATTTGTCAGTTCAAAACCAATTGCAGCAGCCCTCAACAAATTACAGGCAGAAAAAGAATACTTCTACGGTAGTCTTCTTCCGACGCTTCTAGTGACTCAAGATGCCCTCGCCAGATTCGAGCCTATCCAACCAAATGACCTGTGCTTGAGACACTGCATACCATTACTGGCAGCAGTCGTCTCTGGCTTTAATGCCAGATTTGGTCATTTTTTTTTTCATTGAGCCCCGAGGTAACCGATGTCGTTGTGGCCTCAGTATCACATCCATATTTCAAACTTAGATGAATTTCATTGTTGCAAGCGCTAATTTCGGCGACCCTGAAGCAATCAAGTCTCAAGTAAAAGACAAGCTGGAAATGGCTGTCAGAAATTGTAATTCTGACAGCAGTAGCAATACTTTGGTGAACTCAGACTCATCAGCTGAAGAGGATTTCTTCAAAATTATGGACGCCTTATTCTCTGTTCCTAACAACAAGGAAAATTAGAAGTCCCAATTATTTGCAAGACACCAGTAAGCCACTCGACTCTTTAGATAGGTATCCTGCTATAAAGAAGATATTCAAGAGGTATAACACCACGCTACCTTCCTCTGCACCAGTGGAACGGTTGTTTTCGTTTGCTGGCATGGTTCATAGCCTAAAACGAAGTCGTCTGTCGGATACTAACTTTGAACAATTGGTTTTGTTGAAAGCAAATGTTTACGGCGGTTGAACAATAAATTAAATTTCGGTTTTTACTTTTATATTCTCATTAATTGCGTACTGCAGTAAAACGTGTCGACTGAATTCATGTTCTAAACTTTATTTAATTTTAGCTACTTATGTATTTAGTGTGTTCTTGAGCGACTAAGGCATTGGGAACAACGCGGCGAGTGTCGAAAGAAAAAGGCTAAGTTTATTTTTTCTGTGTTGTATTCCATCATTTGTATCTAAATTCTGAATTTCTTTTTTTTATTTAAAGTCCAAATATTAGTTTCTTTTTCATGTAAATATACTTATTTTGTGTTTTGTGATGCTCATTTATTTCATTCTTCCCGGTTTATTTAAGAATTTCCTCATAGGAAATTTTGTTCGAGTATCCTCATTAACCCAGCAATGTGGACGTCCAATTCTGATCTCTAAAATTAAGTTAAAAGAACCTGTTTTGACACTGATCATTCATTGATATGAGTTATGTTCCATAACAATATATATATATATATATATATATATATATATATATATATATATATATATATATATATATATATATATATATATATATATATATATTACCATATACATAACTATATGTAGGTCATTTAATAGTATTTTCTTTGCTGATAAGTTATAATAATATATTAGTTTTAAGTTTACCACCTGAAAAACTGAAAAATCAATCGTCAATCCCCGTCGTTTAGATCAAGTAACATGGATAGGATGCGATGTTTTTATTACCTTAGCCCTCAGGAGAGTATCAAGAGTAATACTTTTCAGGAGTGATTAACAAAATAATTGTTTTCGTTTTCAAGACTACAACTTTTTTCAATTCATATAAATGTGATCTTAAAAATGATCTTCAAAAGTAATCTTCAAGATCACGATTTTGATCTTGATATTCAAGATCACATTTTTTGATGATCTTGCCTATCTCTGACCCTTACTGACACTTTTATCGTGACACTTATTAGTACATTTTACACATCACATCATATATGTTGTGTTGTTAATTGTTGTTCACACTATAACTATAATTGATAATAGCCCATATCTCAATTCCATAGAAAATTTATAGCTAAAAATAAAAAAATAAGGTTGAATTCTAAGACACTGACTCCGTCTAAAAATTAAAAGAGGCCATCATAAAACGTATGGTGCAACGAAATATCATTGGAAGTTTGTCAAAACTTTATCAAATCCATGCCGAAGCGTCTACAACAAGTCATCAAATCCAAACGAAAGATGACAAAATACTAAAATAAGGTTAGTCAATATTAAACATGTTTTTTTATGTTAAAATTACAAATTTCGAGAGTGATCGGATACTTTTCGCGGTCACTATATATATATATATTACAAATCCAAGTTAATTATGATATATGAAAGATATAAGTTATATTCTAGGAAACAAAAATATGGTGAAACTATTGCTATTTTGGTTGCTAGAATTAAACCATTGGCTCACACACGTTAGTTTGGTGACCACTTAATAGATATGCTAAGAAACAGATTTGTGAATGGCATATCTAATGAGTCTATACAATACATTTTGCTTGATGAATCGGATTTAACTTTCATTCAGGCTGTAAAAATAGCTAGTCCAAGAGGAGCAGTGTTTAGAGATGCACAAGTACTGAGGTATTGCTATAAACAAAGTGCATGTACAGAACCCTACATTTAAGCAAAAGTTTACTCAGCTTAAAATTGGCGTGGCTGATGCTACGAGTACATTGAAATCTAAGACACCTTCTTCTGACTGTGGTAATTTACATTGGTAGCAGGCGTGCCCTTTGAAGGCGGCTACTTGCTTTGCTTTTAATCAGAAAGGGCATATTAAAACTACATGCAGAAATGTGTGTGATAGAACGAGTTGAAGCTGCGTTAATTTCAACTTCTATCACATATTATATTAAAACCACGATGTTGCCCACGTGCATCTTCGATTCGAAGCTTGGCGCCTTATCACAGCCACCGGATGTCAATGTTTAAACAAGGAGGTTATCGTCCCCCCGTTCGCCCCCATACGCCGACCTCGCCAGATTGAGTTAGGCTTATGGGCAGATAAGGCATTGTTCTCCGGCCTGGCTGTGCGTTCCCTCGATGCTTCCACTCCATTGTCCCCCACGCCAAGGAGATGTCCTGGCTATTTATATGGAAACTTTACCACTAAGATCAGATTGGAGATCCATATTTTCGTCGCGAAACATCACCACGACCCTCTCTCACTTGGTGCGCCAAGGGACCTCGACCTCGAGATTCACCATCACTTGTCCAGAAGGAGGACAAAAATCTCTTGAGTGCCAAAGTTCGAGCCTTTGCGACGCCGAGTCCAAAAGGCTTCCCCCTTGTTGTTCAGAGGAGAACAGCATTAGAACAGCCATTGTTCGTTCAAGCCCCGTTGACAAGAAACGGTTCTCACCCTTCCCCCTTGTTGTTCAGAAGAGAAAAGCATTAGAACAGCCATTGTTCTTGAGCCCGTAGACAAGAGACGGTTCTCGCCCCCCCCCCCTGTTGTTCAGAGGAGAACAGCATTAGAACAGCCATTGTTCTTGAGCCCGTAGACAAGAGACGGTTCTCACCCCCCTTTTTTCAGAAGAGAACAACGTAGAACATCCATTGTTCTTCAAGCCGTTCGTCGAGAAACGGTTCTCCTTCCCAAGACGCCACGTCAGGATCCTTTTATTCCCCCTCTTCGGCTGGAACTCGCCAGCGGACCGAAATTCCTTCAAGCCACCTTCCACTGCACCACTAGCGTAAAGTTACGTAAGCCAAACGTCACCTTTGAGTACTTAACCCTTTTGTCAATTCTATCCGGTGCTTTAAATGGTTTATCGAACCATCCCATCTCTTTAACTCTATATTTGTTTTACCTTTTTAAATCCTTTAAATCCTCGGATTAGCCCGAATCTACACGACCCTTTCCATTCTCTGTTTATGTCAATATTTTCCGTCTTGTGTTTGTTGATAGTTATTATTAATAAAACTCTATTTTATTAATGATAGCAATATTATTATCCTTGAGCTCAGTTCCACTTCTTAAGCATATCGAAGATACATAATATCGGCCGCCAGACATTAACGCACTCTAAAGATAATTAAGGAAGTTCCCTCAACGTTTAGATCAAGTAACATGGATAGGATGCGATGTTTTTATTACCTTAGCCCTCAGGAGAGTATCAGGAGTAATACTTTTCAGGAGTGATTAACAAAATAATTGTTTTCGTTTTCAAGACTACAACTTTTTTCAATTCATATAAATGTGATCTTAAAAATGATCTTCAAAAGTAATCTTCAAGATCACATTTTTTGATGATCTTGCCTATCTCTGACCCTTACTGACACTTTTATCGTGACACTTATTAGTACATTTTACACATCACATCATATATGTTGTGTTGTTAATTGTTGTTCACACTATAACTATAATTGATAATAGCCCATATCTCAATTCCATAGAAAATTTATAGCTAAAAATAAAAAAATAAGGTTGAATTCTAAGACACTGACTCCGTCTAAAAATTAAAAGAGGCCATCATAAAACGTATGGTGCAACGAAATATCATTGGAAGTTTGTCAAAACTTTATCAAATCCATGCCGAAGCGTCTACAACAAGTCATCAAATCCAAACGAAAGATGACAAAATACTAAAATAAGGTTAGTCAATATTAAACATGTTTTTTTATGTTAAAATTACAAATTTCGAGAGTGATCGGATACTTTTCGCGGTCACTATATATATATATATATTACAAATCCAAGTTAATTATGATATATGAAAGATATAAGTTATATTCTAGGAAACAAAAATATGGTGAAACTATTGCTATTTTGGTTGCTAGAATTAAACCATTGGCTCACACACGTTAGTTTGGTGACCACTTAATAGATATGCTAAGAAACAGATTTGTGAATGGCATATCTAATGAGTCTATACAATACATTTTGCTTGATGAATCGGATTTAACTTTCATTCAGGCTGTAAAAATAGCTAGTCCAAGAGGAGCAGTGTTTAGAGATGCACAAGTACTGAGGTATTGCTATAAACAAAGTGCATGTACAGAACCCTACATTTAAGCAAAAGTTTACTCAGCTTAAAATTGGCGTGGCTGATGCTACGAGTACATTGAAATCTAAGACACCTTCTTCTGACTGTGGTAATTTACATTGGTAGCAGGCGTGCCCTTTGAAGGCGGCTACTTGCTTTGCTTTTAATCAGAAAGGGCATATTAAAACTACATGCAGAAATGTGTGTGATAGAACGAGTTGAAGCTGCGTTAATTTCAACTTCTATCACATATTATATTAAAACCACGATGTTGCCCACGTGCATCTTCGATTCGAAGCTTGGCGCCTTATCACAGCCACCGGATGTCAATGTTTAAACAAGGAGGTTATCGTCCCCCCGTTCGCCCCCATACGCCGACCTCGCCAGATTGAGTTAGGCTTATGGGCAGATAAGGCATTGTTCTCCGGCCTGGCTGTGCGTTCCCTCGATGCTTCCACTCCATTGTCCCCCACGCCAAGGAGATGTCCTGGCTATTTATATGGAAACTTTACCACTAAGATCAGATTGGAGATCCATATTTTCGTCGCGAAACATCACCACGACCCTCTCTCACTTGGTGCGCCAAGGGACCTCGACCTCGAGATTCACCATCACTTGTCCAGAAGGAGGACAAAAATCTCTTGAGTGCCAAAGTTCGAGCCTTTGCGACGCCGAGTCCAAAAGGCTTCCCCCTTGTTGTTCAGAGGAGAACAGCATTAGAACAGCCATTGTTCGTTCAAGCCCCGTTGACAAGAAACGGTTCTCACCCTTCCCCCTTGTTGTTCAGAAGAGAAAAGCATTAGAACAGCCATTGTTCTTGAGCCCGTAGACAAGAGACGGTTCTCGCCCCCCCCCCCTGTTGTTCAGAGGAGAACAGCATTAGAACAGCCATTGTTCTTGAGCCCGTAGACAAGAGACGGTTCTCACCCCCCTTTTTTCAGAAGAGAACAACGTAGAACATCCATTGTTCTTCAAGCCGTTCGTCGAGAAACGGTTCTCCTTCCCAAGACGCCACGTCAGGATCCTTTTATTCCCCCTCTTCGGCTGGAACTCGCCAGCGGACCGAAATTCCTTCAAGCCACCTTCCACTGCACCACTAGCGTAAAGTTACGTAAGCCAAACGTCACCTTTGAGTACTTAACCCTTTTGTCAATTCTATCCTGTGCTTTAAATGGTTTATCGAACCATCCCATCTCTTTAACTCTATATTTGTTTTACCTTTTTAAATCCTTTAAATCCTCGGATTAGCCCGAGTCTACACGACCCTTTCCATTCTCTGTTTATGTCAATATTTTCCGTCTTGTGTTTGTTGATAGTTATTATTAATAAAACTCTATTTTATCAATGATAGCAATATTATTATCCTTGAGCTCAGTTCCACTTCTTAAGCATATCGAAGATACATAATATCGGCCGCCAGACATTAACGCACTCTAAAGATAATTAAGGAAGTTCCCTCAACGAATAGTGATATATGGTATCGTCGGGAGTCATTCTACGACAATGTGTAAATGGAAAAATTTTGGTAAGACATAAACTAAAATCTAAAGGGAAAGATCGAGTCCATAAGCTGGACAAGGCTCGAGTCACTGAGGTAGATTCTAGCTATGACTGTGTCTTTAATGTCTGTGTAACTATGGAATTAGATACAGGTACTGCATTTTTCCTATTTGTGAGAATACTTTCTCTAATCTATCGCCAATTGAGTGTGACAACTCTGTTCTTTATCCTTCTTCTATAAACCGTAAGACTTATGGTAGTGTCCCTCCCTAAGTAGCAAGAGAGATTTCTGTTTTTTCTAGACTTGTTTATACTAATTTTATCAAACCACTATTGTAGAAGGATTTGAATAATAGGAAGTTCTCACATATGAATAGAGTATCAAACACTAAAACTGATCTAGTAAAAGAATTCTCAGAAATTTTCTACTGGTCAAGGTTGTCATACAGGTAAGAATTTCACTATTGAGGTAGATCCAAATATTCCTCCAAATTCTGTAAATTCAGAACAGTTCCCTATACACTAAGAGCTAAAGTGAAATGATAATTGGATGGATTGATCAAAGTAGATATAATTTTCTCTATGCCGCATTCTCTCTGTCCTGCTGCAGTGGTACACATATTGAATGCAAATGGATTAGTCAAGATCTGTGAAGATTATTGGGTTAGAGTTAATAGAGCTACTAGGCTGGATATCTACCCCATTCCTAAGATCGAGGATCTGTTTAAGACTCTTTCAGCAGCCAAGCTATTTACTAAGCTAGATATATCTCAGGCATATACCTTATTATGCCTCGATGATGCATCACAACAGTATACAGTGATTAACACATACTATGGGTTGTTTAAATATAATAGGTTGTGTTTTGGAGTTTCCACCGCCCCTGGAATTTTTCAACGAGCGATGGAAGATTTATTAAGGGATCTGCCGGAGTTGTACGCTACTTGGATGATGTGCTCTTATGTGGTTCATCTAAACGTGAGCATGATCAGCGATTTACATCCGTACTAAAGATAATAGCGACTGCTGGATTGAAGCTTTGTGTAAAGAATTTGCTATTGGGGTCTATCTTGTCTTATCTGAGTTATTGTATTGGTGCTAATGATATTCACTCCACTTATGACAAAGTTCAAGCTATTGCATATACCTCACTTTCTTATTAATGTGACTAAGCTAAAGTTACACTTGAGGTGTTCAACATTTTTTAGGAGGTTCATTCATAAGGCAGCATCTATCCTGGAGCGTCTTAACAGATTATTAAGGGCTGGTGTGTAACTTGGTCTTGGGGATAAGCATAAACAACTGCTTTTGTTGCCTCAAACTAAATTATTATATCTTCTGAGGTGTTAGTGCATTTTAACCCTCAGAATCCCATTGTAGTGGATGCAGACAAGCAGTGCTTATGACAGTATAGCTGTTTTATGCCATTTAATAGATGGTATAGCGCATCCTGTTTACTTAGTCACTCGTACTCTAACAACTACATAAAGGAATTATTCTCAGTTGGAGAAGGAAGCCTTGGCGATTGTTTTTGCTCTAAGGAAATTCCATTTCTATTTGTGGGGTCAGTCGAATTTTACATTTGTGACAGATCATGGTTTATTTTTTTCTACTAAATGTATCCCAAAAAGTAATTAGTCAATTTTATAACAGGAAATACAGCCTACATTATAATTTATATTTCTCATGACGTGAAAAGAATAAACAGCTTATAGGGGGGGGGGGGGCTCTTCTTATTATAACTTTTCTTATTTATCAATATAATTCTTCATCTTGAGATTTCTATATTCGAATCTATTTATTTCTTCTTGACTGAAGTTGCCCCTTGAAACATTTCTCTTCCATTTATCTTGACTTAATATTCTTGTTGGCGGAGATTCCTTCTTCTTTAAGTTGGCTGGGTTAATTCTTGATCTTCGTATCCTTCCTTTCTTGAGGCATCTTCCAATTAACTTGACGTGATGATTTCTTCTTGATGAGTTTTTCTATTCTTGATGTTTTCTTCTTGCTGCTTGATGATTTGATATGAGTAAGCCCTTGAAATCGTTTTCCTTGATTTCCGTTTTCTTTCGTGAATTTTCTTCGTAAAAATTGTGGACTTAGGAGTTTCGATCGTGGGACTTTGGATCCAAATGCCAGCACTCTAGCCATCACGCTACAGCGAGTCCGCCCTTAGTTGGTAATTTAATGGATTATTTATATTATCGATTTGGAAGGATTTTTTCTCTGATACATCTTCGCACCCCTACACAGATCCCTTTCTAGAACGCCGTGTGAATTTGAGGATTGGGGTTAGACTAGTCTTGGATTTCTTAATCGAGGAGAGTAGTAGCTCTCCCTCCCCAGCCTCCAAGTCTGCGGGATGAGTGGAGTTAATTGAGTGGGATTGAGGAGAGCGAACGAAGCCTCTTAATCAATGAGTAATATAGCATCTCCTTCCCGGATCTCCTGAAGTTTCCAGCAGCACCTTTTCTGAATCTCTAGTAGGAGAGCAGGTGCAGTTGTAACGAAGATCAGAAGATTGTTCGGCCTTTTGAGGTTCACCAGTTATGGGGGGGGGGTCCTTATTTTCAATTTTATGTATTTATCTTGAATTTTATATTCTTGTTGGCTGAGATTCCTTATTCTTTAAGTTGGCTGGGTTAATTCTTGATCTTCGTTTCCTTCCTTTCTTGATGCATCTTCCAATTAACTTGACGTGAAGATTTCTTCTTGCTTCTGATGATGGGATGAGTTGAGATGAGTTGATGATTTCTTGGATTCTTGATGATTTTGATGAGTTAGCCCTTGAATTCGTTGTGTTTTCCTTGAGTTCCGTTTTCTTCTGGAGGCGATCTATTTATCTTAAGTCTTCTTGAGTTGTCCTTAAAGCGTTTTCCTTGATTTTCGTTTTCTTCTGGAGATTTCTTCCTAAAATTTTGTGGACTTAGGAGTTTCGATCGTGTGACTTTGGATCCAAATGCCAGCAATCTAGCCATCACGCTACCGCGAGTCCGTACTGAGTTGGTAATTTAATGGGCTATTTATATTATCGCGTTGGGAGGAATTTTTCTCTGATAGATCTTCGCACCCCTACAAACTTACTCATTCTAAAAAGATTTTTGTCATTTTCTTAAGCAAATCCTTATTTGTATGCCTAATTAAATCATTGTTTTCTTTCCGTTTTATTCGAGTAACTTTAGAACCGTTTTAAAGGAGATAAAAACAGGAAAATAATAATTTTAGTTGTATAATTAAAAGAAAAATGGTGTAAAAGACTGAAGTTAATAGTCACAATCCCATTTCTTCTGTATATTTAATTTAAATAAAAAATTAATTGATGATTCAAAAGAGAAATTTATGTTTGGAGACGCAAGTAAGATATATGGTGGTATTTGAAAACTATGGAAGTGATGTTTTTCAGACGCCACCATGCTCGCTAATTAAATATCGAAACTTTGCCCTTAAATGACTTTAATCATATTAAAATAATTAATATAATGTCTTTGTTTTATTTTTATAAGAATTAATATATCTTTAATTAAAAGCAAGCCTATACAATAAACTGAACTCCAAAACCTTCTATTTGAATATATTAAACACTTAATATGAATTCAATTTGTTTATCGAACGCTCTAAATATGAACTCATTTTTTTCCAAGATATATTAAGGAAAATATCTTATTAATTACTTATGTATAATTAAATACCAATTGTAAGATTCTAAAATAATGTAAAATAAATTAATGCAAGAAGAATGTACAAATTTAATCATATTTTGAACTCATATATCATTATATTGCATACAAATTTCTTTGCTGAAATTATTTTAACAAACTTTAACAAATTTGAAAAAGGCCTAAGCCACCTTGTTGACCATTGTCCTGGCACAGATAAGGGGGCCTATATACCTTAGCATAAGACCTGGGCATTTAAATTCAAATTAGAATCGCAATTGAATTACAATAATTTTGGAGATCGTGAAGTCAACAAACATGGCGGACGGTAAAGGAAACAACTACAATAGAAGAGGTGTTGGGGGAACCAGGCAGAAGGATAAGGTGACAACAAACCTACCTGTACAAGAAAAGAAGAGGAAACTTAGTGACCTATGTTCGGGTTATGGAGAAATGGTAAAAGATTACAGCAAGTTCGTCGGATGTGAGGTATGTGAGCTATGGTTCCATATAGAATGTGAGGGCATACCAGAAGCAGTATACAACTTTATAAATGATGAAAAAGTAGGAAAGCAATTTCTTTGGCTATGCAATTCACGCAAAAATGAGTACAACAAAATGTTTAAAACCATCCAGCAACTAGGAGAGCAACAATTAGACCTGGAATCGAAACAGAATGCGATGGAAGTTGAAATAACAAAGTTAAGGGAAAATGCAGATCGGGAAAAGAAAGAAATAAAATACATGGAAATAAGATTGGGTAGCTTAGAGGCTAAGTGTATGGATTTAGAGAACACATATAATAGAGACCAACAGCAAGGCAAAGGCACTACTGCTGCTGTAAGTGTTGACAGTCATGTTGACAGTCATACTGACATGACCTCGGAAATGAATAACATGAGAGAGAGAGAGAGAGAGAGAGAGAGAGAGAGAGAGAGAGAGAGAGAGAGAGAGAGAGAGAGAGAGAGAGAGAGAGTTATGAGTGACTTAAGGAAGGATGAGTAGAAAAAGCTCAATATTATTGTTTATATAGCTGAGGAAAGTGTCTCAACCAACTTGAAAGAATTTAGAGGCCATGATAAAGCTTTAATTCAAGAATTATGTCAGGGTCCACTGGAAATGGATGATTTCAGTGCAGACAATATCACTAGATGTTTCCGACTTTGCAAAAGGGGGGAGGGAAGACTACGACCTCTGCTTGTCTCACTGGATTCAGTTTTAACAAAAAATAAGATCATCAATAATGTAACGGTTAAAACGTGCAGGAGAGAAATTTATGAGAGTAAGCATTGATGTTGATTACACTCCTGACCAGAGGGCCCAGATAAAACGGATGAAGGATCAAGCCAAGGAAATGGAACAGAATGACCAGTCGGAAAATTTCCAATACAGGTAAGAGGCCCCCCCAGGACAAAAGAAAAAAGTAAAAATCAAAATAAAAGGTCATGTAAATAGAACAGCTAGAATTAAAAAGTTGATGCACAAACTGAATGTATTATACACCAATGCAGATTCATTACCTAATAAAGTGCATGAGTTGAAGATTAAAATTCAGTTACACACAACTCAAAGTAATAGCAGTGACGGAAGTTAAACCTAAAAATCCTGGGAGAACAATGTTAAAATCTGAACTAGAAATTGATGGTTCTTTTTTCTTTATAAACTTGGAAAAAAAATGGAAGGGGTGTTGCTTTGTATATCGATAATGATATCGATGCAAGTGATATGGAAATTAACACTGATTTTGAAGAGAGTATATGGTGCAGCTTAAAACTTACAGGTAATGATTGTCTGCTACTGGGATGTATTTATAGAAGTCCCAATAGCAGTGAGGAAAATAATTCAGCCTTATGTACAGTATTAAGACAAGTGGCAGAGTCAAGGGAATATACCCAAATTATGATAGTAGGTGACTTCAATTACCCTGGAATAGATTGGACAAATTGGCACTCATTAGAACATCCCAATCATAGAGCAAACAGATTTATTTGGGCAATGCACGACTCATTCTTATTCCAGCATGTCACTGAGTTTACAAGGTATAGAATACATGAGCAACCAAGTCTAATGTATTTAATAATTACAAACGAAGAAGGTATGGTCACTAACATAGATTATGATTCACCATTGGGTATGAGTGATCATGTGTGTTTAATATATGATATGAATCTTTATACTAATATGCAGAAAAGTGAAATGAAAAGATACAACTATTTTGAAGGTAACTACGAACAAATGGCATGGAAGCTTGGGGAAATAGACTGGACAAATTGTATGAGGAACATGGATGTGCATGAGGCATGGAGCTGTTTTAGCAATCATTTGAGGGAGCAGATGGATGAGAACATTCTTGTAGGGAAGGCCAAGAAACATGGTAGATCTTACATAAATAACGAGATGGAGAAAATAAGAAAACTTAAGTTTACTAAATGGAAGCGTTTTAGACTCACATGATAGTGAAGATGAAAGGTTATATAAGGCTGAAGTGAATGCACTCAGAAACCTAGCAAGAAATTTTAGAAAAGACTCTAAAAAGAAACTGACTAGTGAGATTAAGCATAAACCCAAAGCATTTTGTAAATATGCTAATGATAAACTTCGGACAAGATCTAGGATTTACTTGGACTGTGGCAATGGTAACACAGCAAGAAATGATATTGATAAAGTGGCAACATTAAATGACTTCTTTGGTAGTGTTTTCACTGGAGAGGATCAAAGAAATATACCACGGTTAGAAAACAAATATTTTGGCAGTAACTCATTAGATCATATGGTAATTAGTGAAGAAAAAGTGAGAAAGAAACTAATAAAACTGAGAAAAAACAAATCCGCTGGACCAGATGGTTTTCACCCAAAAATGCTTAGTGAAATAGCATCTAGTATTAGCCTACCATTAAATATTATTTACAATAAATCTCAAGAAACTGGTGAAACTCCACAAGGCTGGAAAGATGATAATATCACCCCAATCCATAAAAAAGGAAGTCGACGGGAGCCTAGGAATTATAAGCCAATAAGTCTAACAGCAGTCGTGTGTAAGATTATGGAGACAATAGTAAGAGACGATATTGTCAAACACATGATTGATAGTGGTATTTTTGCTGATTAGCAACATGGTTTTGTCCCCGAAGATCATGTAAGACTCAGCAAATCTTATGTTCGGAGGAATGGTCACTGTTTGTGGAGCATTGAAAGATCTTTGATGTTGTGTATTTGGACTTACAGAAGGCTCTTAACTCAGTTCCTCATAAAAGACTTTTAAGTAAACTGAAAGCTTATTGTATAAAAGGTAAAACTTATTATTGGATAGAAAGCTTCTTGACAGGCAGAAATAGGTTGTTCCGAGCTGGGGAGGAGGATCCTAAAAACCTATGAGGAGATGAAGGAGAGCCTCACCAGGTAAGAAACTAAGAAACGGTATTCAAATATTCTTACTATTGTATTATAAAATAACGCTATATAAAGTCAATAATCAATATTGTATTATAATTTTGGATTTATCGGTTATCACTATATGAGACGATAAATTTATCGCCAGTTATCGATTATCGGCTATCGCCGATAAGGTTATGGTTATCGATTTATCGGTTATCATGATACATTTTTTCGTTATTGTGCCCACCTATGGTGATCAAACAGAAATGGTTTCATCTATAGAGCAACAAGCTGCTCACTTTACAAAGCAAGAAGTGGAACTTGCCAATTAAATCACTATCAAGGGTCCCGTCTTCAATGAAGCGGCCCTATGGAATAGTTTAAAATAGTAGGAACACAATGCATCATTTTGAAGAGAAGATGGGCAGACACAAAATTTTATCATATCCTGGCTGCTTTACCTCCCAAACTGTCGATCGTATTCGTGCTGCGTCGGTACTTTCATCGCAGAGCTACTCTCTCCTAAGCACAGAAGTGATTGGAGTTTTTGAGAAATTAATCGCATCTTCTATAGTTTGCTGATGACTATCGGTCAATCTCGAAGAGATGCGAAGGACAGCACTGCAAGTGGAGTTGGTGAGGACCTTGTGACGCACAAGTTTATCCCGTCATTACATGGATATTGTGCCCATCATCCCTACGCAGAAGGATTCGACTCTCGCCCAATTAAAAAAAATGCAGATGAACTAATGTCATTTTATAAGACACAGATATTTAGTGTAAAGAACAATAATACCGATGAAAAGTAGTGCCACATCGTTTCCCAATATAACTGCGCTCAGTGTTATAATATGTGTAATAGTTATATCAATAATGTCCAATATACGAAAAGTGTACATTACGTAGCCATCAGTGCCTACCATGATGTTAATCGATCAAATTATCTGTCTAATAAATATAATAGTGCAAAATATTTACCATTAGACAGTGATCAAAGACTTGTTGTGTGATGTGCACATTTATATTTCGGATCTAATACTAGATATTGTCATCCGGGGTGCAGGTGATGAAAGTGATGTGAAAACGATAAATCCAACCATCATCGAGACCAAATTCTCCAGCCCTCTTGGAAAACTAAAAGGGCAGGCCGCAGTAAATGTGACAATCGGCGTGCCAACTTTAATCACTGTTGCTGCGAGACTAAATAATAATAAAAGTGAGTTTTTAATTGATACAAATGCGAGTGTATTCATGATTCCATCAAATCTGGTGCAATTTTGTGAAATGCAATTAAATGTATTTATGCGTAGTTTGCGCCGTTCATTTAGATGGATGTTCATAGTTGCGGATACAACGTCGCCTTTGTTAGGAACAGTTTTTATTGCGCATTTTGATCTTTTGGTGGATTGCGCATGTGGCATCCTCTTTGATAATCAGACTAGGTTCGTTTCCAAAGTAAATCAATCCAATGCATTAGTGTTATCATTAATTATAATGATCTCTCACATCTCCCAAACAATTGCAATGCAGGTTTGCGTGAATAAGAATCTATATATAAACCAATGTTTGCAGATGATAGTTCTTCCTCACCTAACTCCGCTGTACATATAATCGAGGCTGGTAACGCTCCGCCAAAATTCACCCGTCCAATACAACTTTTAAAGGATAAGTAATAAGTTGCCAAAGCAACATTCAAAACTCTATTGAAAGAAAGTGTGGTGCGTCCATTAAAGTCACTATGGGCTTTACCCATTCAATCATGCTGCGCAAAAGAAGACCCCAGGCGAGTATAGAGTTGTTTGTGATTTTTGCTCCCTGAACGCAATAAAAAAACCCGACAGTTATCCTCTACCAAGAATCAAGAGCATGGTTAATCATCTCCATGGTATTGTTGTTTTCTTCTGGCTAGATTTGGTTCGGGCAGTTTCCAATACATCAAGTGGATATAGAAATAAACTGCTGTGTCATTTCCATTTGGGCTCGGGTTTTTTTTAGATTGCCATTTGATCTTAAAAATGCAAGTTATTTCAACGCCATATGGACAATTTATTTCGTAGCTTGGAATTCGTTTTTGTCTATAGTGACGATATTCTAATTTTCTCAGATAACAAATGAACAAGTGGAACATCAAGACAATCTGCAAAATACAGCGGATAATAATTGGCGAATTCCAATGAAAAAAAAACGAATTCCTGTAGAAAGAAATTAATTCCTTAGGCCACCATCTCTCAACTACAGGATTATGTCATCCAGTGAGGAAGTTCACATAAATAAGTGAAGTGCCCTTACCGATGGATTACAAAGGACTACACCGATCTCTAGATATATTGGTCTATTGTAGGATTGTGATGCCTAATTTTGCTGCAATTCCAGCATCTCTGACTGAACTCACACGACTTCAACCTAAATCTCAAAAGCTCGTTTGTATTGATGCTGCAATGGAAGCGTTCAATGCTACCAAAGAAGCCCTGGCAAACTCAATACAGTTACATCACCCGATACCTAATGATTCACCGCACCAATTAGTGACAGACAGCTCTCAATTTGCAGTTGGTGCTGTTCTTCATCAAATGGTGAATGGGTCTCCACAGGCTGTATCATTTTGCTCCAGCAAGCTTAGCCAAATCCAAGCATATTTAACCTATGACAGGGAACTCCTTGCTGAGTATCTTGTTGTGATCAATTTCAAATACATGATCGAAGGTCGACATGTGACCTTATCTATAGACCACAAACCATTAGTTTCTGCTTTTTCATGGCCATTACGTGCAAAGAACGACAGATAACAGCGTAACTCAACGACGATTTTAGAATATATCAATGACATGACGTACGTACATGGTGAAGATAATGTAGTTGCTGACACCCTAACTCGCAATGTCAACTTAGTCCAAATAGACTCATTTGACCTTCGTTCTTTTGTAACAACGCAGGAGCAAGTTGAAGAAGTGAAATCGTTTCAATCCGGATTATTATCATTTCCATTTCCAAGGAATAATCACGACCGTTTGTTCCCAAAGCCCGCAGGGTGTCAATTTTCAAACAGCTGCATAATATATCTCATCCTGCGATTAAAGCATCACTTCGGTTGGTTAAAACAAGGTGTTTCTGACCTAATATGGCCCGGACATAAGTTCCTGGACAAGAGAATGCCTACAATATCAATCAGTTAACGTTAATCGTCATACAATGTCACAGGTCTTGCCCATTAGTAGTCTCATGTCAAGAGAATACTATTTCCATGGAATAATCAACTTGGTGTGAATTAACATCTAAATATTCACGACCGTTTGTTACCAAAGCCTGCAAGATGTCAATTTTCAAACAGCTACATAATATATCTCATCCTGCTATTAAAGCATCACTTTGGCTGGCCAAAACTAGGTATTTCTGGCCTAATATGGCCCGGACATACATTCCTGGACAGGAGAATGCCTATAATATCAATTAGTTAACATTAATCGTCATACAATGTCACCAGTCTTACCCATTAGTATTCTCCTGTCAAGATTCGAAACAGTTCACTCTGACTTTGTTGGTCCGCTACCGCCATGCATACCGCCTGGAAATTCTTACCTATTTCATAACCGTTACCTGTTATCATACCAAAAGCAGAGCTACACGATGGAGTGAAGCTTTACCGATTTCAGACACCAGTGCTACAACGGTTGCTTTAGCCTTCTTAGACAGTTTGATCTCCAGATTTGCTGTTCCGCTGTATGTGATAACTGACAGAGAAGCCCAATTTGAATCTAAACTTTTCAAGAAGTTATCTGCCATCGTTGGTTTTCAAGGCCTGTGAACCACGAAGTGCCCGCCGTTCATAAAGGGAATAGTGGAAAGATAAAACAATAATCTGAAGGGTTCGTCGGCAAGGATGACTAATGGCCCTACCAATTGTTCTTCTGGGCATCCTATCTCTGCCTAGTGATTCGGGTATCTCGTCATTGACTTCCGTCACAGGGACAACAATTATTTATCCAAAACCTTTAGTTTCATCTTCTTTATCAAAAGTTCATTCCAAATTCATCTATGAATTAGCTAAACCTATGCCACAAACTGACTTCACGCAAATCTCTGAAGGACAACTGCACTCAGTACCGAAATCGTTCGCACCCAAAGTAATTATAAGATGCCACGCATGCATAGGTGGGCATTATTGTCATAATTTATCGCGATAACGATATTGGGTTATCGGTTATCCGATATTTATCTTTTCAGCGTTATCAATTCATTAGTATCACCGATACTTTTGGTTCCAAACTAACGATAATCGATAATTTCAGTTTTTGGTACAGTTTAGCACAGGGGCAAGCTGCGTATGCCTTGGAGGCAGAAATAGGTAGGTCCGAGCTGGGAGTAGAATCCTCGAAACCTATGAGGAGATGAAGGAGAGCCTCACCAGGTAAGAAACTAAGAAACAGTATTCAAATATTCTTACTATTGTATTATAAAATAACGCTATAGGTTATCACCTTATCGAGCGATAAATTTATTGCCAGTTATCGATTATCAGTTATCGTTATCGATTAATCGGTTATGGTGATACATATTTTTCGTTATCGCGCCCACCTATGCCCGCATGTGTGGTCCGTATTGATCGCATTTGAAAACCTCTATAAGCGCCTTATGCAGGCCCATTCTGTGTTGTGGGACCCGATGAAAAAGTCTAAAATTAGAATTTCCTAATGGAAATAAATAGATGGTCCCGATAAACAGACTAAAACCAGGAAATTACCAAATATATTTCATAACAGGGAGAAAAGTTACTCGCAACCTACAAATAGTCTAACAATTGCTAATAGACTAAAAAATTGAGACACTCCGGAACAGAATGAAGAAGACTTACCAGAGAGTGATGGCAATAACTACAGTGACGCGGAATCCGGCCCAGATACCCAGATGAATGCTAAAAAATCCGACGTTTATATACGTTCTGGCCGACGGCTTATATTCGCGAAAGATCCTTCATACTAGTATTTCTAAATATTTATTCTTGTAGACACATTTAGTCCATAAAAATCCTTTTGCGTGCAAAATGTCCTGAGTCCCGTTAAATATATGTGTGTATAAATATGAAATATATGTGGGAAATAATTATTGCAAAATACAGACATAATCTTGTGTTAAACTCGGTTAACATGAAGGATGAAGGGGAGTGTTGGGGAAAATCAAGGAAACAAAAAAATAGCGATTTGAACTTTGTATGAAATCTTATAATGGGTTCACGTCGACTAAAATAACATTTGATGTAAGGGAAATCGAATGGATGAGTACTCGAAAAAGAGCAGTGCTCCCATATGATAAGTACCTCTCTTTTGGAAAAAGTCTAAAAGGACAGTAGTCAAATGACCGGAGTTATTTTTCCCTAAGCTGGTAGGATCTGTGCAAGCCATGCAATGCTACGGTTAATTATACAAAACAACTAAACTAATAACGAGCGCCTAAGGATACTGCCAGAGCCCTTAAAGAAATGTGGAGAACTCATGCTGGGTACTAAGCAGTGATAGAACTGAAACTAAGAACACAGTTTTCATGAAATTCAATGCTCGGTGCAAATAGTAATTAGCTAAATTTATACTAGAAAATACCGTCAACATTATAATTTATATTTCTCATTACGCTAAAAGAATAAACAGCTTCGTCATTTTTTTTTAATAAGATTTCTGCCATTTTTATAAGCAATTTCTTATTTGTATACCTAATTAAATCATTGTTTTTCTCCGTTATTTCGAGGAACTTTAGAACCGCTTGAAAAGAAACAAAAGATAGGAAAATAATAATTTCGTTTGTATAATTTTAAAAAAATGGTGTAAAAGACTGTAGGTAGTAGTTACAATCCAATTTCTTGTATATATTTAATTTAAATCAAAATTAATCGATGACAAAGACCACGTTCCATTCTGCTTAGTGAAATAAATTGAAGTAACCCAAAGATTAACGAAGGTTCCAAAGTTCGGCTTTATTTCACTGAAATAACAATTACAGAACGTAAGTATACAAAGAAAATAATACATGTAATGAACAGGGTTAGATCAAATACTGATTTTTATAAGTCAAATACAAATACTTATATTTCTGAATCTAAAAATACAAATACAAATAATGGTTAAAAAATACAAATAAAAATACAAATAAAAATACTCTTGAAATTATATAAAAAACATAAACAGATACTTCATTTCACTCAAGTTTATATATCATAATTACATTTTATCATCATTAATTCCCGGAAGTTTTCTGGGCCGAGTTTTGCTCGCTTAGGAGTGCCAAAATTGCTGGCCTTGCTAAACACCCTCTCAGATGGTGCCGACATTGCACAGCACCCTAGAATATTCTTGGCGAAATGCTTCAAAGTTTTGAAGCTTTTTGTATCTCGCCAGTACCTCAGTGGGTTGACATCAAAAGGCAAAACACCTTATTCTAGGTACGTTTGAAGTTCTGCCATCACCACTGCAGTGTCGTTTGTTGATGCACTTGCCATAATTTGCCCAGTTGGAGGTGGAGGCATGAATGCTTATAGACGAGGTCGTTATGCATTCACGCTAGCCTTGTCTTGATTCATGTTCACGGAGACGAAAGGCCCACTCGCTTGAATGACTTTCTTATTCAAGGTCGATTGAGTTGACTCGGAAAGAATTAAGTCCACAATCCTCAAAACCTTTTCATTTTGGATTTCCTTACATGGCATCCATGACAGCTTAAACCTGGGGTCTATGGGAGCTCCGGCAATGACATCAGTCCTCTCAAGAAATGGATGCAACCTCTTCTTGATAGAAGATTGTAGTGCATTTGCCAAGTTAAAGCAGTAGATTGGTTTACTTTCCGTGAATAGTTTGAAGCTGTGCTCAAGGCCAAATACAACTGGTGCAACGCAAGAAAGTGCAACCATGTTTTCTCCTTCCATTTGCGTCATCGCCTCTTGGAACGGTTCCAAAACTTGTATCACTTCTTTCAGCATTGCTCTTTCCATTCCTTTCAACTCTTCTACAGTTCGGTTCGATCCTAGGAGACAAATAGTTGAGTTGACTCCGTCGGTTTCGTTGGGAACTGACTTAGGCAGTGTCAGTTGAGAGTTCCATCTAGTAGCGTTGGAAGACTGCAGTGAAACCCCAATCTTTTCCAAGAACGGTGCTGCCACACTAGATCGACGTATTGCAGGTACAATACTACAGCACTTGTATATTACAGGTGCAATTGCACTCTACCTGACACAGGGATCATTTAAAGCATCTCGTATGCAGAGTTGTCGTGTGTGTGCAAAGAAACTGGACCGATCCGGTGGAAGAAGGGCAAACACCTCATTCAGATCAAGTTCTTCTTCCAAAATATGAAGGTCAATGGAGTCTTCATTTTCATTGATACTTTCATTCCTTACTTCATTTCCATATAATCCTAGTAGACGAGGCATTGTTTGGAACCACCTTCTTCATCTTGCCACGAATTTTAAATTTAGTGACTATATCCTCATATGCTGTAGCGATTTTCACAGCTGTATGTCTTCTATAAACTGATCGCAAGCAATGACGCGCGACTTTAACTCCCATGATGAGTTGATGAAGTGTACAGTGACAGCAAAAAACGAGATCATTTTCCGATTCGTCCAGAGGTCCAATGTCAGGTACATACGATTGAGATGTTCAAATTTTGTCATCAATTGCTACTCGATGTCTTTTTCTTTCTAGTAAACGGTTTCTAAGTGTGGTTCTGCTTCGTGCAGAAGAGCTCTAAAAATCTTACTGTTAATAATATTCAAAGGCAGTTGGTCACATGGGATGGAGTCTAAGAGTTTCTTTACTATAGACCGTTGTTTGATGTGATTAAAGTAAAGAAATTCTCTTGTGCAGGTTTGACTTTGAAGAACGAGGTCATTTTGCTAAGTGAGTGTGACGCAGAGCTCGCACGTTTCTTCTTTTCCTCTGCAGCTCTCAAGGTCTTATATTCATCATACTGGACTTTGTGAACTCTTCTGAGGTGGACAACTAGGTTAGATGTTGCCTTCGTTGCTGCCGAATACGACTTTTTGCACTGCAAACAGTCAGCTATGAGATTCTTGTCAGTAGACTTGACATTGGCAGAATA